>OU015747.1:139345248-139416502 GCA_907169655.1 Acomys percivali
AGAAACCGGGCTTTTGGCCTTTAGCCCAAACTATCTCAAATTCAATGTCAGTTTTTCATTTCTCCCTGTATCCCCTTAATTATATTGTTGAGAGATTGCTATGTGCCTCACACACATGAAATGCTTTGGTGCCACTGGGGGATGCTTAGCCCCAGCACCACATCATATCTAAACAGATCAGAAAATGAGAAGAGATGGGAAAGCTAATGAAAGTACTGAGAAGCATATTAACAAACAAAAAATAATCCACGCACTAACATTCTGCTGTTCTTTTATAAAAAAAAAAAAGTCAAATAACTAAAATGATGGGCAAAATTAAGAAAATATCCTACTGCTGGGGTATGCAGAAAGTGCAGTCATTTGCTTCACTCTTTGGGGATTGAACTCTGGAGGATGGGCTAACTACCATTGTTTTGGCTGGCATACAAACTTCATTCAAGGGAAATTAGTGTAACCAAACAGGAGGGAGTTTTGCAGCTTAGAAGCCTCTTTTGTGTAAATACACACATGCTTCCATGGATTCAGTCTTGTACCACTGCCAAAAGCCTTGGTACCATAGCTTGCTCACCAGAGCACAAAGCAGAGGGCATTTGCATAACAGCAAAGTTCATCTGCCCGAATTATTACTTGGACATAGGTTCTGTTCTCTTTCGCCAATGAAAGGCAGACACTAGGTGATGCTAGATAATTCAGATTTTTGAAGAAAATTCATTTAACCCACAAACTAGAAGTGACTGCTTTTCCATTTTTTTAATTTAGTCTTTGAAAATTAAACACTCAAAATAGTCTTAATTATCTTTGATCTGAGAATTGTTAAAACAACACACACACACATACACACACACACATACACACACACATACACACACACACACACACAGAATTCTGTTGATTTAGCACTAAATGGAATTTAATTTTTATATATAGTATATATGATATTTATTGTATGAACTGGAAAATCATAAGAACTCATCTTTGGTCAAATAAAAAGCAAAACAAACAAGCAAACCTAGACTCAGTAGTCATTGCAGAACTAACTTTTCACCTCTGGAGAAGTTGTGTGGGACTTTGGTGCCGCGGTGGTAAGTGGCCTGTGCCATGGCTTACAGTTGTCGCTTCACAAAGGCAACAGCTACACCACAGACAGTACTCAGATTCTCTCTACCAAAAATTTAAAACTAGCCACCACTGATTGTAGTGAATCAGAAAGAAAAAAGAAAAAAGAAAGAAATGTATAATTTCAGAAGGTAACGCTGAGTCAGGTCTGCTTGGGTGGGTCAATGTCACAGCACCCAACAATCCGGGAGGAGTTAGTCAGCCTTTGCTACCGACTCTGAGAGCTTGTCAGTTTCCTCCAGGAATGGGGCCATGTGCATGGCCTGTCAGGCTGCTAGGGGTGTTTTGATTAGATTGGCTGAGGGAGCTGAATCCCACCAGTCATCGCCTAAGGCCCACAAAACCATAGCAACCCCAGGACGAGATTTTAGGAAGATCTTGAAGTACAGAGGTATGGTAGCCAGGGGATAACTTTGGCCCTCACACCTTCATCAATTCCTATTTTCTAACTAGGAAAAGAAACTTACCAATGCCGAGAGCACAAGGAATGCTGAATTTAATAATTGAGTGTAGTTAAGTGTTGTTCAAAGAACACATTTTAGTGTTAGTACTATTGGCTCACATTGTACTTGGAAATTGCTTGAAACTTGACTAAAGTACATTTTCTAGAGAGCTTGCCTCTGGAATATGCCTAGGAAACCGTGACTCTTCTCTGCAAGGACAGATCTGAAATCAAAATTGCAAATAGATAAAACATTTATGAGGACTCCCAGGATAGTCATTAATGCATGGGTTAAGAAAAGCCATTCAATATTTACCGTGCACTACTGTTCTAAGTAAATTGTCAATAATATTAACAATGACAATATGTTCCACTTCTCATGTTCATTCAAGTATATTTATGAATGCCTCCCTTTTGACACTAAGAGAGAGTGGGACCAAAATAAAGCCCCTCACCTCATGGGGCTTACATTGTAGACATAAAAGCATAAAAGATGCCCACAACTGGCAAGGCCTGGGGCCAGGTAGCAGAATCAAGTTAAAGCTGAATAGGGAGAGAGCGTGTGGGGTGGTAGACAATTGAAAACGTTGAGATGGTGTTTCACTGTGATACAAGTAGCACTAGTGCAACCCAGGTTAAAGTTTAGACACAAGAGTTAAATGTGGCCATTGGTGCTGTCTCTTCGTTACATCCATCAATGTGCTTCTTGCCAGCAGCATCCCAAAGCTCAATAGGTACCAGAGGTTGAGAGACAAGAATTCTGTAGTTTCCTGTGCTCCTTTTGGGTCCCTCTCCCTGTTACAAAGCCAACAGCATTCAGTCACTACTGGGCTGAACCCTCTTTATCTAGTCCTGACGCTCATCCACGGTCTACCTCTAAAAACCACCGTCGGATTAAATTTTCACCTTTTAATACCTCGCATGGGAGTATTAAGTTTGAAAATGAGGGGTTTTAGGAGGGACAACCCATAGTCAAGCCGTGTCATCGCCTCAGGTTCTCTCTCTTCGTGTTCTTGGCACTCTAGCTTATCATCTGCAGAGCTACTGTCCAACGGGGACAGCAAGAGGCATGACACAAACTGGGTCAACGGGAGGACAAATACAAAGAAACATATTAATAAGTATAAAAAGAGTTGCTACCCAGGCCTGACCTCGCATTGAACCCAGGCTCCCAAGTGAGTTGAAGGACAGCCTAAGTAACTTAGTGAAACACTGTCTCAAAATGTGCAGAGAAGCTGAGGGCATGAGGCTGGGAGGCTGTGGTAGAGTACTTACCTGGTACATGCAGGGGCCTAACCTCAATCCTAGACCCCTTAAAAAGTATATCTTGGTAAAGACATAAGTATTAAGGAAGGAAAACTGAAGCACATAGTGGTCAAAATCATATTCTTAAAATCTACCAAGAAAAATATCTCAAGGTAATTGTGTGAAAAAATTAAGTCTATTTATTTCTGTGTGATTCTTAATCTTCTGAGAAAACCACCTTATTTTGAAAGTCGGTCGACAGTCTCTGCTAAGACTGAGGACAGCTCAATAAAACTATAGAATGATTTCATATTCGAATATCAATCTAAAACTTCTGAAATACATATTAGCAAATTTCAATTAAGCCTAATATCAAAAGAATAATACAATGAAGCAAATTTGATCTGATTCCAGAACTTTAAGAAGAATTCAATAGCCAGCTATCTATCAATATGCCTCCTCCATCAACCAATTAAAGAGAAAGGCTGTTGTTGTTTTAAACCAAAAAGGACATTTTTTTTAACCCAAAAGGGGCTGGAGAGATGGCTCTGCAATTTAAGAGAACTTACCATTCTTGAAGAAGAATACAGTTTAGATCCCAGCACTCACAGCAGGCATCCTATAACTGCTTACAACTCCAGTATGATGGGTCCGACACCATCTGGCCTCCTTGGGCACATGAATACATGTGGTGTACGTGAACTCACACACAGAGAGAGAGAGAGAGAGAGAGAGAGAGAGAGAGAGAGAGAGAGAGAAAGAGAGAGAGAGAGGAGAGAGAGATACGTGTAAATAAAAAACAATACATAATTTTAAATGGTCTTATAAGAATTTGAAGCCATTTCTTTACAGACTAAATAAGCAAAATAAAATCAGATTTACAAGGGTTTCAAACAAGATTCAACCAACATGTGAATTGTCACAGTAAAGCACTTAGCACAACTGAGAGATAAAACTGAGAAATAAAAAGGTGCAGAAATCACCAAGTTGTGCATCTGTGCAGCAGCAACAAAATTTATTTTATGGTGCCATTGGGGCCTCTAGCCTTGAACCCTCATCCACCTGCCTCTACTAAAATTTAGGCAGAAAAGTTAACATCCAATACAATGGAATCCATAAGGTGTTATTATGTTTTCTGATGGTAAATTCATTTAAACAGGACCATCCTTTGTTTGCAGTTTTAAAAACTTTCTATGTGTTCCTTGTCCTGAGATTAGAATGTGTTATTGCATTATTGGTAAACTATACACCCGCTTCCAGAACTTGATTGTGACACTCAGACAATACAAATTATGGCCACTTTCCCCCGGCCTTTGTAAAAGCAACCTCTGTAGCACACGAGTTAAAGCAAGAAGTTCCATTTAATTGAGTTATAAACACATAAACCCTCAGGTCCTGATGCTGCCCTACTGACGCATGTGGATGTGTGAACTTCCTCCATGTGTTTGCTCTGCAGCCTTTAGAACACCCGTGTGGAGATGACTCTGACCAGCCTAGAAAGCATCCTTGCTACAAGCCAAGCCCAGGAAGCAGCTTCCACTTGGTTCTGGCAATCAGTTCATTGACCCCCTTTGTTTCTGTCAAGTGCAGAGGGTTAAGTTGAACAAAGGCCTTTGATGTTGGGGCAATTGAGGCAGGTAAAGCTCTAGGCTTTGTGGACTTCACGTGCTCTGCTCCTGTGCTGTCACACTGATGCCGTTGGTCTTCTATCCCAGGTCACTTGGAAAGCCCCACTCATCCAGAATGGAGACATATTGAACTATGAGATCCGAATGCCTGACCCTCTCATCAAAATAACCAATATGTCCTCAAGCATGTTGAGCCATCTAGTCAAGCATCTGATTCCTTTCACTAATTATTCGGTCACTATTGTCGCTTGCTCCGGAGGTAACGGGTACCTGGGAGGATGCACGGAGAGTCTACCCACCGTGGCTGCTACCCACCCAGCCCTGCCTCAGGAACTGGGCCCATTGTCGGTGATTCCTCTAAGTGAATCTTACGTTGGGATTTCTTGGCAACCACCTGCCAAACCAAATGGACCAAATTTGAGGTACAGAAGTGATTTGGCTTTGGGCTTTGTTTTGGATGTATCATTCCGAGAGGTAGGGAAGCGGGATTGTGTTCACATCTCAGTAGAACTAGTTCCACACTGGGTACGATCCCTACCTCTGCACACTCATGATAATTATACAACATCCTCCCCTCTTAACATTTGTGTAGTGTCACATCATATATCTTGATTGAAATGAACCAAGGAAGCTCATCGAATGAAAGCAAGCACCATAATGTTGAAACAGGCTAAAAACTTTAAAATACTTATCACATAGCTAAGATTCCAATCCATTATCCTGCCCTTTTCAAAAAAAATAAATAAATATTTTTATTGCGTTAGGGAGCTCTGATGCACATTCTGTGTGACATGGGACATCTGATTCTCTGAATTACAAAGTTAACCCTGCAGTTCTGTCTATGTCACCACTAGCTATACTTGTGAAGAATGTTCTCTGAGATAAGACTCCAGCAAAGAGCTGTGATTCTAAAATATCTCTGTCACAGCCGGAACTGGATACTCTGCAGAGGAAACAGAGTAGATAATATCATCGTTGTTTATAAACATTTGATAGTAGGAGTCTTAGGAAATCATTAACTCGATAAGATTTTTATAGTCCTACTTTGTGTGAAACTCGCAACAAATATGGGGCAAATCTGACACAAAAATCTAAAATTTTACCATGCCTGCTGATAAAAAAAAAAAAAAAAAATGAGTGGGTATGATAATTTACAATTAACAGACTGTATGATAGTTGAGCCAGGAAAAAAAAATTCTTATCTGGAAACACTTCATAATTGTACTACGGTATTGTTTATGCTTGCATGCATGCATCGCGTACACCTGCCACTAAGCTACCTGCATCTCAGTAATAACAGGAGTTGAGGCAATCACGATGTTCCTGCTTGTCTTTTGCTTTAGATACGAGCTTCTGAGACGTAAAATCCGGCAGCCACTCGCTTCAAATCCCCCAGAAGATTTAAATCTGTGGCACAATATTTATTCAGGAACTCGGTGGTTTTACAAAGATAAGGGTCTTAGCAGGTGAGATTACAAAAACTATAAAAACAAATGCTGGCATTTAGTTTGGGGCACGTTGAATAGTTCAAAGTACCCCGGCGTCTTCGTTGTGTGAACCTGTTATCAGTCACCCAGTAGAATATGTTCAGTTATTACTGTGGTGTTAATCATCGAAGTGTAGCCTAGGCGTGTTTAGTGTTTGTCATCTCAACTGCGTGCTTGAAATAAGCCTTTCAAGTCCAGCTTGGAGATGTGTGCACCCCAGCCTATTGCTTTTGCCACAGCTCTATCTAGACACGAAACGTAATAAAGAAATGTGAAAATATTGAATGTACTCAGAACTGTGGAGATCAGTGGGTGCCTCCTGTACATGCCTGTCCCCGGGGGAGGTAATGGGCTATGGGTTGTTGAATTAGTGAGACTGGAAAGGGCTGAATCTAGAGTTGAAAGCTAATTTATGAGCCAGTAGGTGATATCCATCAAAAACATACACCACGTGGTAGACCTTGATCTATATTCTCTTTTGTTTCCTGCTAAGGAACCAAACTTTTTACCATCTCAGGGGCTTCAACTTTATTGTCTGTCATTCAGAGAACCCAGTGGTTTCTCAGTCTTCTCGGTCCAGGCAATGTGGTGAAGCTTCAAAAAAAACACATGAATGTCTTTTGTGAAAACTTCTCAGTTACGTTTTTCAATAACTTCTGTGTCAGGTTGGTAGTTTTTCTGGACCACCTGTGGAGTAACTGTTATCCGAGCCCTGCTCTAACGTCCTGCCATCCATCGCTTGCCCCTCCAGCGTCTTGTCCTCAGATTCACTCTCACAGTGCTCACTGTGTACAACACGGAGGGTTCCCACCTCTGATCTCATTCCCCGTCGGGCCCTTTCCCATCAGCACTTCCGGTCTTAGCTAGAAGGCTCTTCCTCCATGGAGCTGCCTGTCCTGCTCTCTTGCTGCTCTGAATATGAGCTGAACCAAACATCCTCCTGGCAGCCAGGCACTTTCCCATCAGCACTGGCACTTCCGGTCTTAGCTAGAAGGCTCTTCCTCTGTGAAGCTGCCTGTTCTCTCTCTTGCTGCTCTGAATCTGAGACAAACCAAACATCCTCCTGGCAGCTCCTTCTAGGAGGTCTGTGCAGATAAACCAAGTGGTGCTGGGGGAATCTGACGTGACTTGTGAGGCTAAATGTCAAGGACACTTTTTTCCACACTGGAACTTGAAACAGTGGTTGCTGTTTTTATTCAAGTAACTACGGGACTGGAGACTACTCTGGCAGATTGCTTGCCTGGCATGCAGGAACGCCTGGGTATAATCCTGAGCAAGGAGAATAGATGGGGTGTGGGGGCAGGTAGAGACAAGAGAGTCAGAGGTTCAAGGTCATCTTCAGCGGACTAGTAATTGCTTACACCTCATAAACAGCTTGGGGTTAAAAGCCAGGATGTGCTTCCTTTTCCTTCACATTCAAAATACAAGGCACACATCTTCCTAATGTGAGGCCACTCTTTTTTTTTTTTATCAGGCCACCATTTGTAAGTCCAAAAATGTTCAGCCTGCTTTTGCCTGAAGTGGACCATCTCAGCAGTGTGAGAGGAAGCTGGGTGTTACCTTCAGACAGGCTCAGAGGGGGTGGGTGCACGTTGCTGACCCAGGTGCTGCCTTCATGGATCCTGACAGTAGCCAGGGCTCCCCTGCCTGCTGGTGACCCACAGCTCCCAAGCACACCAAGGGAACAAGCTCGGCCCACACTGCTGTCCCCATAGTGTGGCACCATAACAAACCTTGCCTCTGGACCGACCCAGTTTCCATTGGAATCTTGGGGAATCGCCTCTGGGACCACCACCACCCCTCCCCGATCCCCATAGATACTAAAAACCGTGGATTCTAAAGTCCTTTCTGTGAGGTTGTGAAGTATTTGCACATACCCCACCACAGACTGGCACGTTCCTAAGTCATCCCTGCTCTGCTGGCAATGCTTAGGAAGGTGTGAATGTGAATAGCCGCTACACTGCATTGTTTAGGAAACAAAACAAGGGGGGAAAAATGGTTCAGTACCAGATGCTGTTATTTTTCTAAATATTTTCCATTCATGGTTGGTTGGATCTGAGGCAGTGTGGAACCCCAGGGCACAGAAGGCTGACTTTGTTTATCCTATTGATTTATCCATTTGGCTGTTTTTTGTTATTGTCCTTAATTGAATCCATCTCTTTTTAGAAGGCATATATTCTTTTTCTCCCCAACTTTCCCTGCTTCCTCTTTACTTCTTTACTATTTACATGAATAAATAAAACACTGAAGTGTTTTTTTCACATATTACTTGTATATATGTCTTTTTCATTTTATACCTATGGGTATTTAGCTTGCCTGTTTGTCTGTACACCACATGCACAAGGTGTCCATGGAGGCCAAAAGAGAGCACTGGACCCTGAAACTGTAGTCATGGCCAGTGGTGAGCTACCATGTGGGTGCTGGGAATCAAACGCAGGTCCTCTGGAAGGGTGACCACTCTTTGTCACCCCTGAGCCACCTCTTCAGATCCCCATCTTATTTTATTTTGATCATTACAGGCACATTTAGGACAGTGTTTAAGTGAGAATTCTTATGATACAAAATAAATAATAATCAAAGAATGATTGGGCATCCCTTTATAAGCATAGCTATGAAATTAAAAGAAAGTTGGAATCACTGCCTTGCTCAAGTGGGTCTGTTTACTATGCTGTATTTTTACTGTAAGAAAAATAGTTTAGACGACATTGGCAAATTTTTCTATAATACAGTTTCTATAACATGAAATTCAGAACTTTCTTACAGTGGTTTTGTCTTCTGTGTCTTATTATAGAATGCAGGTTATCGAGCCAGTTATCCAGGTGATTTAGATTATGCAAACTACCTTTCATTTTTGTGATTACATTGGGACAGGAGCCATTTGCCAGTGCATTTCCTCTTCTCACAAGGATGAGGGTGAGGGTGCTGGGGCTCAGCATTTCACAGGAGGTCTCTCCTGTGTGTGTGACCCATTGTGTGAGACTCTACTCATGCAAGTTTGTGCTTGTGGCAGACATGAGGACTTGGTGGAAGCAGCAGCCAAGTAGCCTCCACCTCCAAGAGCATCCTCTATAGTGGTAACAACATGGGAGCCTAAGTTCTAATAGGCTGTCAGTAAAGTTGACACAGTGTTGGATTCTGAGGAAAACAGCCAAAGTCATTCTCTGCTATATTGAAAAGTTTTATCAGTTAACCTGAGATAACTGCGCTTTTAAAGCTACAAACCTGTACACGTTTTGACCCAAAATGTCTTTCACTGGACAACTGCTTCCAGCAGTCTAAATCCCACTTAACATCAAGAGCTAGCCCAAATCACACCTCCTCCTCGGTGAGGTTGAACTGTAAGGTCTGACTGATTTGCACCCCAAGAGAAAGGGATGAAAAGAGAACATTCCAGATGAGCAAAGTCTAAGATTCCTCATGCCAAACATTCCATGAGGCTAGAGGGCGACTCGCTGAGGTGGGATGCCACTGTGAGGGCCTGATTAAATCTACAGAATCCATGCGAAAAAGCAGATGCTGCAGCCTGTGCCTGTGGTCCCAGCACCGGGGAGACAGAGGAGAATCCTTAGGGTTTGCTGGCCAGTGAGTTCCAGGTTAAATGAGAGACTATCTCAAAAATTAAAGTGGAAAGAAACTGAGAAAGAAAAACAGCCAATATCCGCATCACAGGCCCCCTTGACCCATACTCCCAGGGTTCACATCCTTGACCCCTAGTCCCCAGGGTTCACACACACTTACACTAATAGTAGAAAACTTCCCTCTGTGAGCGTTCATGTGCTCTGGCTCCAAAAAGACTGGCAGCAAGCCCCTTATTCTTCGCAAAAATGAGTGTTTGAAGTGGTGTTGCTCATGACAGCAAACACTATTTGTTTTTTATGTATTTTACCCGATGACTACTTTGAGAGTCACTAGGGATCATGTTTCTGCTGAATGCGCATATGTTTGTGTCACTAACCTACCAAATACATGTGGCCTGAAATCTGTGAGGCTGACTAGTTTTGACTGATTTAGGAACTGTGAGACACCTGTTTGTCCCCTACAAGTAACTATTTGATAGATACACGGATGTAACCTGCGTCTACTGTACAGGATCTAGTAGCTTTCAACTAAACAGAATCTAGTTTGCCTTTTCATTCATTTGTGTTAGAGCAACAGGACTTTAAAATGAGAATTGTTGCATAAGTAAGAGTTTAACCTGTGCTGTTTTTGCACAGAGGAAAATGTCATCATTGTCTGTGTCACCTTAACAGTCCCCATTTGCTGTTGCAGCAGAGGTCTGTAAGGATGGGTCTCGCTATGGTTACCTGGCGTCAGTTGACCTGTTGTTCTCCTTACAGAAGCTTTGTTTTATGACTAAATGGAGTGCTTCACTGGGCACCAACAGTCACTGGTTAAGTTCACTGAAAAGATGGTACAGAGAGTAAGTAGTAAGCAGGAAAACAGCTTCCACACAAATAACTCACTGTTCCGTATGCATAGGGGTAACATATGAGCCACATGGCCATGTAGACAAGTTACAGGAATATACTGGCACTAAGTAAAGATGATTTCACTGAGCCAGAGAGATGGCTCAGATGCTAAGAATGTGTAGCTCTCTTACAAAGGACCTGAGTTAGGTTCTCAGCACCTATGTAAAACAGCTAAGCCCTCCTCCAAGTTCAAATCCATGAGGTCTAAGACCATGTCCTTATGTACAGTACCTGCACTCACATGTGCACACACACAGACACACACACACACACACACACAATAAAAAATAAGTCTCATAAAGTAGACAATATAGACATGAAAATACAGACATTTAATTATTAGTTATGTTTTGCAGTGAAAAAAAATGTACTTTTTAGTTTAGTAGGAGCAAGATCTTGTTAAATGTCAGAGAGTGTGGGGCTCAAGAGATGATGGCTCAGCAGTGAAGAGCACTAACTGCTCCTACAGAGGACCTGAGATAGTTCACATCACTCAAGTCAGGGTACTTAGCAAAGCCTATCACTCCAGTTCCTGGGGTTTCCGTGGCCTCTTCTGGCCTCTGAGGACACCTGAAAACACACATACATGATGAAAATCTTTACAATTCTTTTTTAAAGTTAGAGAAACAACAGAAGGCAAAAGTGTGGTGTCACATGAATGTACACTGGCCTCTCAGTTAAGGGAAGCAGTGGATGTAAGAAAACTCGAGTCCTCAGAAGTGAAAAGCAAGTCATCCAGTTAACACTAATATGCAGTTCTGAAAACCAAGGAAAACCTACTTAAGTCCTCAGCGTCCTGGGGTTTGGCTTTATCTTTAATCTCTGAAACAGAAGACATTTAGTTATTTGAAGCAGATGAACTCTAAAGGCAGTTCTACTTGAAAAGTTTTAGTACTGTCTTGAAAGACTGTTGCATGTATCCATATGGTGCACGCCTTCTGTGTTTCATCTAATATATATAATATGTATTATTGAGAGTGTATTGTATTGTATATAGCCCTTATAGTCACAATATTCCCTAAGAGCCAAGTGATATAGATAGATAGATAGATAGATAGATAGATAGATAGATAGATAGATAAACAGATAGACAGACAGACAGATATAGATATATAAATATGAGTAGTGTGTATCCTTATCTATATAACTTGCATATTGCATAAAATTCCTAGAAGTATCATAGAAGGAAAGCCATCCAAATTTTGAACACCATGGAAAATATTAGTGCTATTAACTTGACACAGTAAAGGACTAAAACCATGGTGCCATTTGGAGCCATGAAGGCTGTTAATTATATAATAACATCAACATATGGAAGAAAAGCTCAAATATTTTAGTGGAGAAGATTAGGCATCCAGTCTTCAGCTAAAGGAATAAGGCTATTTTATAACTTGAAATACAATTATGAGTATTTCCCCCAGGGACAGAGCTAATGAAGCCAAGGTCGCTGGTTCAATCCCCATGTGGGTCATTATCGTCCTTTCCTTCCCTTGTCGCAGAACTGCCACCCTCTTAACCCTGACTCACCACCTTTCACATTCATCCTGGGGTCACAGAGGAAATTGAGCAGGCAGTCTGGATGCACAGGCAAACCAGCCCCTCCCTTGTCTAGAAAAGTCTCAAAGGTCAAGCCCCAGTCATGTGATGTCATCCCAAAAGAGGCAAGGCAGATTATCACCGGATTGTTATTGTTGTTATTACTGTATCATCCCACTGGTAGTGCCCTGTGCCACAGCCAGTTCAGAGGACGCCTTCAATCAGGCGGCCTGCATTTGAATCTCAGCTCTCTTGAGGAGTCCGGCGACTGGACAAGCCATTTAGTGTATTTTCCTCACTTTCACAATCCATACTACAATGGCACTTTATTGTTTTACTGTGAGGAGCGGGTGTAAATGTTGCCTCTCAGTTGCCTTGGTTCCCCCAGGCTAGTTAGCACCTGCTGAAAAGTGCACAGGCGAGCATCTTTCCAGTGTCCCTCCAGTCAGGGTCTACCAGCACAAGGGCTACCCTATGGCAGGTCTCAGAGTTAAAGTCACCCAACAAGTTGTCTTAAAGGCCAGGCTCCCTCCAGAGGCCTCAGAGAGCAATTTTCTTTGCTTAGAACTTCTGGTGGTCCCAGAGTGCCTGTTTCTGTGAGAATTTCATTCCTCTCCTTCCCCGCCCCCCATGTTTATGTGTATCATCTCCTCACCTGTGTCTGACTTCATCGCACGTCCTCTCTTTCCTCTTACAAAGATACCAGCCACTGTATTGCGAGTGCTCCCTAAGCCAGGTGACCTCATCTTAACTCATTCAATGTACAAATATTCTACAGTTTGGATGGCAGCACACTAGACTTGAGAATGTCTCTCTCCTTTTTGGGGTGGGGGGCATGTGGGGCAGGCATGAGGCAATCCATGGAAGGAGGAAACAGGGAAAGAGGAAAGAAGAAGGGGAGAGAGACAGAGGGAAGGGAGGGAGGGAGAGAAGGAAGGTAAGAGGAAAGAAAGAGTAGGCTAGCAAGCAACGCTGGAACTTCAATGCTAGCTCTTGTTTAGAGAAATAAACCAATAAACAGCCCCCAAAACCCACCCATGGCTACAGCCGCCAAGTAGCGTCCGTTTTATGTGACTGAGGCAGAACTCCAGGGAAATACCTTTGAGTCCTATGTAAGGAAAAAGAGAAAGCAAACAGAACTGCACGGGGAAGGGGAGGGCAGTTGGAAAATGTCCTAAAAATCCTGATGTAACTTTGATCAACCCATTCGGTGAAGTTCTTGGAAGTGGTGCTCTCCCCCTTTGTATGGTGACGAGGAGGGGCTGTGACATATTGAGGCAAACACTTTGGGCCCTGGATACCCTGGGAATGCATAGTGACCCCAGATTAGAAGAGATCTGAGCCAAAGTTATAATCTGAAGCCACTTATAACTCAGCATATCTAAGTGAGTCTCTCTGCACGGATGGTTGTAAAGCCGGGGCCTGATTTTGTCTATAAATGGCATTTTACTACTCAGGCAATTTTGAACCAAAAAGGTAAAGTCACTGGGCTCCTGCTTAAAAGAGCCAAAGAGAAGCCAAGCCAGGCGCGGTGGCATATACCTATGATCCCAGCACTTGGGGAGGCAGAGGTAGGCTGATCTACGAAGTGAGTCCAGAACAGGCAAGGCTACACAGAGAAATCCTGTCTCAAAACAAGAACAACAAAAAGAGTCAAAGAGATGAGGACTTAAGGGACAACTTCAGGAAGTTCCCATCACAGCACACGGCAAAGTGTTGCTCCGTTTCCCCTGTTTTGACTCAAATCAACATGTGCACACTGGGGCCCTGCACACTTCGCTGTCACCAGACTCTCAGAGGGACAATCCTGTGCACTCTGCTCACAGGTGAAGTTTTGTTTAAGCATGTATCTGCCAGCCAATGAGACTCCAGGCACAGGAAAGGGGTATAGGAAGAGAGTGATGATGGAGTCTGATATTTGAAAATGGATGAGCTTTCCTAAAGAAGAGAATAAAACTCTCCCTAGTATCGGGACAGGAAGCTGGCAGGCTGCCAGCCTTGTAATTACATCTTGAATTGAGCCATAATCCTCACTGCTTCTGAAAACAGTAAGAACGGGGAAACGAGAGCCCACGTTTATTTTAAAGACTGATATTTGCTTACTGCTTCCAAATCGAATGCTTTCCTGACTTGGGTGGAGGCTGGAGAGTTAGGGAGATAGCAGCATGTTTTGTGTTAGAGGAAACAATGCATTTCCTAGAAGGAAAAGGAAACTGAGCATTTTGTGGAAAGGAATTCTATATTTTGTGAGGGACAAAAAATTAAAGTGTTTTGTCTTCCATGGAACATAATTTATATGGTTTTTTTTTGTTCATTTGTTTGTTTAAACAAAACCTTCAGGTTTACAACGTATGAATATAAGCTCTTTGTACACAACAGCGTGGGCTTTACACCAAGCCAAGAAGTGACAGTGACCACCTTAGCAGGCTTTCCGGAGAGAGGTGCTGCTGTCACCGCAAGCGTCCTTAACCACACAGCCATAGACGTGAGATGGAAGAAGCCAAGTAAGAAAGCTTTGTGTGTGTGTGTGTGTGTGTGTGTGTGTGTGTGTGTGTGTGTGTGTGTGTGTGTGTGTGTGTGTGTGTTTCCCCTCTGGGTACTAGCTCTTGTCTTGTTACTTTTCTGCTGATGTGATGGAACACATGGCGGAGGCAAGTTAAAGACGGAGGAGGCCACATGGGCTTACAGTTCCAGAGGACTAAAGCCCACCATGCCTAGGAGGCCTACCAGCAAGCAGCATGGCGGTGACTGGCTTCTCCAGCAAGGCTGTACCCATAAACCTCCCCCAAAGAGTGTCACCGCCCGACACCAAGTATCCCAGTGTCTGGGACTGTGGGAGAGCATTTCTCATTCGAACTGTACAGCACGGTGCACTAAGAATAATGATGTCAAGGAGCCTAAGGTGTTCATGTGCGGCTCATGTTCACATATGCAGATGTGTTTATGTCCACGTGTACACGGGCAAGCGTGTGTGGATGCCAGAGATCAACCGAAGGTGGTGGCCCTCAAGCGACTTGTTCTCTCACTGTTCTTGAGCTCATGGTTTTCCTAGCAAGCCTCAGGGATAAGTCTGCCTCTGTTTTCCCAGTACTCAGTTACAAGCAGATGCCACTCATGCCCAGTGTTTTTATGTAGGCTCTGGAGCTTTCAACACCATCTTCCAAGGCCTGTGATGTTTGTTGTTTTTAATTGACAAATGCCTCCTTACTTCTCCCTGGACAATTGTCCTGCTCCTGTGATCACTTATGATGGAAATAGTCCGTTCACATCGGCGTGGAGACTGGATAGCAGGAGAGTCTAAGTGTCCGCTTACTAAGTGGACATTGTACAGGAATGTGACCCTTCTAGGGCTCCCACAGTGTGACATGCTTAGTGCCAGTGTTGGCTGGTGATGGAATCCCATCTCTACACACTGTGGCTGCATTAAGGATCTCACCTCGGCTTGATAGAACACTTCTTGACTTTTGAATGAGCACACAGATGAATCTGTGGCTCTTTACAACTTTGGAAACCATGGTGAATGAAATCTCAGAGCTACCCAATGGTATAGCATTTAGCATCTAATCTGCCCATGTGTGGTTCCCCATAAGAACGACCAGAAAACAATTCCTGAGTCTGTCATGGAAATATTTATACTATGTTTGGAGACATGCCTTAAGATCTGACAAATGACTGAATCAAAACGTGTTGCTATTTTTACTAACTACTGAGAAGTATCTGATTTGTACAGGTTTGATTAAAAGGTTTTCATTTATAATCACTTACCAGAACAATTATCTACTATTATACAAAAAGATGAATATAACAATGGCAACCATTAGCGCAATTTGAGCCCATCCAGACTGGAGTCTGTCACAACCTAGAAGGACCTGAGTATGTCTGTATAAACTCTCTAGCCATGATCCATTAGGACCAGGCTTTGATGTCATCAACTGTAAACCAGAGCAGTGTCAGTCACTCTTCCACCATTATGGAAAAATAGCCAACAGAAATTCATGTAAATGGAAGGAAAGAGCATATCAACTCAGCTTTGTTGTTTGGGTCCATGGTTACTTATTTTTGGAGTTTTGAGACCTGTGGTGAGGCAGCACACAAGATAGGTGTGTATCCTAGCAGCTTTAAAGTAAAAGAGGCCACACTTCAATATTCATCTCAGCAGCGTGTCCCAGCCAGCTAACTAACCTCCACCGGGTACCAGCTCCTAAAAGTTCATCACCTCCCAACACTGTAAGAGACTGAGAACCAAGGCCAGGGTGTGTGGTCCGAATAACGTTTTGTATAGGGGCATACACTGTGTTGATCTAAAGCTCCCACCAAATAATTTATAAAAAATAAAAACAGGGTTTTTGTAAGGTTGATGCTTTTTAATGATCTTTGGTATCTCTCTTAGAATAATTTGAACCATTTTAGTGGAAAACCTTAAGTAACTTAATTGATCTTAGGATATTGTTCTGTCACATCTGCAGGAAAAATAGGTTTTAGCTGAAGTTGAATTTATTTGTGACTCTGTGTGTGTGTGTGTGTGTGTGTGTGTGTGTGTGTGTGTGTGTCTGTGTGTCTGTGTTATCACCCGTTCCACTCCACCTTGCCCACCAATTTATCTCAAGAGCTTTACGGTAAAAGTAGCACACACACACACACACACACACACACACACACACACACACACACACCATGTGTATTTAAACACTAAAGTGAAGATTTGGCTGCTGTGTTCCCAGTCAAGTACATCCTCTGTGATATCACTGCACTCCTGAAGTCGGCGTGCTTATAGAAGCTGACAAACCTAATAGATCTGAAGCAGCCCGCTGAAGTTTCATTACCTCAGTAATCAGAACCCCTGACCTTCGGGATGTAGGTAATGCAATCTGCCGTGATTTCCATTCATACCTCGGAAAGTTTTTCAGATAACTCTTTGTGAGCACAAAGGTGAACTCAGAGAAGGGTTGGCTGTGAAAAGCCTACTGCAGGGTCCTGTCCCTCCTTGCGCAACTGCCATCTTAAGTAAATTAACAAGCCACTGCCCTGTGAAGAGCTGCCTATTTTCTCAACTGTAATTTTAATGTTGTTTTCTTACTATGCAGAAAAAATTTGGCACATGCCTACTAAGCTGCAAAGTACAAAGTTGTAATTTAGCACATCTTGGAGTTGAGAATCTTAGAAATAAATTTGTACATATTTCTATGCTAAATATCATCTTTCAAAAAATCATGAAATAAATAAATATAGGTAGGTATATGTATACATGCATGTATGTGCACACACATACACACATATGAATATATGTATATTCACTCATTCTGGGCTGAGACATGGCTCAGCCTGTAGTCCCAGCACACCTATGGCATAATAAGAGGCAGGCATAGGAGACTCAATAGCTGGTCCAGCACAGCTCATCTGCTAAACACAGCAGTTGACAAGAGACTGTGTCTCAAAGTAGAAAGTAGGCATCAATACATGAGGCTGTCCTCTGACCTCTATGAACTCCCTCTGACCCCATGCATGCCCTTTGACCTTTATGCATGCACCATAGTATGTATGCGCTCAAACACACACACATGCACACACAACATACACAAAGAAAATTATAACAAGAGGCATGATTTTTTTTCTCTGCTGCAATTTGTACAAATGCATATCATTTTAATAGCAAAATGTTCCTGGTAAATTTTTAGCTGTCACACATTGACATTGAGAAACCAGTTGATATTTAAAAAAAAAAAAAAACAAAAAACTGGGGTATAGGCAAAAGCAGTTATTTCTAGTCATACCTTGGAATTATTTCAGCTAATTCTTTGTGAGCACAAAGGTTAATTCAGAGAAGGGTCAACACAAACTCATTTGAATGGCTACTTGATAGTGTGCCTACTTCCATCACATGTGTTTGTAATGTGATGTAAAAATATCTCTGTATGCTTTCAAGCTTGTTTCAGGGGTAGAGGAATGCAAGCTTCCACACATAGGTCATATTTTCTTTCTCTCTTCCATGTCTAAAATATTAGGAAAAAAATAGTGTTTTGTTTACCCATCAGAAGATTTCACCTAAAGACAATCATCTCTACATTAATTTTAAAGATTTATTTTTATTATTTTAATTTAGTGTGTGTTTATAGTTAGTAATATCTTTTAGTGTTTTCTATCTCTTTCTATTTTGCATATAATAAGGGATTAATGCATAAATTTTTCCTTATCGTGACTCTGAATATTTTCTTTAGAAATCATTTTCATTGTTATATACAACTATTATATAATATTACACACAACTATTCTCAAAATGGCTCCAGCACTTAGTATCAGTCTTTAAATTCCCCCAATCCTAAATTTTCAGTTCCCCTTTCTTTCCTCTGCACGATGAATCCAGAGGGCTGTATTCTGAACGCTCACTTGCTTGTTTAACTATTATTGTTATGATTGTGTGTCCGTGGGGGAGTGTGTGTGTGTGTGTGCAGGCATGTGTGTGTGCATGTGCATGTGCCTGCCTTTGTGTGCGTGCATGCCTGAGTTCTCGATGAGGTCAGAAGGGAAACCACTTGAGGAAGCTGACTTATTCCACCACGGCTTACAGGCATTGAGCTCAGGTAGTCTGGCTGCATCGCCAGCACTTTCCTCTCCGAGACACCTCATTGAATCAGTGTAGAATTTTTAAATGTAACTGTGTGTTAATTTTTCACTATGTAACATAGTATTTCTATCATATTTTCCTCAAAGCATGCTGATCCCATTCTATTCCCAGCAAACATGGACACAGCAATAGACAAGAGAGAATGGCAGGCATGTCCCACTGAGTTGTGACACGCCCTCCAGATTGGAACATTTGCTTTGGGAATGAGGGGAAACCCACCAGCCTTGTGGGGAGGGTTCATAGAAGGTCATGTGCTCTGGGTGATTGGAAGGTTCTAGAGGGCCCCTCCCAAGAGTGCAGCAGGAGTAAACAGTTGCTGGGTGTGGGGATGCTGGCCAGATAAACTGGGAAAGAAAAGACACCGTGAGGTGGTGGTGCTGCCTGCAAGCTATGAGGACAGCCCCAGGGGTGCTGGCTTTGGTATCCATCACCCATCCTGAGTAGGGTTTCCAGCAATGCAGCTGTGTTTGAATTACCCACAATCCTTATCAGTGACCCCTCTGCCATACTCCTATCAGTGACCCAGAAGAAGAAAGCAGTGGTTCACCAAACCAAGCCTTCAAACAGTCCAGACTTTGGTATGTGGTCTGTGGTGAGTTCCCTTTCTGGGGTGCATAGAAGCGTATGTGTGAGTCTCCCCCCAGGAAGTCTGTCGCATAAACATTTGGAAGTACCTCATTAATGTCATAAAGTTTTAACTTTCAGATTAGCCTAATTAGTTACGGTATCAAATCACACAAGCTTGACCTGTAGCACATCTTCCGTGCTCTGGAATGGCTATAGATTAGTGAATAACATTCCCATCAGCTAATGAGAAGTATTTCTATTGAGAAGAAACTTTCTCCCAGACAATGCCCCCCCCCCCCCGCTTCGCTGGACGTGACTGATATTATCATTTAGGGAATATGAAAGGCTGTGGGTACAGTTGGTGACATCAGAGAGATGACACTCCTCAGTCTCCAGGGTCTTCTGACACAAACCCTTCCAGCCACACCCGGACACCCGTCGTTTTAAAATATTGCTAGAGATAAAGCAAAGTAGAATCGTGGTTAGGGGGAAAATCTAAACTAAAACTTGCCATTTGTGCATGAACTCCAAGATGTTAATGTAAAGGAGTCTGTGAAAAAAGTTAGAAAAGTCCTCTGCAGTGTGTTTCTTTATGTTGCACATATATTTGTAAACAGTTATATTGATATTTTGAAGGTTGACTGAATAACTATAAATAGCATAATTAGAATATTTAAAAGAAAATGTGAAGTGTATGTTCCTCAATATGACTGCTCTATTGATTATAGAGTGAAGAGAAAAATAAAATTGTCTAAGATAAAATAAAATCTAATCTACCAGTTTACCACAAATAAGGTACCAGAATACTTTATAAAGCTGAATCTCCACCATCTTGCTTCTACCTCAGCCTAGAAATAGTTTAAGAAAGAATTTATTCTGCCTTATCTACCTGCCACAAAAACAACAGTCTATGTTTTCTGTTAATAGCTTTTCAAGATCTACAAGGTGATGTGGAATATTACACATTGTTTTGGAATTCTGAGACCTCGGATGAATCTCTGAAATTCTTCCCAGATGCAGCCTCTTATGTCATCCGCCACTTAGCTCCCAACACAGAGTATCAGATCTTTCTCTACGTTTTCAATGGAGTTCATGGGATCAACAGCACAGTAGTGCGTGTGACCACGTGTCCTGAGGGTAAGTAAAGACTTCAAGAGGTTCTTGACTTCAGTGATGCCAGTGCTATTGATTGATCCTTCCTGGAGTCAATGTCAGTCGTTCCTTCTTTATAAAACTTCCTGGTGCTGAAAAGGAAGAGGGTATGTATCAAGATACTTACATGCTTCTTGTTGTGAAGTGATCGCAGAATATGCCTGTCCACTTAAAGCAACAGCATGGAGCTGTACAAACCAGCCATCAGCCCGGTTTTTGCTTGTTGGTTTCAGTGCAGGCTTAGTTGGGAGCCAGTTCACATCAATAAAAGGTGGCATTTCGGAACATTTTTTTCTAAGATAAGCCCTCAAAAGCATTGCGCTTTTCAAAATGACACCCAAGCTCAGAAAAAGCCCTCCCCGAGTCACCAAGACACAGTAGGTGGAAGTTCAGCCTCGGAGAAGAATTGCATATGTCTCGGTTTCTAAGCCAGTTAGCGAGGGAAAGGAAGCCAGAGAATCAACTTGTGAGTCGGAAATGAGTCTGGAATGGTCTTTCTAATCTTTCTGGCTTTATATGGTCTCATTATAAACATTATAATATCGTTACCTCCCAAGCAAGTGTTCCAGGCCATTACCAGAACTCTTTAAGGTTGGAACCATTTCCCTCTGTGGTGCCAAAGGTCGGCACCTTTTGTTTATAAAATAGGATGAATCACAGGGACCATTTTTCAACTAGTTAAGATGAGTTCTTACGATAAAAATAGGCCCTTGCATAGTTATTTCTGACATGCTTGAATAATTGTGTAATTTAACGCTAAGCAAGATTTTTTTCCTAATGTAAGATTTCATCATTACCTATGGTAATCAACACTCAAAATCATTTACATAATGACAATATTGCATTATTGCTTCATATTGCTTGAGTTACAAGCTAGTAACAGCAAATGATTTTTCACATTCCAGCAGCCTCAGTGTATTTGAATTTTATTTTATTTTATTTGGCTTAAGGAGCAAATCTACCCCCCCCTCCCACACACACACACACCACTGCAAAAGATATAAAGTGAAAGGTTGAAAAAAGACAAATAATAGAGATATGTTAGAGGTGCAGACGGGTGAGTAATTTGTCATTTGTATCCCACTGGTCACATTGCACTGAAGATCAGCACTATGCTGGTGGCATGAAGGCTTTCGCCACTGATTCTTATGGCTTCTAACTGAGAGTATAATAAGCCAATTTGCAGAGGACTTCAGACTGTGGTAACTTCATCACGGGGAAGCGGGTGAGCAAGGGGCCCTGCACTAGGCCTCGGAGCCAATCTGCGTGCTTTTGCGGAGACAGCTGGCGCCTATTCCGTTTCTTCCTTTAATTCTAGAGCCTCAGGGCATGCTTCCTCCAGAGGGTGTCCTCCTCAACAGTACAGCTGTACATGTCATCTGGACGTCTCCTTCAAAGCCAGACGGCACCGTTGCCACGTCTTCTCTCTATGTAAATAATAAGCTCTACAAGGCTGGAATGGATGTGCCGGGGTCGTTTATTCTGGAAGGCCTCTCTCCCTTCACTACCTATGACATTCAGGTCAGAGCGCATTGTTTTCTTTCTTTTTGGATGGATAAGCTCGTGGGTATGTTAAATAAAACATGCCGAGCAAAGCACTGTCTCCGAGTGGAGGGCCTCTGTCCTGGTTACAGACTGTTGGTTATTTGTTGGGGAAGGGAAGAGAGAAGAAGGAAATTGACCAGAATGAAGGAAAGCTGTCTGCCCTGAGGAGTTCTCAGACTTGAATCCCCTGAGAAGGGCTCTTGGCTAAGATGGCGCTGGGGCTGATGAGGGAGATGACATGAATGAATGAATATCAATGAAATGAAGTTAATTAAGTCATCACCAAAAAAGTCTTTCCCGTTTGCATTCTTTCTTGGCATAGAGATTTTTCTCTGCTTCTTTTTTTCCTGCCACGTACTCAGGGAAGTAGCACCCCTCGCTGTGTGTCGGTTGCCCATCGCCAGGGCGTGGCATGGATAGTGTGAAATAGCCTGCCTTCTAGTAGCATCCCTGATCATGAATGCAACGAGAAAACATAAAATACAGCTAATAACATAATGCCCCAGGACAGGCAAGGCTCCTCAGAGAAGCCCTGCCTTGGAAAACAAACAAACAATCCCCACCCCACCCCCACCAAAAAAAAATCACCAAAGGTCAGGCAAGGCTCCACAGAGAAGCCCTGTCTTGGAAAACAAACACACAAACAAACAAAACAAACAAACAAACCTCACTCCTACCCACCCCCCCAAAAAACACCAAAGAACAGACAAGGCTCCACAGAGAAACCCTGTCTCAGACAACAAGCAAACAAACAAACCTCACCCCCACCCCACCCCAAAAGACAGCAAAGGCTTTTTCCTGAGAGCAGGAAGGAGCAACTCTAGGTGTCATTAGGCCCACACACCACAGCCTCGCGTATGTGACCTGGCTGCATTTAAGCATTCTGTCCTTGGGAACTGGAAGGGTTGTCTATGCCCACGCCTCCTTCCCTAGCAGAATATTTATGCACTTAAACTACATGGCAAATTGTATCCCAGAATTCAGAGAGTGCACGGTCTATGTGAAGCCCCTGGGCCTCTTCAGGGTCTCCTGAGTCTGAAGCAGGAGCAGTGGCGGAGCCCTAATGCGTGTGAGATACAAAGCCATCCGGGAGGACCTGAAAATCGTGTATGAACGTCAGATACATAGGATGACAAGGCCAAGGGAGCATGTGGGTGATGAAAAGATCCCGGAAGTTCAGCATTTATACAGAATACTGCAATTTAGTTAATGTTTAAATACTCCACGCAACTTCTGAAATTCATGAGCATTTCATGAATAATTTCAAAAAGGCGCTAAATGCAGGAATTTTGTTTGACTCCATTGACTCCATATTGACATTTCGTCAATAGTGCTGTGTCTGCCCATGTCACATGTCATTTTTTCCATTTTTTTTTCCACATCTGAGTGGGAAGCACAACTATTTGGCTACAATCCTCCAGCTGTCACTACCAGAACCACAGGCTTGGCTTCATTCATAAGTAACCAAAAGAAACAATAGATGCAAAAATAAACCTCATTTTGTTTTGTTTTGTTTTGTTTTTGTCCTTTGTACTCCGATTTCCAACAACCTGTGTGAGTTACATGAGCGTGGCACGTGTGGACTGATGTTTGCAGTCACACTCCTTAGGAAGAGTGAACACACGTGTAAGTAGACTACGTGTGGGTCACTTCATAAAACTATGAAATTACAGCGTTGTGAAGAGAGAGCACAGGGTGGCGATGGAGGCTGTGCTGTGAGGTCATCTTTGGGTCCCTGCTGAAGGCCAGAGCTGAGCTCCGAGCAGGAAGCAGGATCCATTGCCTTGTAAGATCTGAGAGTCTGGAGCTGTAGAGGTGGCTTGGCGGCTAAGAGCATGCCGTCATCATGTGACATGCAAACGTGCTGAAATGCATATCTTACCCTACAAATCTGAACAATCATTTTGTATCCAGAAGACATTTAAAAAATTACTTGGTCAAGAACACATGAGGAATACGTTGTACATATTGAATACATAATGAATTTGACTCAGTTTCTTGGATTGATCTAATTATGCACCAGAGTCTGATATCTTCCAATATGCATAAAATTGTTGTCACTAATTCTATCACATTGTATCTTAATATAATCTACCTTAAAGTTATTCCTTATTTGTACTTAATCATAGCGGAGGATCACGATAAAGTTTGTCTATTAAGTATAACAACAAAAGGCAGTCTTACATCCCGGATATACTGTAGTAAATACATGCTCAGTTCCTGTTTAGATACAGCACTGCTGGGAACAAAATAATGTCTATTAAATATAGTGAAAATCTCACCTACCTTGCTCCAAGTTCTGATCTAAAGAATCGAGGGTTGATTTGTTTAAAACCACAGCACCAAAATTTAAGGACCATCAGTACATAGCATCCTCTTACCTCTGTATACAAGACATTGAATGTCAATTATCACGAGAAAAAGTATAGTTTGGAGCTAGAGAGATGGCTTAGTGTTTAAGAGCACTCGGTGCTCTTGCAGAAGACTCAGATTCCATTTCTAGCTCCCACATCACGTGGCTTACAACTACCCATAATTCTGGTTCCAAGGGATATGGCACTCCCTGCTGGCCTCCGTGGGAACCTACAAAGACGTGTTGCACATGCATTCACTCAGACAGGAACATTTCTTAAAGTAAATAAATCTTTAAAGAAAAGAAATAAAGTGGAGTTTATCCTTTACATGAGAGCAGAATAACGCTCTGTGTGGCAGCTGCTGCCCCAGCTCTCTCCTGTGCATCATGTGGCGGCTGCTGCCCCAGCTCTCTCCTGTGCATCATGTGGCGGCTGCTGCCCCAGCTCTCTTCTGTGCATCCACTCTTCCTCCTCCCAGCTACCAGCTATACTCCTTTTGGGTTACTCATGTCTGCTGGGCCCTATATCCACCCCTAACTTCTTCCACCCTCTCAGTTTTTATTCTAACTAGGTGGCAGTTTTCTGCTGTGATTAAGGGGACAATACCACTGCAGCTGGAACAAATTGATATAAAATACCTCAGCCGTATTGGGAAGTTTCCCCAGGCTTCATTTTTCTCCCATTAGATATTAGCATTTAGGCAATTTCTTGTAAAGTGTCAAGGCTTCCAGGAGGTGTGATTATAGATCAGGAAGTCAGTGTGCATGGATAGCCTATTAGGCTTGTGAATCACCACCTGAGCGGCTCCCACTCTTTGACCGGTCTGGGTAGATTAATAAGCCCTTCTCTTTGTGAGTGGTCAGAACCCGAGACCAAACATTATTATGCTAATCACTAAGTCAACCGATTCTATATTCTGTTCGGAGCTCATGCCGCTGGACTCAATTCACAAAATAAATAAATAAATATTTACTAGGCCCCGTGAGGTTATAGAAGACTTGAAGAGACTCATATGGAGAAAGGGAAGGTAGATTCAGGGTAACATTGGTCTATTTTGAAGATGGATGTGTTTATTCCTTTCCAACCTAATCTTTGCAGGTGGAAGTCTGCATAAAAGGTGCCTGCGTGAAAAGCAATGGAACCCAAGTCAGCACCGCGGAAGATACTCCAAGTGACATTTCAATACCTATAATCCGTTATATTACTTCAAGGTACCTAGCTTTTTTATCAGTCCATCTAAACAACTTTGATCATAAGAAATGGAAGCAACTATCAAAGAAATCAGTTTAGCCAGGATGGTCTTACTTGACGGCTGCTGTAAGCGTGGGTACATATCACATTTCTTACATTTCCCCTGTGCATATCTACCCTGCATATCAGAACACTGAAAGCTGCTTTCTTGGTCGCGTGTCCCTTGCCTAGACACCTATTAATGGATACTTGAATGTAAGAGAGCCTCTTTATTTAAATCTGTCCTTTAATGAATGCTATTGTGAAGCAAAATGTGATTTTAACTGGAATGACCACTTAATGACTGAATTACTTATAAAATACTTGATTTATCTATTTTAGATTGCCCTAAAGCTAAAAGTATATCTCACATAAGTAGAGCAAATAGTATTTAGATAGTTGTTTAAAAAATTATGTCAGAGTCTCATTAGAATCATCTTCTTTAGTCTTTTCTTGCTGAGAAATTACCAGAGGTTGGAAGTGAGTCCTTTAACAATTCAGAGTTGGGATGTGAGACGTGGCTCTGTGAGCTCAAGTCCAGTCCAGGCTACAGAGCAAATTCCAGGAGAGCCAGGGCTGCATAGTGAGACCCTGATGTAACAAACAAACTTAAAAACAGTAGTTAAGTGCTTGCTTCGGCAGCTCGTGTATTAAAATTGTAATGATACAGAGACTATTAGCATGGCCCCTGAACAAGGATGAGACTCAGAAATAATAATGATGATGATGATGATGATAACAATAATAAAAATCATAAAATATTCCACTATTAAGAGTAATAAAATTTAATGTCCTTTGCAAGCATAGAGGTGAAATTATAGCTGACCCTTCTGTCTTATGTGAGACTGAGGAAAGAAATGTGTGTGGTCCTTTGTCATACTTAGACCCTAACAAGGTGAATCACCTTTCATCTAAACCACGTGCACAAACACACAAGGACTGACTCCATCCACCATGGTGTGTTTCCATTCTGATAGGTTCAGCCATAGCATATTGATGTTTCTGGGGTTTGTTTTGTTTTGTTTTCATTTGGGTGGGTTGCCATCAGTATAAAAATAGATATATTTAATTTAGCAAATAGTAACTTTAACAACTAGCAGGCAAAAGTAGCTGGACATTAGCTGTTCATGTCAAAAAAAAGTATGTTTTCAAACAAGCAAACCATAGTTTCCCACCTAACTTTGGATGTTCTGATTAGCACAATCCCTTCAGGAGACTTTTGCCATGCACACCAGGAACAGGTGCTTGCTGTGTAAAGGAAAGATGGGCGAGTTAATTGAGCATAAGAGACTTTTATCTACTTTTTAATCAAACATATGTGTGGTTCAAATAAAATAGGAAACAAAAACAATCCCAAAGAGAAAATACAGTTTTAAATTTGCACAGTTCCATCTTGTAGTGGGGGTGGGAAATTAAATAAATGTTTGCAAAATCCATGAAAGCACTGTCGACATTGGCAATGTGCAAGACAATCATAAAGAGGAAAAATTCCATGCTCTAGTGAGGATTCTAAGGGATAAGAGGAATCTTAGGGGATAGAACCCTGCACCCTTGCACCTTCCCAGTGGTGAGAAGGTAATGCAAGACCAGTTATATGAGCACTGCACTACAGGAAGGAACAAAGCGGGAGGGCAGGCACCAGCACAAGCCAGATCTTGGAAACAACAAATTGTTTTGTTGTTTTGTTTTGTTTTTAATATTTATTTATTTATTAAGTATGCAATGTTCTGCCTTCATGCCAGAAGAGGGCGCCAGATCTCATTCCAGATGGCTGTGAACCACCATGTGGTAGCTGGGAATTGAACTCAGGAGCCTTGGAAGAGTAGCTAGTGCTCTTAACCTCTGAGCCATCTCTCCAGCCCCAACAAATTGTTTATAATGGCTAGTAATGTAATGGTCAGAGGGCAGAAAGGGTGATGTGAAGGAAGCTTATTTTCCTGCTGGGAATCTGGGAATACAGAAACATGAGACACCATGGAGAGGTGGGGAGGTGGAGTGAAGATCAAAGATGAACATAGATAAAAATCCTCAAAACAAAGTGATTGGTACCCAAGGTCCCCTACCTCCACATACGAACCCAAGTGTCTCTCTTCTCCCGTGCAGTCCAGCCATTCATTCTCTAGGGAAATGCAGTGGTGTATATTAAGAGTTACAGACTCTAGGCACAGAGCAGCAGAGATGATGGATAGAGGTGAAAATCAATGACAAGTGAGATGCATACAACCTGAACACAGAACCTTTGGCTGCTTTCTCTACGCTTTGCTCTCTAAATCAAGTAGTCAATCAGAAATGCCTCCTTGTAAGAAACTGCTAATTTTTAATCTAAAAAACAAAGAAGCATATAATTTAAAATAGTTCCATATAGTAGAATATGGTATCCTCCAAAAGAAATAGATAATAGTTTGCGCTTCAAGAACCCAGTGGGGAAGTAGGCAGATCAATATGTGAAATTTCTGAAGCTTCAAGGCAGCTCTATATGGGTGGGTGCATCACTCTTCAAGTTGGACAAAAGGACCAAGATAAACAAAGAAAATTATTTGATAAACTCAGAAACAGTGCATTGCAGAAAACCTATGGTTGAAAAGAGGAGGAGCTTCTGTATCAAGGAAACAAAACCAGGACACCAGAAAAATAAAAGGAGCAATTAATGGGAGAAGAGAGAACACTCCAGAAGTGAGAAGTGTGAGCTTCAACTGAGTTGAAACTTCGGAAGAAAACTCGAGATGATGTCTCTGAAAATGCAGTAAGATAAAGATGCAAAAAGAAAATAAGAAAACGGAGAAAATTAGAATCCCTCTGAGATACACAATTGTGAACAGCCAGCATTCCACTAAAGAGAAGAAAAGTAATCCAAGAAAGATGTTAAGAAAAGGGTTTAGAACCAGAGTCACTGTGTGCTGCTAAGTCAGGAGACACAGCAGATGGACTGACAAAGTGTCCATAGCGTCTTCTGCTCCTCATGTTCTCACTAGAAATTATTGGCATATGGGGTCTTTTCTCCTCACAGTTATCTTAATAGGAATGTTGTGATATATTACTATAATTCTGATTTTTATTTCCCTAATGTTTGATGAGACTGATTATCTTTTCTTTTGTTATTCATCAATTATCTAACTGGGGGGAGGAGTCCCTTTAAACCTATTGCTAGTTTAATTGGACTCATTGTTTTCTTGTTAGATTTGTAAAGTGTTTCATATACATATATACATATATATTTGGACATTATTTATACCTACTAACTTGCAGGAGATGCTTTTCTCCAGTCTATGGCTTGCCTTAGGGTTTGGAGGGGGTTTGCTTTGTTTTGTTCTCTCCTGAGGCCAGGGTCTCATGTAGTCTGGTAGTCCCAGCTGGCTTCAAGTCTGCTGTGTTTTAGTCAGGGGTCTATTGCTAAGGAGAGACATGTGGCCATGGCGAGCCTTATAAGGGAAAGCATTTAATTGGGGCTGGCTTATAGGTTTAGTCTATTATCATTATGGTAGGAAACATGATGTCAGGCAGACATGGTGCTGGAGGAGGAGCTGGGAGTTCTACATGCTATCAGCAGACATCAAGAAGAAAGAGAGGGACACTGAGCCTGGCTTGAACATTTGCAACCCCAAAGCCCACCTCCAGTAACACGCTTCCTCCAACAAGCCCATGCCTGGAAAGCAATCCCTGTCAAGCATGCCACTCTCTAATGACAAGGATTCAAATCTGTGAGCCTATAGGGGACATTCCTAGTCAACCTCCGTACCTAGGGAGACCTTCAATTCCTGATCCTCCTGTGTCAGCCTCCCAAGTCTTAGGATTACAGGTATGAGTCACCCTGCTAGGCCAGAATGGCAGGCAGCATCTTCTCAATTTACCTAATTGTGTCTTTTACAAAACAAAAGATTTAAATTTCAGTGAAGTTGGCTTTGCATTTTCTTTCTAGTTTGGCTTACTTTACTGGAGCTTGGGAGCTACTCCAGTACTTAGGGAGTTCAAGACCATCTTGTCTGTGTGAGATTCTGGCTCAAGAGGAGAAAACAAAAATTCCTAAAATACAAATTATATTCCTCCTATCTTCCTTATCCTAGAATAGTTTTCTGTTTATATCTTCAATTTACATCTGTGCTAATTAAAACTGGTGTGTGGGACAAGGTAGTGTTATTTTTATTTTCTGTTATCTTTTTCATGAGTGGTTTTCTTTGCTCCAATACAATTTCTTACTGTTAGTAATCAGGCAGCGATATAGCCACCCCTAAAGGCCCTGATGATGGTAGGAAAAAGCAGGCAACACCAAAGCCACTCCAGAAGCATGTCACCAGAAACACGTCACCCCAACCCCCGCCAGCAGGACTCGGCCCCCTAAGCCACATGCGATGCGCACCCCCATCCCCACCACGCCACCCCCCAACCCGTATCCCGACCCTGCGCATGCATATGTACTTTCTACGCTTGCGCTAGGCAGCATATAAAGGGAACGGACCATCTCCCATTCTCTCTCTTTCTCCTGTGTCTCCAGAGACTCTGTGTATTCCCTTAATAAACATCTTAAGTGGGTATGCTGCGTGGCGTGATTTTTCATTCCTCCATATAGCTCCGCCGTTCACATCCTAACACTTACAGTGAGCATTATTTCTGCTGAATATTTTATATGTCTGTGAAAAGTGAATATAAATACATCTCATAGGGCGCTTTTGAATCATCTATTGAGTTTATCAATATGATGTCTATCTGCTCACCAGCATCATGTAGTGCTGATTGCTACAGCTTCATAGTGACCTAGGAACACATGCAACCTGACTCTGCTCTTTCTTGTTTTTAAAGCTTGTTTTAGATTTTCTTTTACTCTGTCTTTCCAAATAGGTTTTGGAAACAGTTTCTAATGTCTACAAACATTTCTGTGGTTTTAATTGTGACTGCATTGAATCTGTGAGTCAATTGGAGGAGAATCTCTGCCTCAATAATAATTTAACCTTTAAGTGTTGGACACAATGGATTGCTTATGTGTTTATCTCACCAGCATCTGACAGAACTCAATACAGAGTAGCGAGGGTATTTCATTAGATTTGCACCTAATTGTTTCCTTTCAGGGGCATCATTATTAATGTTCTTTTAGGCAAATTAAAATTGAATTGTTTGTTATTGGCATGCAGAAACACCATTGATTTTGATATAATAAAACTGTGTTCAGTAACCTTACTAAATTCATTATTAATCTTGGGCATGTTATTGTAGATACCTGAGTTCTATGTGGATCTCAAAACAGAGCTTGAGGACACGTTCAACACTTTACCGTAAGGGGTGGTGTTGTCACCTGTGACGTTCAGAGTGAAACTTTTTCATCAGGCTGAGGAACTATCATCTTTCAGTCTTCACTTTCTGAGAGTTATTTAGTGTAAATATGTGTGATAGTGTGACATATATTTTCCCACCTTTTACATGTTTGGATAGTTAATTATGTGTTAATTTGGAACACGTAAGCCAGTCTGCTCTCTCAGGGCAAGCCTGCGCGGCTGTAATGTGTGCTTTGCTCTCTGCGCTCTAGTTAGCTGCAGATGTTTCTGCGTCTGCTCTTAGAACTGGTCCAACCGCCCCTCTTTGCCTGGCAGTGCCTTTACTTCATTTGACTGCCACGCTGACTCTGTCCACATAGAGTGCGTTGAGAGCTATTCCTTTATTTTGTAGGGAAATTTCATAAAAATACTATTATATACTTCTTAAATGTTAGTGGAATTCACCAGTGAAATCCACTTTTGCCTGGAGTTTTCCTTGGAGAAAATCCTTTATCTTGGAACGCAATTTGCAATTGTCCTAGCTGTTTCTTTTTAACTGAACTTTTTATAAAAAATAAAAATAAAAATAAACTTTAATATGCAAAGAGTTGCTCCATTTCAAACAATATGTCAGCTTTAAGAGCACTGCTTACAGTATATGTATTGATTATTTCCTTCCATGGTAGAGCCGACTTAGAGGTTTTTTAACTTAGTATTTTCATTAGTTCTTTGAGAGTTTCATTCAATGTGTTATTTTTTATCATATTCACAAAGTCTTCTCAGATTTCACCTGCTTTGCTACCCACCTATCTTTGTGTCCAAGCTGTGCTGCGCCTATGTGTTCAGTAGTGTGACTGTAGTTGACCTACCAGAGGCTGTACCCTATAAGAAAACAGATCCTTCCTCTCCTAGCAGCTGTCTTTTGCCAATAGTTCCTCAGCTAGAGGGGGGACCGCATGCTTCCTTCTTCATGCTGGGAACTTATCTGACTTGAGCTTGCACAGGTCTTATGCTGCCAGCACAATCACCGCACATCCATATGTGTAACTATCCTTTCAATTAGCTGTTCACTGCCTCTGGCTCTTAGGTCTTTCCGACCCCTCTGCCCCAGCAGTCCTTAAGCCTTGGGGATGGATAGAGTTGGGGGGTGTAATACAGATGTCTCAGAACTGAGTGCTCCGTGGTCTCCTCTCCTCTGCAGCTTGACAAAGTGTGGTTTCTGTGCTGACCACAATCTCCACTACACTATGTGGTATCTTTATAGGCTTCCTACTGGAAACAAGCTTACTGGTTCGATGTAATTCCTATCAAAACTCCAACACGATTCTGAACAGAAATTGAAAAGATGATCTTCAATTTCTTTTTGGAAAAACAAAAAAACAGGGGTAGCCCAAACAACCCTGAACAATTAAAAAAGGAAAGCACTGCTGGAGGCAGCAACATTTCACTTTACACTACAGAACTATAGTAATGAAAGAGAAGAAGAAAAGCACGGTATCTGGCTTATAAAACAGACCCATCCACAGACCAAAGAAATAGAATCGAGGAACCACATGTGAGTACATGAGCCTGTTAGCAACTGATTTTTGACGAAGACGCCAAGAAGGCAAGATGAGGTTTTCAACAAATGATGCTATTCAAATTGGAGATAAATGTGGAATAAGGGAAGTGGATCCTTATCTCCCACCTTGCACAAAACTCCAAATGGACCAAGGACCTTAACATAAGACTCGATACTCTGAATTTGATAGAGGGAGAAAGTAGGGAATATGCTTAAACTCGGTGGCACAGGAAAGAACTTTCTGAACAAGATCTCTCTACAGCTAAGGCATTTAGAGCAACAGCTGGCAGTTGTTCTAACTGTGTGAAAAGTACAGTTCGTTTGTTCTGCAGAGAGCACCAGCCAAGTGCAGAGGCAGCCTAGAGCATGAGGAAGAATTTTTATTGATTTTTAAATATATTATTTTCTTTTTGCTACTCCAGATAATTCTGCTCAATTGTTTTTCTCTTCCTTCTTGCTTTCCTGCCTGTTTCCTCAAAGAGAGTAGCCTACTTTGTTGGTATGAGATGAAACAGAGAGATGGTTGTTTTGGGTTTCCCTCTGACCTCTGGCTTTGGTGGTAAACATCATGAGATCTTACATTCTCATTTGTTCAAAATATTCTTTCTGACCATTGGACCTTCCTGCCTTTCAGATTGTACACAAGGAGAGGGTTTAAGTCACAAATATTTTAGAATATTTTTAGACACTTTATACGGACTTCTAGCTTAATTCTCATATGTCCTAGGGATGCTGGTTTGTGATTTTCAGTTCTCTTACATTAGTTAAGGTTTGTTTCAGGAGGATACAATTGATCTTAGTTATTAAATATACATCAACTGCACTTGGAGAGAGTGAGTGTGCAGCTTTGGTCAGTGTGTGTTATAAATGCCAGGTAGAGGAGGCCGAGTCACGGTGATGGATTATCTATAAACGTACTGACCTGCTGAGTTACTCTGTCAATGTTGTCAGAGGGGATTTGATGTCTCTCTGTGACTGTGGATTTTTCTATTGCTTCTTTGGATGTGTGAAGGGAAATTCCTGGAAAGAAGCCACACCTTGGGGTGACCTTTCTAAAAGGCTACTAACTGATTAGAACTTCTGTGAACTCCTGCCACACTGGGATGGGGAATTTGGGGAAGCCTGTGTGTTCTCAGGCCATGGCCTTTGGCATTTGCCTCTAAAAATGAACGACCTCCTCTACCCTTTGAGGTGAGAGATGTGCTATTGTGAGGGCAAGAACTTGGTGTGTTGTCACCAAGTACATATGTGCACACTATGGTTTATTGACCCTTGTTATGTGGTTATGCCTTACCAGCCCTCATAATTTCCTTACTCATATGTCTGAAGCACCTGATATTCATATAATCATCCCAGATTCCATTAGTATCATCTTGAATGGTGGGACTGTAACCTGGAATTTTTTTTTTTTTTTAAGTATTAGGCTATTTGTTCATGGCCACTAAAGACTAATTGATTTTCTTTTGTCTGTGGTTGACAACTTTAGGCTTAGGCTAAAGTTTTTCTCTTTCTTCTCAGTAACTTAGTTCATTTTCCTCAAGTTTTGTGGTGCTTCTTTACCCCCGTTCCATGTACACACTGCCCCTTGGCTCACTCAGGACTTGGCTGGGCTATTGTAGAAATGTTCAGGTGATGGCGTATTTCCTCATGTGTGGGTGAGGCCATCACAAACGTGCCATTTGGTGTTGATTCTGAACCTCCATTACTGTGGTTCTGAAATTAAGGAGTCTTCTATCTTTTCCCAACCTTCTAGCCTCTTTCACTTCCTTTCCTAGACCTTTGGTTGAAATATTATTTTCTTTTTTTAAAAAAAAACATTTATTTTTATTTTATGTACATTAATGTTTTGACTGCATGTACATCTGTGTGAGGGTGTCAGATGCCCTGAAACAGGAGTTATAGACAGTTGTGGGCTGCCATGTGGGTGCTGGGAATTGAAGTTGGGTCCTATGAAAGAGCAGTCAATGCTCTTAACCGCTGAGCCATCTCTCCAGCCCTGAAATGTTATTTTCTCTGGGACTTTTGCCTTCCGGCTTCCTCATGACTTGCACAGTTGAAGCTACGTTGGAGGCAATGGGGAAAAAGCAAACAGAAAGCAGCTAAGCTTTGCTCATCCCTGCATTGATTCTCTGGGCCATGAGGCTCCTTTTTCTGCATCCTCTGAATAGAAAACTGAAGTTTCTTTGCTCTTTCTGATTCTTTGGCCTCAGCAGCCTTGCTGCTTCTCTCTGACAAGATTCATCCTTAGGGTGGGGCCCTGAAGAAAATGAGGGAATAAAACAGAATAAGAATTTGCCCCAAAGAGTGTGTCCTTTGTCCTGCACAGACATTTCCCCTCTGCATACTGTGCCCACAGAGACTGAAAAAAGATTTCCAGTCGTTTAGATTTCACCTTCACAGGTCTCTGTTTCACACTGGGGCTGCCCTTGGGTTAAATATGGAAGGGAAGGAAAATGGGGACTTAGTTCTCTGACATGCACACTTCGTGGCTTGATGCCTCTCGTGGTGTTCCTGCCATCGTTACACCCAGAGTACACAGACAGTGATATGTGCATGCTTTCCCACAATGACATGTCACGGGGAGAGCGTAGAGCATCCTTACTCCATGCTGGCTGGCACAAGATGTCCCTTTTCACCATATCTTTATTCTTTATTGCAATGACTTTAGCTGATTTATTTTATTTTTCTTTCCCCACTTCAGCCAGAGATCTAACAACAACAAAAAAATGATAGCTACCATTCACAACCAAATGTTGGCATGTGAAATAGTTCCTTTCATAAAATGAACCATTGTGGCAGAGTACCAGTTCCCAAAGGCAAGGCCGCAAGGAGTGGGTAGAGGCTGCCAAGCCGTCAATCAGAGCTCACCAGCACCAAGGCAGTTAGCCTCCCTATGTGCATAGCATTGTCTGGCTAATTTTGTTATGCTTCTGCCAATGAATGCTTGTTAATTGTGTTTCTGGGTTTTGAAAAAAAAATCTCTTTTATGTTAGTAATATGTAAAAATCAAATGTGAAATCCACTCAGAAAACTGTCAGTAGACTGACTTCACTTCTAGAACATTGCAAACAACTTGGCTTCTTATAAAGCATACATTTTCAATGAGCTTTCTCCCCCCCCCCCCCCCGCTTATTCTTTGATAAAATGCAATGTCAGCAAAACTTAACTTTGATGTACTCTACCAATATGTAACTATCACATGAGCCTGTTTGATTAGATGCCTGGAGTGCATCAACTCATCCTTTCTTCAACCTTAACTTACACCTGGATTTTGACTGCATCCTCTGCAATGCAAGCCCTTGCCATGCTCCCCACATTCTGTGTAACCCAGAGGTGCACAGGCATGCAGAAAGCTCATCTGGACCACTGTAGTTTCCGGGATCTGCTTCCTTCCGTCTTGTGCGTTCTCCACTTGTCATTTTATCATCAGCTGCTTCGGTGTCCCCAAAGAATACTAACTACTGATCGATACCCCAGACATGTCTGGCCATGGCCTACACGTGCCCTGGGTAGTTCATTTATTTGCCTTGGTGGATTTGCTAGAGTGGAATTTAATCAATAGCTAATTCATTAATTCTGGTCCTTGAGACTGTAGAGACAGTGCTGGGCAGATATAACAGGCTGGCTCCTGCTTTGATTGAAATATGACAAACACTCCAGCAGCAGCTGCCTGGGACGTGTGCTCATGCTGTCTCCATAAACTGAAAACCTGAGAAAACACAGAAGGAAGGAGGAGGTTCTTATCCTGTCCCTGACAGGATTCCAAAGCCCATTCTTTCCAGGCATGGGGCTCCAGGGAGACTCGGGAGACAGCCCACATCTCACCTCTTACTGCTTTTAATTGAGACCACATCACTCTGAGGCTGAATCACCATTGCTGCGTCAGAGGCATAAAGTCCTTGGAATGCTTACAAAATAACTGTTTTCAAATTTGCCTGGAGATACTGAATATGGCGCCCATAATATTTTTATAATGCAACATTCTGGCAATCGTTACGATAGAAACAGTGATAGGCTGGATTCTTCCAAAGGACAGTTAAACCGTGAGCATCACGTATAAATCCTGGTGTGTTTTCAGATTATGGAGCTGAGTCCAGTGTGATAGGTCAGAGCTTACAGATTAAAAAGTTTCTCCTTTCTTTGTGTTACGTTTGAGGTGAGTCTGCCAGGCTCCTAGATTTCAATACTGCGGCGTTCGGTGTGAGAGACTCTCCTCTGGTGTGGATTTTCTCTACCTGACTTTTTTCAGTGACTTGGAGCCTGCTTTATAATTTCATAAACATATATGTGATGTGTATTAAACTCATATCTTCATTTATTTCAATAAGGAAAATATCAGGCTATAACATGCAGCCTGTTGAACTGTTTCTATCGCATAGCCTTTAAACCCTTGATCCTCAACCTTGTTAACGCTGTGACTCTTTAATATAGTTCCTCATGGTGTGGTGACCAACCCTCAACCATAACATCATTTTTTGTTGCTACTTCATAGCCATATTTTTGCCACTGTTTGAATGTCAATATTTTGGGGGAGAGAGTTCTGCCAAAGGGGTCGTGACCCACAGGTTGAGAACTGCTCTACACTCCCTCAATATGGACAATTGGAAGTTACACTTAGTTTGGCCTGGAATTTATGTTGGAGTCTTCAGAAGCTTTAGGGAAGGCTCTTCAAACAGGGGAACTGGTCTGTAGTACAGAACTCAGTGCCTTGTGACCACAGTGGCTTTCGAAACTTACTCTTGAAGCTGCATCACCACCACACCTATGTGTATGCCCCCTTCTCTGCCCCAAACACTCACTGACTTCTCCACCTCTGGTGGCCTCCACAGAAGTATCTCAGTCACTGAGGTGGCCTTTGTCCAGCCATCCCTTCCTCCTCCTTCACCAGGACGGGGCCTGATTGGGTCTCCCTATTCCCTGCAACCCACTTCTGGCTCCTCTGCAAACGCACTCACTAATTCTGGGTACCATCATCAGAAGACTCACTCCCTGTTCAGGAAGTGTAGGCATTCTCAGCATTTCAGCCATGATGTCTCAGTGGCCTCTGACCCTACTTGGGTCCCTGAACTGTGCCTATATTTCCAATTGCCTATCGATCTTCTTCTGTAATGTCACTTGTCACTTCTGTAACCTGGAAACAAAAGTTAATTCTTACCCTTCTGGTCATCTTTTCCTGTAACTGAATCCACTTTCCACATATAAAAATTTCATATGCTTGACAGCGTTTATGTTAATTTTGCATTGAGTTTCACGCATCCATGATTTTGAATCCAGTCCACCACCCCACCACCACCCCCGTTTCCTCTCCTCCAACTGGTCCCCTGTCCCCTCCACTACCTTTCCCTCCTAACTTCATGGCCTCTCCCTTTTTGAAAACCCACAGAATCTACATAGTGACGCCTGTATTACATGGGCACCTATCGAGTGTTGGCGGCCTTTCAGGGGCTGCATCTCTGAAGAGATCTTGCTCTACCTCCCCCAGCATCGAACAGCTGTCAACAGCTCTCTGTTAGGAATAGGATTTCATGAGCACCTTTCTGATCTTGGCTTGCATTTTGGTAGGATCCGTCCTGCATAGGTCTCATGCATACAGTCACAGCCACTGTGAGCTAACGTGTGCCATGGCCTTGTCATGTCCAACAATAATATTTTACTACAGACATTCATTCACTGCTTCTGGATCCTATAATCTTCCTACGTCCTTTTCTGGGCTGATCTTTGAGCCTTAGATAGATGTCTCATGTAGAGTTAAGCATCCCACAGTCTCCCTGTTCTCTGTATGTTGGCCACATGAGGGTCTCTATATTAATCACCATCTACTGCAAAAAGAAGTTTCTCTGATGAGGGTTGAGAAATGCACTGGTCTATCGGTATGGGCATGATCCCTTAGGAGTCAATTGATTAGTACCCATTTAGCAGAGTGGTAGTCCTAGGTTCTTCCCAAATCCTCTGACCCATCCGGTTATGCATTTGGGCCCAAATAACAGTTCATTCTTGTGTAATGGACTTTAAATGCAACGAGAAAGTAATTGGTTGGTTACTCCCATAACATTGGTGTCACAATTGCACCAGTGAGTATATCTTTTCAGGCTGTTTGAAATCATTATTGTAACTCACAGAGTTAACAGCTATGCAAGATTATTGATGCATCTCCTCCCACAGTAACATTCATAGAACCTTCCAGAAGTCTGAAAGCTGGAAGAATGATGCTTTCAAGTCACTGTTAGCTTAATCTCTCCATTTTCTATGACTCAAGTATTGTAACGTGTTCAGCAGTAAGTTCTTATCACCAATTTTAAAAGGCAACCAAAAGTGATGACAATAGCCTGCATTGCAGAAGGAGTCTATGAGGACCCAATGACCAACAGCTTGAAAAGAAGTAACCTGTATTTGGCACTGGGCTTTTGTTAGCCTACATGTTCAGGAGAAGCATTGTACATTGTTGTAAAGTAACACCACTTAAGCTCCTTTTAAAATTGTTTTTAGTTTGTTTTGTGTGGGGGAGGCTGAGTGTGCACCTGCCACAGCACACACATGGAGGTCAGTGCACAACTTTCCAGAGTCAGTTCTGTCTTCTAGCGTGTGAGTTCCAGAGACCAAATCCACGCCAGATTGATGGTAAGAGCCTTCATTTGCTCGGCCACATTACTGGCCTGGTAAGAGCCTTCATATGCTCGGCCACATTACTGGCCTGGTTTGGCTACTTTTTAAGACCAAGTTCATTGAGCATGACTTTCCGTTGACTTGCTCCCAGGCCAGTTTCTCATGCATGCTGTTCTTCATGTCCACTGCCATCTCCTTATCCCGTGTTCACGATTTCAGTTTATGGGGCCAGTTTGTAAGCTGTCCAAACTCAATTAGATTCAGAGGGGAAAGATTTTCTATCTACCCGCTTACAGCCTCCGATATTGTCATCTTATGACTTTCAGATTATTTCTAGTTATGAGCCTCATTTTGGTAATTAGTTTTCATGATCAACTCTCACATGATTTATTCCATAGCAAGCAAAATATTAAGCTCATGTCTACCTCAAAGCTTCTACTGCTTCATAAGCCCTGCCCTGACTGTCTGATCATAGCTTGCATTCCCTATCCTCCTTGCTCTTTGCTACCCATTGCTCCTTATCCGATGTGTTTCCTCCCCATGTCACTTACTGTCTACCATCTCTAGCCAACATACACCTCTGGGTACCAGATGAAGCTCTCTTAGACAAATATGTGTTTTCCTTGCAAAGTCCCCATGAGGATCTTCACATAACCAAGTTCCTTGATATGTGTGATAGTCTCTACTGTAGATGGCTCTGGTACCAAAAGATGAAACACACACACACACACACACACATGCACACACACACGCGCGCGCGCACACACACACACGCGCGCACACACACGAATCCATGTACAGTCTTAATCATCCCACAAGGCTGCCCATCCTGGGTTAAGTTCATTGCATCTTGCCTCTCAGCCACTTGGCTCATGGCCCTTGCTCATCTCTATCAGCCTAAACTTAACATTGCTGTCACCTCTTCATCGTCAGTGCAAAGCCAGCTCTGTCCCTGCCCAGCAGCATGCTCTGAGACGCAAACATCATTTTCTAGGATAAGTTGCCAGGCCAGAGTTCCCTGTCAGAAAGCCCCAGGACCTCCGAGCCACACTTAGCACCAGTGAAAGCAGGTCAGGCTTAGATACTTCCCTGTATCAGACACAAACCACGAGAAGCAAGGACTGCTAACTTCGCTGCTTTCACTTTTCCTGTGTGATGTACCTGGAGCCCATTTCCAGAACCTAGGAAATCTGTAGGGCAGGGGGAGGGTAAGAAATGGGAACACTAGGTAAATAACTTCCCTTTCCTATGTTGTCTCAGAAATTTCCAATGCTTTTCTAACACTCAAAGCCAAAGCCAAATTCATTTTCTTAGCCTATAAAATCCTACACAATTGGCAAGCTCCATCCCAGCTACCGGCAGCCACTCTGCCTTATTTTTGACATTCTGTTTCCAGCACGGTGCGCTCCAGGGCTACTGGATTCTCTGACCTCCTTTCCACAGGTCAAGCCCACGGATAACTTGCAAGTTGGATCACGTGGTAACAGCCTTACTTTGTTTCATCCTTCTTCTGTGTCTCTGCACAGAAGGCCCAGACCTCCTCAGTCATTCACATGTTGTTTACTGTTCCTCTCCCTCCAGCAAAATGTAAGTTTAATGATCAGAGGGCTATTATCTGTCTATTTCAATGATAAAGATGGAACGATGCCTGCTTTGCATTAGTAAGTATCTCATTCAAGTCTGAACTTTGAAAAACTCCCCAGGTTCTGTTTATTTGGATTGGTTAGGATGATGGACTGGTGGCGTCCTCAGAACTTTTCAGGACATTGATGTTGCCTTCAAAGGAACTCTCAATCAGATAAACACATCACCTGGAAAACCCCGCTGGAGCAATAATTGAAATTCCTAAATGGAGAAACATAAACGTCTCCTTCTGGTGCGCCACTGATGCCCACTTATGCCCCTTGTCATTCCTGCAGTAGCAACACCGTACAGTTAATTACCCTGTTTCACTCTCACAATGCCCCAGTGTCTCGTGACTGCTGCACGTGATCTCGCTCATCAAGGCGGACCCTTTGCTGGCTACTTATCTCCACACTGAGTGGGTCCTACTGTCCTCTTATATCTCCTGTGTTGATTGATTCTTCCCAGAATTCCCCCTGTCGTCTTAATCATCTACTCATGATCACACCCCACCTCCAAGATACGTTCTTTGGGTGTTTAGATGGTGGTGGCCTTGGTTCATGTGTTTTTAAATTAAAATACTTGACCTTGTTAGTTCACAGTTCATATGGTGTGTGTGTGTGTGTGTGTGTGTGTGTGTGTGTGTGTGTGTGTGATTTGTCTTTTTTTCTTGTTTTCACTTGTTACAGTTTTTAATAAACATCCCAATGGGATAGCCAAATATTTAATGACTTGATTCAAAATTAAAAGTTAACATTTTGTCAAAATACATATATTTACTTTTCTATTTTAAGTATTCTCACCATATTTTATAACATAGTCTAAAATTTTAATGAGGAGTGTGAATGTTGCATGAATGAGTGGCAAAAATATCCACATTTATTTAAGGTATATTTTACGAGGATCAGAAATCCAAAGGTTTTTTTAATCTGTAAAAGTTTAGTCTGAGGTCTTGAACCATATGAGCTGTTCCCCTTGTGGCTCAAATAAGATATTTTGACAAATGGTGATAAAATATTAGAGCAAGCAATAAAGCATCACTGCAAAACCCAAGTCCTCATGTGACTTTCTGATGGACAGTGTTTCAGCATATACCTGTGTAAAGATAGTTGATAAGAAACTGTCTTCCCACTGCTTTCCAGCTCTTCTATTTATCAGAAGTGATGGCTTTCCAGGGGGTAGACATATTGTTATGCAGTATAACAGAAATAGAACAATAATCTTATTACTAAATCGCAGGATTGAAAAGAAATGTCTAACTGGAATGTTTGAGTCCCATGTGTTCTCATGTGTGTACCCACAATGGCTTCTATCAGAGAGTTAAAGGTAATGTGAATTCACTCTCTGCCCTGTCAGACCCCTGACTGTCACTTACATGGGGCCTTCCCTGGCTGAGCTGGCCAGGTACTTACTGCTTAAGCATGGGGACATGAGCTGTGTCACCAGCACCCTCATGAAGAGCCAGGCATGTCATGTCTAGAAATGCAGGTGAGACACTCCTGAGGAATGACACCTAAGGTTGACCTCTGGCCTCTACATACAAATGTACACATGTATATGTGCACTCCCACGCCCACACTCTTCTCACACACACTGTAATTTATTGGTGCGATGAACATGGACGTAGCATCTGCAGAAGATCAGGTTTATTTGGAAGTTGGGTTCGTTGAAAAAAATACCAATGGCTATATTGGCCTTTGAAATAGCCCTCACATAGTGATGTTAGTCTCCTCTCTGCAGCCTTATTGTTGTATGTGTACCCTCTAGAAAATAAATGAAAGAATTCCATCAGTGTATTAAAGTGTCAAGGTTCATCTTGACTGCTGCTTTTTCAGGTAAATGTTTGTGCCTACTTGCATTTCTGAAAGTGATGTTACTGAGAATGCCGGCCAGATCCAAGATGTGAATACTATTTAAAATATTAGTTTGCACAGGGACTGAAAGTTAATGCTCAATGTAAGGTATTGGGAAACTTTTATCGCTAAGACTTAATGTTGGACTGGTAGAGTTTAGTGGGTTAAGGTACTTGTTGACAGGCCTGACAACCTAAGTCTGCTGCCGAGGACCCCCACATGATAGATGGAGAAAAGTTGTCTCTGACCTCCACATAGATGGTGTTCACAAGCCCCCAACCCACGAACACAACCAAATAAAAAACGATGGCTTGAGACATAGCCCAGGCTTGTGTGTGTTTGCCCTGCTTTGATGCGTGCACTACAGGAACAGTCTGTGTGAAAAGTGCCCTACAACTGTTGGTGACTGGCTAAGCATCCAGCCAGAGACTCAGAAACAGCACAATTGGAATCGCCCTTCAGGTCAGAATTCCACTCAGTTTTCAAAAAAACGATGATGACAAGTGGAATAGTCATTCTTACGTTTCATAGAGAAAGTAGGCACATGAGGCCGAGCTATGTCTCAAAAATATACAAACTCTCTGGAGCATCACCTCAAACTATCACCTGCTCTCTGCCTGTTGAGAACATGTAGAGATGGCCTGTGCGTAGAATCCAAGCAGATGCTATGGTGTTAATTTGAACATTGATCTTTTTCTGTTTGTTTTTTTTTGTTTGTTTTGAGAAAACCTAGACTGGCCTGAAACGGAAGTCTATCCCCGTGCCCCGCCCCTACCTCACTTCCTGAGTGCTGGGATTACAGATGTGAGCCACCAGGGCACTCTGATTTTATTTCTCCTCTGTGAGCAGCATTACTTTTCTGATGTCATTCACCACAGAAAATGGAATATTAACGTATCAAGAAGCAGGAAGTGTTGGTCACGTGTTGCACACTTGTTGTATGCCAGACTCAAAGTATACCTGTGTCTAAAATGAAATGGGTACTCAAACTTTAAAATCAAAAGCTCTCTGTAAGGGCATTAGCTGTGGGAAACTCTAGTTCCTAGATTTCTAACCACAAGCTATGTATGAGCTGAAGAGTTACCAAAGAAGTAATTCTAAGTAGCCGCGCTTCAAATGCAAAGAAATGCCAAAGCCCATTTAGAGGTTGACCACTAGTGATGTTGAGTATTTTCTCAATTCGGGAACTGATTTTGGCTGCAAGCGTAAGAGTCAACCAGAACTTGTAAGTCCCAGAAGGAGTTAAGTGATGCCCTTGTCTCAAAGGCTCCAGGCTCCGTAGCAATCTTTGTGATTCTTATGGGCTTCCTCAGACTAGCACAGACAGGCATCCTATTACTGACGACATCCTATAGTGGAGAAGGGACAAAGTGACAGCCATGTCATTAAAGCAAACATCCACCGCCTGTAGGGTTCAGAGTTGTTTTCCAGATACGCCTTTGGAAGGGTACACCAGCCAAATGCCATATCACCGGTCTTTGCTTTTGTAAAGGAGAGGGTTATACTCCTCCCACTCTTTAGAGAACTGCTCAGGAAATAAGAGCTTTTGGTCAATTGAGTGAGTAATATTGTTAGTAGTAGTGTTGATTGTTGTCTTTTCTATAGTATTGAATCTAGCCTGGAGTGGTGCTGGTATATATGTAATTATGAAGCAGATCACATATACTATATACATCTATATGTACTTACATGTATACGTATATTTTTTATCTGTCGCAGATCCCTTCAGATAGAATGGACGACACCAGGAAATCCAAATGGTATCATTCTGGGATATGCCCTTTTGCGGAAAACATGGCATCCATGCCCTGGAACCCAGAAGTTAAGAGAGAAACGTAGTGATGAGCTATGCCAAGTGGTCAAGTGCCAACACCCTGACAATATCTGTGGGCACACTTGCTATTCTCCAGAAACTAAGGTAAGTACACACACACACACACACACACACACACACACACACACACACACCAGGAGAAGCCCAGGCTCTCTGTACCATACTTCATTATGGTAAATGCTTTCCATGCTGTGCTATGAGACCCCATAGAGAGGAAAGTATTTCTACCAAAATCCTACTGATCCTTGAAGGTCTGGTAGAATTCTGCACTGAAACCATCTGGCCCTGGGCTTTTTTTTGGTTGGGAGACTATCAATGATTGCTTCTATTTCTGTAGGGGAAATGGGACTATTTAGCTTGTTTATCTGTTCTTCACTCAACTTCGGCAAGTGAAATTGATCAAGAAAATCATCCATTTCCCTTAGGTTTTCAAATTTTGTGGCATATATGCCTTCAAAGTAGGATCTTATGATTCTTTGTATTTCATCAGTGTCTGTTGTTATGTGTCCCCTGGAGGGGGCGACCTGGTGGCACTCAGAGGAAGGACAGCAGGTTACCAAGAAGAGACTTGATACCCTATGAGCATATACAGGGGGAGGTAATCCCCCTCAGGAACAGTCATAGGGGAGGGGAATAAGAGGAAAATGGGAGGGAGGGAAGAGTGGGAGGATACAAGGGATGGGATAACCATTGAGATGTAACAAGAATAAATTAATAATAAAAAAATAATAAAATAAAAAAATCCTACTGATCTAATGACCATTTTAGCCTTCCCATTTTTCATCATCTTTCCAGGAAAATGTGGGTTTATTAGGATGACAAAAGCCCCCTGATTTTTATTGGCTTGAGGGACTTGAAGTTTCCATTAGTATAAGTCCATCCCAATGCAAACGGCTGTTTGTTCACACAGCTATGGGGAGTTGCCACGAACAGGACTGCTCCTGGTTTGTCAGAAATATTTTAGAATTATGGTCATTCATAGATTAATGTTCATATTAGTTGCTGTTTAGGAATCAGATCAATAATACAGCCAGATAGAGGGTTTTGTAAATGGCTTTTATTGACAAACAACACAGAAAACTACTTCATTTGAAGGTAAGAGTTCATCTAATGAAATAATGTCCTGTTTATCAGTGGCATTGTGCGTTCAGGGACTAAGGCTACTCCTAAATCCATAAGATTCACTAGAAAGGAACTCTGTAATTAATAAAGTGAGTTTCTGAAGCAATATGGATCGAAATACAAATTATTATGGCTGTCACTTGCTTAGCAGTGGTTACTATGTAAGAGACACATAAAGCCAGCCACTTGACAACTGTACAGTTTCTATATCTGTAAAATTATTGTGCATGACATGTGTGTGAGAGATAGATGAATGTGCATATGTACATAAAAAGGTCATGACAGAAACTTTAAAATAAAGTATCTGCTAGTTAAGATGCAAAACTTCTTTTTTAAAAAACCAGTGTATCTTGCCTAGTATTTTTATACAGGGAGTTGATACTGAGTGTTTCTGATGAAAAGTTTAGAAATAATTTTTCAAAGCCTTCTCTTACGTCTTCAGCATGGTACATAGCTCTATATCCTTCTTATGCAGAATGCGGCACTGAAAGGAAGAGTCATCCAACTTATGCTTAAAATGAGACCAAACTTAAATACTCATTGCTAACAACTAAACCCAACAAAATAACCACTACTGTTGTTTAGGAAAGCTGCCCACCCGAGTGGCTGGTTAGCGTTGCCTCCTTTGCTCTTAGATAACGTTGTGAGTGAGCAACTAAGCAAGCAGGACTGTGGAGACTGAGCTCCCAGCACTGCTCTGAACTTGCTTCCAGCATGGACAAGTCACCAGTTAGAAATGGGAAGTGCCTGGTTAAAAAAAAAATGTTGGTTTTGTCTGCCACAGAAGTACCTGTCTAGTTGAAGGCGCTCATGCCCAGTACAAGTTCTGAGGCTGTTCCCAGCCACTATTTGGAATCTGATTTTGTTTTATGTATAGCATAAAGATACGAATACTTATTTGATTGTTCAAGCATATAATTTTTCTGCAGCTAGCCCCCGGCAAAAACACAGAGTTAAAAATGACTTTTCAAAATAAATTTCCATATAAATTTATTTTTCCTATTGTAGTAGTCTGTGATACATGTTTGCATAGGTGTGTATATGTGTGTGTATATAGACACATGTGTGTACATACACAGAAGGAAGGAGGAGACAGAGATTGTCTTATTGGAAGAGTGGGTCCATAAATAAATGATTATATACATTTTAAGGAAAATTCAATTTATTTAACAAAAAGGATGAGTGAGAAGCAGTTTGCATTGGTGCGGTGTTTTGAAGTTAAGCAATAGCTAGAATAAAGATACGTAATATGGAGAAAATGGTTCATTTACAATTTTAAGTACCTTTATACTGGAAGCTCTGGCAGTCTAAAGGTAATTTACATTTACATAATGTTATAATGCACAGCAAAGGTTGGTTGAATAAGGGACAGAAAGCTGCATTGTGTCAACTGGCATTTGTGGAGTTGGTATGATTTATAGCTGTAGGTAGTATGGCCACCTTTCAAGGCTTTTTGAGAAAATAATTATAGTACATGAGATACAGTATTCTTAATTAAGAAAATATATTTGTTTTTAAAGTAAAATTATTTGTTTTTAAAATATTTGTTTAAAACCAGTTCCAACCTTTCAGGTTTGTTGTGCCGGGCTTCTGTACGACCCTCAGCCTGGCTACCGCTGCTGTGAAGATAAGTACATCGCGTTCCTTCCCAATTCCACTGGAGTTTGTTGCGGGGGCAGAATCCACGAGGCCCAGCCGGACCACCAGTGCTGCTCTGGCTCCTACGCTAGGATCCTTCCAGGTGAGTACCGTCTCTGCTGTACCCAGCAGCTTTGGGAAGCCGAAACTGCAAGTCCGTGACCACATCAGCAGGCTGTTTCAAGTACTTCTCCATCAAAACCTAACCGCAGAGGCACAGGCTGCAGTGTGCTGTAAAGGTTCTCTGCCCTGGTGTGGTGGCTCACGCCTTTAATCCCAGCACTCGAGAGGCAGAGGCAGGTGGATCGCTGTGAGTTCGAGGCCAGCCTGGTCTACAAAATGAGTCTAGGACAGCCAAGGCTACACAGAGAGACCCTGTCTCAAAAAATCAAAAAACAAACAAACAAACAAAAACAAAAACAAAAAAGAAAGAAAAAAGATTGTTTCTCCGGCTTTACTGAAAGGCAGCTATAAGAGACAGACATATCAGAGACTTCCATTATCTACGGTAGACAGACAGAAATGTCTGTGGTGATCTTACCTTGTGTGGCTCGGTTCATTCACACGCTAAGGTGTTTCGCCATCAAGTCTATGAGTCGTCAACTGTCTGCGATAGTTCGTCTTCACATCTTCAGCGTCATCTTGGCCATATTTGAAGTCGCCTAGGAGACACACCTTCGGCAGCCGCTCGGAGCATGTTTCCAAGGAGCATTAGTGCAGGAGGAAAACACCAGGCTGAAAGTAGGCTGCACCACCCCATCTGCTGGAGTCCCAACCTGAATGAAAGAGAAAGCAGAGGAAACCAGCTGACCGCTGAACCCCTCCCTAGCTGCAGATGCAATGTGCCCTCGTGCTCTTGTGCCAGCCCTACCCCACCATAAGGGCTCGTGAGCCACCATCACCCTTCCTAACTCAGGTTGCTGTAGTGTGTCCTTTGTCATAGCAACAAGAAAAGCAATACGTAACTAATGCAGTGTCCAGGCCATGAAACGTCTCTCCGTTAGCTCCATTTCCCTTCTGAGAAACACTTGCCCCGGTCCTAAATGGGTACAGACTGCAGCTTCCACCTTTGTCAGAGTTCCAAACTGCACTAAACTAGATATTGTTTTTCCAAATTTAAATGACACAAAACAGTGCCCAGTAAATGCCATAGGGAACAAGGACAGTGTCAGCCACAGTTTATAAAACGCAAGTTTTCCCACTGGCCTTGTATTTATCTTCATTATTCCCCCCCCCCTGCCAACTTAGCTTCAGTTTACAAGGAAGAGACTGTGTTTAGATGGGGGGGGGCGAGAGAAGGGGGACATTATACACCAAGAATCATGAATGAGTTGAAGACTCAAGATGGAAGTGCTGCTATGTTTTTGTCAAAAGCCATGCTCCGCTTTTGAGCACGTGACTGCTCTGATCAAAGCATGCTCATGGTGCTGGTTGGAGGGAGCTTCCGCCTCAGTGACAACAATATACAGTGACAATAGAGACAAAACGGGAGACAGAGGGGACGTGTCACAAGTACGGGCTTCCTTTGGAAGAGAAAGGAGGCTGTGGAAAAGCAAACAGAGCTGACTCAAAGATTCATGCTGCCTTTGGGCCTTTGGTTGCTGGACTGGCTCAGGTGTGGGTACTTTCCATTAGTCATGAGGTTAGAATTTATTTGTGTGTGTGTGTGTCCGTGTGTCCATGTGTGCTCACGCGCACATGTGCGTGTGCTTTTTCCCTGTCTCATGGGCATCAGTAACCAGCTTGCTTGAGAGGCATCGTGGCATTGTCACTTTGCACCTGCCCGGCTAAGACAGTCTATTCTGCCTGTGGCCGGCTGACAGGGAGGGAAGGGACTTGACTTCGAGTGGCTACCTGGTTACACATTAGGGCCCCAAGTCTGCCTGCCTCTTGTCCCATTGTGGTTCCTGTCTGCTTCATTAACCCTGTCAACACATCTTAAGGATTGTTCTAGACCAATGCACTTTTACTGTCAGTGGAAAAGTCTCTGTAAGTATAGATAATTTTTCCTATCACCTAAGCTTACCACTGTTGTCTTTCTCTTTTTAAGGATGTATTTGTTTATGTGTGTGTTTTATTTTATGTTGTCATGAGTTCACTCCTGAGTACTGGAGTTACAGGTGGTTGGGAGCCATCTGCGGCGGTGCCGGGAGCCAAACCCATGTCCCCTAGAAAAGCAGTGCACTCACTTAACCACTGACCGTCCCTCCAGGCCCAGAACACTGATGTTCTTCTTAATGACAGGAAAGTGAGTTTGGAAGAGAGAAGAAAATGATTTCAGATGCCTTAAGGAGCTAGAGGCTCCTCATGCTGAATGTATGGGCAGCAAATGTTGAAGTGTTCACTGTATTCCGTATGAATATAACCACCAACGTGTATAATGTGAGGGATTCAGTTTCTTTTGCAAAACACAGGATCAAACCTGGAGGGTATCATGATTAAATATTCCTGAGTTTATTCACAATGGTGAAAGCTTGCTCTGGCCATCTTCATCTCCTCCTCTGACTCATAGAAGAAAAACTAATCTATCTTTATAGCCATGTTATTGTCTTGATTCTCCAGCAAGTAAACATTCATAATTGAATAAATCTGTGGCTGGAAGTGTAAGGATTTTATAGGAGAGTGTTGACCTGTTTATGAGCCACTGGTTCACAGCTGTTAGCAACTGATCAAATGAAGGCTAGTCAAGTGCTCTGTTCCCTTGCAGTGCCCACAGCTGGCAGTTCACGTCTCTGGTTCTTCTCTTCCTGCACTAACTGCTTTAAAACTTAGAGAAATGGCGTGGGCATTTCCTGGTGTCCTCTCTTAGCATCCTCCATGCCAGTCGACCCTAGGAAGATCTGCTGAGCCTCACATACCACCACTAAATAGAGTAAAAACAGCTTATATGACTTATATATAAAAGAGTTTTCTTTCAAAGTCACTTTGAACTTTTTGATAATATCATTTGCAACAAACTATAAGCTGTGAAATTCTGGCCCTCAAAATTAATGATAAATGCTTGCTCCCATTTAGCACAGTACTCAACACAAAAGCTCCACCTGTGTGTGCCTCTGCAAGCCCAGCAGTACAGGACTTGGAGCTAAGTACAATGCACTTCGATTTGCTTCAAAATAAGATTTAATGCTTTTTTTTTCTAAAAAATTAAATAAACAGAAACCTATGGGTCTTTTACTGATATTACATAAGCCTTCTAGTAACTATGTGTGTGTATGTCTACATGTGATATGTGAACATGTTTCTTCATACATGCCCATGTATGTACTCTAGAGATTAAAGGTAGAAATCAGGGTCTTCCTCATCACTTTTCACTAAAAACATATTTTGAAATGTGTGTGTGTTCATGAATGTGAGGGGTAGGTAGAGAGAGAAATAACACGCAAATGCTTCACACTGTGTGTGGGGAGGCCAGAGGACAGCCTTTGAGTGTCCTCTTACCATGTTGAGGCAAGGCATCTCTCTTTTTTGCCACCACACAGCATACTGCAGGGTGGGTAACCCATTGCTCCCATCCAAGTCTCTCCTCGCTCTGATTCCCACCTTTCTTTGGGAATGCTGGCATTAGAGGTGTGTGCCACCTTACCCTGCTTTTTAGGTGGGTCCCGGAGGCCACGCTTGAGTGGCAAAGACTTAGATTCAGTGATCCAGCTCCCCACCCCCACCCTCCATCTTCTTCGAGAGTTTCTCTTGCTGAACCTAAAGCTAACCATTCAACTACACTGGCTAGCCACTAAGCCCCAGAGAAAACCCTGCCTCTGTTTTGTCAGCGCTACAAGTACAGGCACAGACCACAGGTTGGGATGTTGTTGTTGTTGTTGTTTGTTGTTGCGTGGTGGTGGTGATGGCTGTTTGTTGTCGTGGTAGTGGTGGTGATGGAGGTGGTGGTGGTTGTTTGTGGTGGTTGTGGTTGTTGATGGTGGTTATTGTTGGTTTTTATGTCGATTCTGGGGATCCAAACTCAGATTCTCAAACCTTACTAACTAACCTCTTTTGTCAGCCCTTAGAAACTGATTTTTAATGCAAGAGCTTAAGTCTCCACACATGTAGGGGTGTGTGAGTGAGTGTGTGTGTGTGTGTGTGTGTGTGTGTGTGTGTGTGTGTGTGTAACCCACCTGTCAAGACAATACATTGGATATTTATGCACATATATCACATGTGTGTGTGATATGCACACAGCACACACACATACAGAAAGGATTTTAGTGTCTGTTTAGTCTTTGGAGCAGTTGTTTTCCAGTGTTACATTATCCTATCTTGTCAAGATAAAAGACAAGAAGAAGCCATCCTGAGGGAGAGCTGCACTCTGCTTTCATTACTGATCTGTAAATATCCAAAGGAGGAGAGCTTTTCTGACCTGGGTCCTCAGCCCATGGTCTTTGCTAACCAGTTTAAGGCTGTTTGCATCAAGAAAGAAATGTAGTGACCCCAAACCGTCTTGTATCTCACTGTAATTAAAATCCAGTCAGTACTCTCCATGCTTAAAGCTGAGATGCATACAGGCATTTTGGTATTTATAGAGGAGTTGAAATATTAGTTAATAATACTATTCCTTTTTTCTTCTCAAGACTTTGCTCCATAGCTACACATCACAAAGAGCAGCAGAGAGGGGAATGCTTGCTCCTTTGCCCCACTTTTTTATAAATATGCTAATGACCCCAGAGAAGTGTTAATGTGGGTCATTCTTTGATAAGAATAACAATTAACTTTTAGGCTGCATGGTACCATTTAGAGAGGAAACATCTTCAAGCCTGCCCTGAAAGACTCATTTTTTTAGAGGTTAATGAGAGGGTGACTGATCCTTGTATCTTGTGTCTAATAGCCCCCCCCTTTTTTTAGGGGAAAAAGAGTTTTATTTCTCATTGATATAATACACATCTCTTTGTGGTTTTTTTTTTTTTTTTCTTTTTCTTTTTCTTAAACCTTTTCTACAGTCGGAGAATGGATTCACGGAACTATGACTGAAATAATTAACACAAATACTAATGCCATCCAGGAGAGGCTTCATACAACATAGATACAAACAGCATGTTTCCTCTAAGCCCACGGCTATGTTAAGCAATGCCTAACTGATCCAGCCCCAGAACCACATGACACTTTAGGTTTGCACTAAGGAACACTGTTAAGGGACACTCAAACAGATAAACGATAGGTAGATGGATGGATGGATGGAAGGCTAGATAGATAGACAGATATAGATGATAGATAGATAGATAGATAGATAGATAGATAGATAGATAGATATAGATAAATAGATAGATGATAGACAGATGTAGATAAATAGATAGATAGATAGATAGATAGATAGATATAGATAAATAGATAGATGATAGATAGATGATAGACAGATGTAGATAGATAGATAGATAGATAGATAGATAGATAGATAGATAGATAGATAGATATAGATATAGATAAATAGATAGATGATAGACAGATGTAGATAAATAGATAGATAGATAGATAGATGATAGATGATAGATAGATGAGAGATACAAGATCGTTGGGTAAATAGACTATAGAAAAAAGATGATGAAAGATATATATAAAGATGTGTTATTATTCCAGTAATGTCACTGTTTGCAAGCTTATTTCACCACCTCTGGCTGCTGGTAAACCCAGAGAAAAACCCCTGGGTGCTTTGCCTCTGACTTACCTGCTCTAAGGCCCCCAGATAATTGGAGCACACTATATTTGTCTTTCTGTGGTTAGCTTCTTTCACTTAGCACACTGTCAAGGTTCACCCATGTTGTACCTTATGTCAGAGTTTCATTATTTTTTAAGTCTGAATTCCATTTATGCAGACGCCAAATTTTGTTATGTATTCATTCACCAAAGCACATTTGGATTCTTCACACCTTTGGGATATTGTTAGTTAACCACAGTGAGTCAGCACCCTTGTTATCCTTTATTTTCTGGTATGTGTGTGTGCCTGTGCATGTATGTATACGTGTGTGTGCGTGTACATGTGTGCATGTGTGTGTGTGGTTTCTCCCTTCAGTAATAACTATTATAATTAACTGTGATGTGGTGCATTTACCTACCGATTCATGATATTGAGCATCTTTCCCTGTCATCATAGGCTGTCTGTACTTTTTCTATTCATTTTTTTTTTATGTTGCTGGGGTTCAGAGTTCTTCACATATGCTTCATATTCATCCTTGCTGTATTACTGTCTCCAAATGTTCATATCTGGAGCTTGGCACTCAGTGTGGTGTTCCTTTCAGGGTTGAGAGGAAACTGGATTATTCAGAGTGCTGCTTCAAAGGGTCTTTATTGTGTCTCTGAGGGCTACTGCTGAGAGCACACTGGCCCTGCAGTCCTTAACCTATCCAGCCACGTGCCTGCCATTCCCTTCAACATACACTCTTGCCGTAGTGTTGTGTGTAACTAGGCCTCACCAGAGCCAAGAATATGCTTGTGGTATGTTCTCAAACTCCAAAAATATGAACTAAATATGCCTTTAAAATTGTATTACGTAGTCTCTGATATTTTGTTACTTAGCAAAATAAAATGGCTAAAACAATCCCTCCTTATGTCATGATTTCCAATGCCTTCCCTGTGGCTCCATTCTCTTCTTTGATGTTCAAAAGTCTGAAATCTTTGGTTTTATTAATTCAGATTACAACTCAATTGCTATCCCATCACTTGTATCCTCCCATTTTTCCCTTCCTCCCGTTTTCACCCTATTCCCCTCCTTGGTCTATGACCGAGGGGGACTTCCTCCCCCACTATATGGTCATAGGCTACCAAGTCTCATCTTGGTAGCCTGCTTGTTCTTTCTTTGAGCGTCATCAGGCCTCCCCACCAAGGGGAGGTGGTCAAATATGGAGCACCGGAGCTCATGTCAAAGTCAGTGCCCGCTCTCCACATAACTGTGGAGAATGTCCTGTCCATTGGCTAGATCAGAGTAGGGGGTCGATGTTTACTATTGTATTGTCCTTGGTTAGTGTAATAGTTTGAGCAGAGCCCCTGGGCCCTGGTCCACCCATCATGATGTTCTTCTTGTAGATTTCTAGGACCCTCTGGGTCCTTCTATTTCCCCATCTCCTATATTTCTCTTACCTAGAGCCTCAGTAGGATGTCCTCACATCTATCCCAATCCTCTGGTAAGTGAAGACTTTCATGGGACATGCCCCTTGGGCTAGTGCCCAATTATAAGTGAGTATATACCATGTGAGTCTTTCTGCTTCTAGGTTCACTCACTCATTGTGATCATTTCTAGTCCCATCCATTTGTCCACAAATTTTGGGATTTCCTTGATTTTAATAGCCAAGTAGTATTCCATAGTGTAAACATACCACAGTTTCTTTAACCATTCTTCAACTGAGGGGCATTTAGGCTGTTTCCAGGTTCTGGCTATTATGAATAAGACTGCTATGAACATGGTTGAGCATATGTCCTTGTTGTGTGGTGGAGCATTTTCTGGGTATATTCCAAGGAATGGAATAGCTGGGTCTTGAGGAAGCCGTATTCCCAGTTTTCTGAAAAATCACCAGATAGATTTCCAAAGTGTGTTTACAAGTTTGCATTCCTACCAGCAATAAAGGAGTGCTCCTCTTTCTCCACATCCTCACCAGCATGTGCTGTCACTTGAATTTTTGATCTTAGCCATTCTAATAGGTGTAAGATGGAATCTCAAAGTCATTTTGATTTGCATTTCTCTGATGACTAAAGGCATTGAGCATTTCTTTAGGTGTTTCTCAGCCATTCGATATTCCTCTGTTGAGAATTCTCTGTTTAGTTCTGAGCCCCATTTCTCAATTGGGTTATTTGGTTTGGTGGTGTTTAATTTCTTGAGTTGTTTATATATTTTGGATATTAGACCTTTGTCAGATGTAGGGTTGGTGAAGATCTTTTCCCAGTCTGTAGGCTGCCAGTTTGTTCTGTTGATAGTGTCCTCTGCCTTACAGAAGCTTGTCAGCTTCATGAAGTCCCATTTATTAATTGTTGGCCTTAAGGCCTGGGCTGTTGGTGTTCTGTTCAGGAAGTTGTCTCCTGTGCCAATGTGTTCCAGGCTCTTCCCCACTTTTTCTTCTAACCTATTTATTGTCTCTAATTTTCTGTTGAGGTCTTTAATCCACTTGGACTTGAGTTTTGTGCATGGTGACAAATATGGGTCCAATTGTATTTTTCTACATGTAGACATCCAGTTAGACCAGCACCATTTGTTGGAGATGCTATCCTTTTTCCATTGAATAGATTTGGCTTCTTTGTCAAAAATCATGTGGCCATATGTGTGGATTCATTTCTGGGTCTTTGATTCAATTTCATTGATCAACCAGCCTATTGCTGTGTCAGCACCATGCTGTTTTTATTACTGTTGCTCTATAGTACAGCTTAAGATCAGGTATGGAGATTCCTCCAGAGGATCTTTTATTGTACAGGATTGTTTTAGCTATTCTGGGTTTTTTGTTTTTCCATTTGAAGTTGAGAATCGATCTTTCAATGTCTTTTAAATTTTGTGTAGGTATTTTGATAGGGATTGCATTGAATCTGTAGATTGCTTTTGGTAAGATGGCCATTTTTACTATGTTAATTCTACCAATCCATGAACAAGGGAGATCCCTCTATCTTCTGATGTCATGTTCAATCTCTTTCTTCAGAGATTTAAAGTTTTTTTCAAACAAGTCCATCACTTGCTTGGTTAGAGTTACTCCTAGATATTTTATATTGTTTGTGGCTATCGTGAAGGGTGTAGTTTTCTTAATTTCTTCCTCTGCATGTTTGTCATTTGTATATAAGAAGGCTACTGACTTTTTTGAGTTAATTTTGTATGCAGCCAACTTGCTGAAGGTGTTTATCATCTGTAGGAATTCTCTGGTGGAATTCAAAAGTCTGAAATCTTGATAGATACAAACTCATCTGTTTTAATTGCTATAAATTTCATGTTGTATGTCATTAAGCTATCCATTGGTATTTCCTACTAAGAATTTTAAGTTTTAGTGTTACTTTGTGATCTTCAATACATTTTGAGCTCATTTTTGTGGCATATGATAAAGTAAGAAATCTGAAAATATTTATTTTTCTTAATGCTAATTGTTCAAATAGAACTATTTCCCCCATTGAAAGGTCTTAACACTTTTGTTAAAGACTGTTTGACCACATTGTGCATTGGTTGCTGTGCTATTTTATTTCAGCTGTGTACCATTCTTTGTACCAATACCACACTGTTTTGCTACAATTGTCTTGCACTAGAGTTTGAAATCAAAGCGGAAGACTTCTAACTTTGTTCTTAGCAAGATCATTTTAGCTACTTGAGATTTTTTGTCATTTGTGTGAATTTCAGAATGGCTTTCCCATTTCTGAAAGAAGAATCAGAATTTTGACAGACCATTTTGGCTCTGGAGATGTCCTGGGCTAGTAGGGGAATCTTAACAGTGGTTTTCAACCCATGACATTCAGCCGTTTCTTCTCGAACTTCTCGCAGCATCATTTTGTAGGTGTCCTTGGCTGATCTCATTCTCAAGTATTTTATCCTTTCGATGCTGTGCTAAATACTATCTTTTCAGATTTGTTTGTTCTTACAGTGTAGAAGCCTAGTGGATTATTTGTGCATGTTTGAGATAGTGAAACATTGATGAACTCACTGAGTAGTTCTGGTGTTTACTTTTCTTTAACAAATGTGATTTTTCTTCTCTCTTTAAGGTCATGTTGTCTGAGAACACACATGGTTTTACCTCTTCCCTTTCCTTTTGGGTGTCTGTTATTTCTGTGTCTGTATAATTGCTCTGCCTACCATCTAGTGCTTCAATGAATAGAAGTTGAGGCGAGCATCTTTCCCTCCTTATGATCTTAGAAGGCCTGTCGGTCTGTCAGTGTATAGTGGGCTGTTAGTCAGAGGTTCTTCCTATTCACCCCAGTAATGCTGAGGCAGTATGTGTGTGTGTGTGTGTGTGTATATATATATAGTTTTGTTGAGGGCAATGAAAGACATAAAGTTTTCTTCTGTGCCTTTTCTATATCAGCTAACAACATGGCGCCACCTTCCACCTATTCTGTTGTTAGGGAAATGTTGTAGTACATTGATTAATTTTGATTTGCTAACTTTGTGAATATGTTCATTGATGAGGTTCAGTGTTTAAGAGTGCATAGTACTCTTACAGAGGACATGAGCTCTGTTCCCAGAGCCTATGGCAGTGGCCCACAATGACCTGTAACCCCAGATTTGGGGGATCATCTTCTGATGTCTATAGGCACCTGTGCTAACATGCAAGCACCCCACACAAATATACATATAATTTTTAAATGAGCCTAATCTTCTTAAACTGCAGTGTGTGTGTGTGTGTGTGTGTGTGTGTGTGTGTGTGTGTGTGTGTGCACGCGCATGCGCCATGTGCTTTTTTGGAAGTTACGGGGCAATTTATAAGGAATAGATTCTCTTCTTCCACTGTGGAACCTGGGTATTGAACTCAGGTTGTCAAACTTGCTCCGCAGCAAGCACTTCCATTCACTGAGCCATGTTGCCTTGTTTACTTATTTTCCATTCTCCAAATAAACCCTACTTGGTCATCAAGTGTTATTCTTTTTTATTATTATTAATTTATTCTTGTTACATCTCAATGGTTATCCCATCCCTTGTATCCTCCCATTCTTCCCTCCCTCCCATTTTCCCCTTATTCCCCTCCCCTATGACTGTTCCTGAGGGGGATTACCTCCCCCTGTATATTCAAGTGTTATTCTTTAACTATAACTTTAAATGTAGTTGCATAATAGTTTTCTGAGTTTTTTTTTCAAAGTCAGTATTCCTAATGGATTGGCATCTATAGTCCATTTTTATTTTAAGTGTCTTTGTCTGGTTTTATTATTAGGGTATTGTAGAAACTCACAGATAATTTAGAACTTATTTCCCATTCTTCAATTGTCCTGGAAGAAGGCATTGGTATTATTTTTTTACTAAGAAAAACTAGAATTCACCAAGGATTCATATGTATGACCACAACTATTTTTTATAGAAAGGTTCTTGGTAAATTGTGTAACTCTTGTTTTGAATTACAGAGTCTCTTCAGGTTTTCTATATTTTACAATTCAGCCTTGGTAAGTGTGAATTTATGGCAGTTTGTTACTGTCATCCGGTAGCATAGCCTTTTAAGTGATGAATTTGGACAGGAACGTCCTGGTGGGTAGCTGTGAATTCTTGTCTTCTTTTCCTACTCTTTGTGTCCCTAAGCACAGGCAGAAACTGTGTCCCATAGTTTCCTATCAGTTCATCTGTTACTGTAACTGTGCTGTAGGTCTCATGGGGAAATAAGCCAGTTAGAGGAGAAGAAGGGGCGTCCAAGATGCTGAGCGCCCTCAATTCTCACTGAAAGTGGGCCTTTCCGAATGAAGGCTTGGTGGCCTTATTGCTTGTAGTGTACGACCTCTGGACCATGCTTCAGAGTCATCCAACTACTTGGCATGGCCACTGTACTCTGGTCCAGGGACAGAGAAGTGCCTGAGAAGGGGCAATACAGGAAGTGGGAAGGAGCTGTTGAAGATTCCTTCACTATAAAGAGGAAAGATGAACAAGAGGGAGGAAGTCAAGATTCATGGAGCAAAAAGGGAGCCAACCAATTTCTGTCATGAGAAGTAAAGAGGGGCTGAGTAATATTATCTACATCCCCCAAATGCTGCCAGCCATTTCTGAGACACCCTCAGCGGGTGCAGTTTTATAAATTCTATCTTAAGGCCCCTATATATGGGGGGGGAAGCTACCCCCAAATTAAACAACAGCATCAAGCCATCTACAACAAACTTGATGTGGTGGTCTGAATACGATAGGTTTCTATAGACTCAAGTGTTTGAGTGCTAGAACTGCAGGGAGTGGCAGTATTGGGAGGTGTGGCCTTGTGGGAATGAGTGTAGCTTTGTTGGAGGAAGTGCATCACTAGGGGGGTGGGCTTTGAGGTCTCAGAAGTTCAAATCAGGCCTAGTGGCAAAGAGCGTTTTTTCCCTTGCTGCCTGCAGACCCAGATGTAGACCTCTCAGCTACTACTCCAGCACCATGGCTGCCTATATGCTGCTATCCTTCCCTCTATGATGATAATGGACTAAACCTCTGAAACCATAAGCCAGCCCCAACTAAACCTTTTCCTTTGCAAGAGTTGCTGTGATCATAGTGTCTCTTCATAGCAATAAAACCCAAACTAAAACAGAAGGTGGTACCAGGAGTGGGGTACTGCTGTGATAGGCCTGACCATGCTTTTATCTGGAGAAATGTGAACTTTGGGACTTTGGATTCGAAAAGCAGTTGAATGCTTTAAGCTAGGCTTAATGGGCCATCCTAGTAAGAACATAGAAGACAGTGGTGTTGAGTGTGATTTGTACTGTGGGGTGCTGGCTCAAGTGATCTTAGAGGGAAAGAATACTAGTATGTGGCCTAGAGACCATTTTTGTGATATTCTGGCCAAGAATGTGGCTACCCTCTGCCCTTGTCTAAAAAGTCTGTCTGGGGCCAAGCTGAAAAGTTATATATTAACAGCTTTGGAAGACAGCGTAATATTGAGTGTGTTGCTTGGGCATTAGTGGACATGGTTATGCATATTTACAATGAAAAGGAACAAGCTGAGCAAGTAAAAATACATTTGTACAGTTTGAAGAGAAAAGGAGAACCAGGAAGTAGAATGGAACTAAGTCTTGTGTTCAAGGAGAAAAAAATATTAAAGAAAAGCCTGAGGTTAAATGGAATAAAAGGCAAGCTCCCACCCAGCTAAGACTTTAACTTGTAAAAAAGGAATTAGGAATTAAAGGCAAGGACCAGGGTATGGTGGCACAGGCTTTTAATTCCAGCACTGGGAAAGGAAAGGTGGGTAGGTTTCAGAGTTCAAAGACAGCCTGGTCTACAGATTGAGTTTCAAGATAGCCAAGCTTAGACAATGAAGGAAACTATTGAACCCAGAAAGCTGGCGAAGATGTAATTGAACAAGGTGGCCACGCTACAGCCCCAGCAAGCAGCAAAATTTGACAGCTTTGGCCACGTGGTTCGTCAAGTCTAGATGAAAGGAGTTTGGAGCATCTTCCTCCATGACTAAGAAAAGCTGATAAGGCATGTGTCAGGGGTGTCCTGGCATGGAGGCCCAGAGAAGCCATTGTGTGAAGCTGTGAAGTGAGGCCTGGATTGCCTTGGAGACCACAAGATGTTAGAGATGCCAGGTGCATGGAACACCTGTTGAGGAGAGCTGCTAACAGGGAGCAGAACTAGGCCAACAGAAGGAAGTGTGCTGCAGTCAGCAAAGCCTAGAGGAGCTGGATATGTGAAGATCTTCGACTTCAGTTGGAGACGCTACGTCTGGGTAGGAGTTTGCCCTGCCGGCTTTTGGTCTTACTTTGCTCCAGTATTTCCTCACTATGCTCCATTTCCTCCCTTTTGGAATGGTAACATAATTCCTGTATCATTGATTTTATAAGGGATTATGGTTAAGAGATTGTATGAATCTCAGAAGGGATTTGGAACTTTGGACTTTTAAACACATGTGAGACTGTTGTAGACTATGGGGACTTTTAAAGTTGGACTGCGTGCATATCTGCATTACGATATGGCTACAGGTTTATGGGGCCCAGGGAATGGAAGGTGGTAGTTTGAATAGGATGGGCCCAGTAAGCTCATGTGTTTGAGTGCTAGGTCCAGTCCCAATTAAATGTTTTCCTTTATGAGAGTTGCTATGGTCATGGTATCTCTTCACGGCAATAAAACCTAAACTAAGACACTTAATACCTAGAATCTTTTAATTTTTTGTTCTTGAGACACCAAGCCAAGGACTAATTTATTCTTGTATTTAAGGTTTTTTTTTTTTAATTATTAACCTTATTCTTAGAATCTCACATGCTGACATTGTGCATATAAGAGCTCTAGGGAAATTTATTATCTCTCATAACCCTGAAAATTATGAATGTACTTAGCTAAATATAATATTTTATGTCCACTCACTTCATTATCTTCTCATTTTAAGCATTCTGTTTGGTTAAGTAAATGTATCCTTATTAAGAAATAATTTTCTCAGTAGAGAAAACAATTCAAGACATTGGCATCATCAAGGACTTCTGAACAGCTCTCTAGTCACTTAGAAAAGAGTGATAAGTGACAATTGAAATTTTAAGAGATAAATGAATTTCTACACAACCAAAAAAAAAAAACAGTTGAGTAAAAACATACAGCAAAATGGGAAAGTTCATCACAAAGAGCGTGATAAATGAGTCAGTGAAATGAGCAGGTGATTCCCAATAAAATCAGACTATACACTTTTTAATTAATATGAAAAAAAATATCAGCCTCACAAGGCACCAGAGAAATGTGAGTTAAAAGCATATTGAGAGTCTATCACTTCAGAAAACAAATAGCAACAAGCGCTGGTGAGGACACAGACAAAGAGGAACCATTCTGCACTGCTGGTACAAATATAAAACAAAAGAGTCATGATGGAAGTCAAGATGGAGGCTCCTCCGACAGCTGAAAGCAGGTCTTCCATAATACCCAGCTATATCACTTCCTGGGTATTTACCCAGAAGACTTCAAGAAAGCATACCACAGAGATGCTGCCTGTCAGTGTTCACTGCAGCGCTGTTCAGGAGCTGCTTCATGGACCAACCTGGGTTCCCAGCAACAGAAAAGTGAGTGAGGAAAATGTCGTACACACACAATGGAACTTTTTTTCAGTCTTAAAAAGTCAAAATCATGTTGTTTGATGGAAAATGCGTGAAACTGGAGATAATTTTATGAAACAAATCCATCTTAGGAAAATAAATACCACATATTTTTTCTCCTTTGTGGTTTGTCGATTTTATATAGATATTTAAAATCCTATGTGTTTAAATATGACATAAAAGAAGAAACCAATCTATCCCGGCAGGTATCTCTAACCTGTGACCTAGGGCTGCATAGCCAAGGATAGCTATGAACGTGTCCTAGAACAAAATCATGTTAGTCGGACAGGCCTGGTAGGGTAAGAAAAGAGAATAACAGGAAAGGGACCACATACATGGATGTGAGTAAATGCACCTATTATCTATCTTTAATGCAAAAATTTGGGGGCTGTCTGGCAATTTTGCAACCCCAATAGAGAATCCAGACAGTCATCTGCTTTGCAGAAGTGATTGCACTAAAACTTGGCTATGAGTCATGGCATAATTTAACTCACGCGGTAACTGTTACCATCCTCATCTGACAGGAGAGATATGCTGTCCAGATGAGCGGCACAATCGAGTTTCCATCGGCTTGGGTGATGCTTGCTGTGGCACAATGCCTTACACCACTTCCGGGAACCAGGTGTGCTGTGCGGGGAGCCTCCGCGATGGCTATGGGCAGCAGTGTTGCGGAGGAGAGATGGTGAGCCAGGATCTCAAATGCTGCGGTGGAGGAGAAGAGGGCGTGGTGTACAGTAACCTCCCAGGTAAGGCCCCTTGTCCATCCTGTGGGATGTGGAGAGCCGACGGGCAAGGAGCAGGAGGGATTTGCCCTAGAAATATAACAAACAATTAAAATCCATATTAATTACCTCTAATGAAATAATGAGGAATATACTATGTAACCATTTAAAAAACCCTTTTTTAAGTGTATCTAGTCTACTTCATAAAGACACATCAAATTTATTTCTTTGGGGCTGAAGAAACGGTTTAGTTGTTAGGAGCCTAAGTTTGGTTCTTAGCACCCATGCTGTGAGACCCTCAACTACCTGTAACTCTAGCATCTGGGACCAGACGCCCTCTTCTGGTCTCCATGGGCACTGCAGCCTCAGACAGGTAACCATGCACAAGCATGTAATTTTTTGAGGACATCTTTAAAAACCTTTCCTTATGAATGTTCCCCCCCTCCAAATAAATCCAAGCTCCTATATAAATGTATTTTTCTAAATCAGAAGGGTACTTTTTTTTTTTTTTGGTTTTTTGAGACAGGGTTTCTCTGTATATCCTTGACTGTCCTGTCCTTGCTTTGTAGACCAGGATGGCCTTGAACTCACAGCAATTCACCTGCCTCTAGTACTAATAGTAGACAAAATATTCACAGTGAGATTGAGATATTAATCTTTTACATTTTATTCTCCTATTTTTATGTTTAGAATATTATGTATTATAATACTAATATTAATATTAAAGTATTGTTTACTAATACTAGCATTAACAGCAAGCATTACCACTGGATGAGTCCTTCTTACCAAGCGGGAGTGTCTGCCATTATCTATATTTCTGCCAAAATTAATCTTTATAACTACCCACAAATAGGTAATATTTTTATATCCATATTTTGTAGCTTAGGAAAGGTGCCCAGGCCTATATTCGGTGGAAAAGCACTTACTAGTATATGGGAGGCCCTTAGTTTGATTCTTAGCATCATGACATAACAACAGTAATAATAAAAATTAATGTGGAAATTGAAATGTGAGCATAAGAGGCCTACCGGAGATCCTACAGGTGCCCAGTATGGAGTTTAGGTGAACGGAGAGTATAGTTTGAAGGGATGGAGGAAAGAAACAGAATATACAGTGAGTATTTATTTGTAATAAGAAAACACATTATAAGTATTAAAAAGTTCAGGAAATCCCACTTATACAATATAATGTGGTGTGTGTGCACATGTGTGTATGTGAGCATGTGTGTCCACATGTGTGTAAGGGTGTGTGTTGTATGCATCCCTGTGTATTTATGCAGAGGTCTGGTGAGGGCATCTGTTTCCTGCTCTGTCACTCGCTCTGACCTTCAGACAGGAGCTCTCACTGGACTTGGAGCTATGCTGGCAGCCAGTCCCAGCCACACTCCAGTCCTGACTCTCCACAGTGCGGGGTTACAGGTGTGTATGCAGCCATGCTACACTTTTTTTACCTGGGCTTCAGGGATTTGAGCGCAGTTCCTTGTGCTTGTGAAGGCTCACCCACGGAGTCATCTCTTCTGTATCCAGCATCATGTTTAAATATCAGTAGCCCATAATTCCTGGCATCCTTCACCTTGATTTGTATACACCATCGGTTGCCCGTCCAGATGACCCTGGCACTTTAGTGGATTTTTATTGCAGCTCACTTTTTCCCCTCTCACATGGTTGATCATAATTTCCTTTTAAAATCAGCTGGAGTTCAGAAACTTGGTTTTAAGTACCCAAGCGCATTATTATGATGCTTCATAAAGAGGTAAGATTACTGTCAGGTTTGAGAACTTTCTACCAAGGATCTCCTTGGGATCATGGAGTAGTTCAGATTTTCTTCTCTGAGAGCTCTCTGCGGCAACTAGGCTTCGTATCTGTGGAACTGGCTGCATTAACTGTATTCAGTGGGTAGTGTTAAAGCAGCAGTTCTCAATCTGTGGGTCACCGCTCCTTTGGGGGGTCAAACAACTCTTTTAGAGGAGTCACATATCAGATATTCTGCCTATCACATTACAATTCATAACAGCAGCAAAAATTACAGTTATGAAGTAGCAACGAAAATAATTTTAAGACTGGAGGTCAGCACAACACGAGGAACAGAATTAAAGGGTTGCAGCATTAGGAAGGTTGGGAACCACTGGTCTAAACTATAATTCTTTCCACTTGAGTCGTGTTATCTTTAATGTCACCAGACCATCTGCAAGTCAGCAAGATTATCATATTATGTGGACATTGATTCGAGTCCCAAAGTTGAGGACTTTGGGAATGATCTGAAATCCATTTCAGTTCTCCACTTGATCTCAGAAAAAGTTTTCATTAAACGCGTGTTTTCATGTTCTGCATGTGTATGCACGTGCACGTGTCCCCATGTGCAGGGATGGATTTGCACAAACACATATATGTTGAGGCCAGAAGACAATCCTGGATCCTGTTGTAACAAGGGCTCTTACTGGCCTGGAACTTTCTGTATAGGCTAGATTGATGGCTAGATAGCCCCAGGGGTCTGCCTGTCCTTTCTTCTTCAGTGCTGGGACTATGAGGGGGTGAAGGAGTGAGGAGGTGGGGGGGGGCATTTCCACAACTGTCTGATTAGATGAGCCTGTGTTTACAAGGGCATAAGAGACTGGCCACACTACTGCCTCCGCCTAAGTCAGGGTGTCAGAGAGCAGCCCCTCGCTGGCTTTTGGGGGTCCCTTCTATCGAGAAGAGTTAGGGCTGGTAGAAAATATCTGTGGAGATAACTGGCTGTTAGCACCTGAACAGAAGAGTCAGGGAGTCAGGGCTGCCTGTGGGATAGGTAAACGCAGGAATACATCACAGGTGTTTATTTAGCAAGGCAAAGGGGTGGGTATACACTGTGGGGGTCACAAGTTCACAGGTCGAAAAACGGGGTTTGCAGGATACATTAGGCTAAGGAGACAGAAACCTGATTCTTGTTAAGGTGTGGAGAGTTAATATCAATGTAGAACAACATGGCTTCTGTTTTGGTTCCAAACTACAAGCCTGTGCTCGCTCCCATGCCCAGCTTTTTCACCTGGCCTCTGCAGATCAAACCGGAATCTTTTCTCAGGTTTTCAAGACAAGATTTCTGTGTAGTTGTACTGTCCTGGACTCACTTTGTAGACCAGGCTGGCCTCAAACTCACAGAGACCCACCTGCCTTTGCCTCCCTGAGTGCTGGAATTACAGGCGTGTGACACCACGCCTGGCTTCAAACTCGGATCCTGTCCTTAGAAGGCAAACACTTTATCAGCTAAGGCATTTTTTCTGCCAACCATTTCTTTCACTTTCCCTGTGTTTATTCATATCTTTTCTTTCGGTCTTTCCTTCATCATTCCTCATTTAGTAGTCTACGAACTCTTACCTTCTGTATCTCCCTAAATTGCAGCATCCGTGCATATTCCAGCCTTCCCAGCTTTCTGTGGGACTAAGTGAAGCCTTGTAGGTTGTCTGTGAGAGCAAAACTGTTTTTTCATAATAACACTAAGTCAATCTATGCATTCAAGCTTGGTTACATTTATTTGTTTATTTATTCATGTGTGGAGGAGCACAGGAATGTGTGCATAGCTCAGGTGTGAGGGTCAGAGGACAGTTTGGGGGAGTCAGTTCTCTTCTTACGTACACCATGTAGGGCACCAAGGTCAGGGCACCACGCTTCCTTCATCCACTGTGTCCCCTAAGAAGCCCCACTCTTGTGTTCTCTTGAGTGTCTAGTGGCATTTCCCAGGCACTATATGGGGACAGAGAGAAGCTGGTGGGAGAATTTAGTTGCCGTCTCTGACACTAGACCTTGAACTGGCTCACGAAAACTTGTAAGAGAATGGCATTCTTGTCAAGGATTTGGTTGTGGAAAATATATCTGTGCCTCAGGAACGTATCTTTATATATTATGAGTTTACTGTATCTTTTCAATGGATTTGCTTTCAGGATGCGAGGCACACACTGCTTTAACACACACAAGCAAAGTTTGTCTTGCTTAGAGTTTGGCTTTGGTTTGGTTTGGTTTGGTTTGGTTTGGTTTGGTTTGGTTGGTTCAGCACAGGATCTCATCCTGTAGCCCATTATGACCCTGAATCCTGATGCTCCTGCCTCAGCCTTCTAAGTGCTGGGATGGCAAGTGTGCTTCGTTAGCTAGGTGTATAGGCTTTGCTTTTCTTCATTAGTCTACTGCCATATCCTTTCATTCAACACACAAGACTGTATTGAGTCTGTATTCAAGAAAATCAACTCTTTTAAGTGTAAAAAAAATTATTAGGATTTCATTTTCCCCCCAAATCTGTATTATTTCTGGTTCATCAAGGAGCAAAGTCTGTTAGGCTGTAAAATGCTCTCCTCCTGGTCATCCCATTTTCAGTTTTTGCTAGTGTGCCTTAATTGTGAAAACTAACGAGTTTCGCTGTGTCTCTCTCATCCATGCATACAAAGGACCTTGGTCATTCTCCTCTCTAATGCCCCGCCCACTCACCCAGCACTCTAATGCATGCACATTTTCAAAACTAAGTCATCACTGCATTGTGTGGGTGCAGAAAGCTAAGTCTGGGTTGTACCCCTGTGTTAGAATCCTGCACCCTGAATGAGGTCTCACACGAAGCAACTTGACTCACTGGGAACGTGACGACCATGTAAGAGCACATGCCTTGGCTTACGAATGATGCGTCATGAACACAAGGAAATGGAGGGAGCCAGCCTGAGCCAGCCTGAGCCAGCCTGAGCCAGCCCAGTGGCAGGAAATGTGAGGAAGGAAAGAGATGATGGAGCCCTATTGCCAGAAGGAAAAACAGGGTAAAGGTGGCTGCCCTCCAGGACAGATTCTTAACCTTCTAGAGAATTCTTTCCTAGTTATAAACTCTTATTTTCAATTAAAGTGCATCAAAACGACACTCACACGTATTTGTGCATACATGAACACACACACACGCACACACACAAGCACACACACAGCACACATGCAAACTGCCTGCCATCTTTACACCCTTGAAGTCCACCCAGAGGCCAAGATTCAAAACCACCATCTTTTACTGCAATATGATGATGATGATAGCTAACTAGTCAAATATTTCTTTATTCTAAAGAATTTTTCATATATATATATATATATACATATATATATATATATATATATATTATGCACCTCTTTGCAAGTGCCTACAGAGACCATAAGAGACCCTAGAGCTGGGGTCAAGGGTAGTTGTGAACCTCCTGACTTGGGTGCTAAGAACTAAACTTGAGTCCTCTGCAAGAGCAGTACCTTAACCGCTGAGTCCTCTCTTGACCACCGAGTCCTCTCACCAGCACCCAGTGAGGCCTTTCTTAAACTGTGATATTCCTCAACTCCTATGCAGCAAGACTGACAGGGTTCTGTAGCACTGCCTGTATGGCTAACCCTGGTAGTCAAGGTGGAGGAGGCAGAAGTTCAGTGCTTGTAAAATAAAGGAGAAAAATCTCTTTATTACTTTGACCTTCAGACACATGGAAGACGGGCAGGTTCTGAGCCCTCTCTCTCCTGCTCTGCTGTCTCTCCTTCCGGTCTCATCGGATGCTCACGTCTGCTCTCAGACCAGCCACTTTCCATACCCGCTGGACAAGGCTGGGATCTTCCAACACGGTTCCAAAGCCTGGCCTCTCTCACCGCCTGGCATTGTGAGCCTGGCTCGTAAAACATCTCTTTATGTACTTTATTACTTAAACTCTTTTATTTGCCTGCAGGAGCCCTTTAACAAAATCACATTGAATTGACTTTCTCACACCAAATCAAATCTCCCTGGTCCCAGTTCAGTTGTCTTTGTCAATATGTATTTTATAAATGGAGTGAATTAACAGATGCTGTCGGAGCAGAAGTGCTGGGGTAGCGTTTATGTTTTTTAGTACTCTCTCTGGGCGGATGAGATGTGTGGGATAGTTATACAGGTATCCTGGGACGAAAGTCATTCCCGCGGATATGTATTCTTAACCGTTTTCTCCAGATATATTTTAAATCTCTTTATTACACATTTTCCCCTTAGTGTTTTGCGTATATGGTTTTATCACGTCTGCTGTTAATCTTGGCTTGGACTTGATGTAGCCCTTCACATTAAAAGACAAAATTAAAACCCTCTCTATCATTAGGAGAGAACAGAGATTTTCTGTGAGCCGAGAACAAGAAGGTTATGTTTCTTTCTAATGTATTACATATCAGGCCCATGCTGTCATTGCTAAGAATGCTCCTGAAATTATTTCATAGCAGGATTCTGGGTTTATATGCCCTAAACTCTGCCTTGAGAAAAATTAATGAAAACCACCAGAAAAAAAATGAATATTTTCTTTTAAGTTAGAATTTTCAAGTTTTGTAGAAAAGGTGGGGTGGATTGTGTAGTTACAGAGATCCATGGTACAAGAGATAACTGAAAAAGATTTCTCCCAAAATGTCTCCAAATAACCATGAGAGTCTTTTTAAAAATACAGTATATACATGTTCTAAAATATATGGCAGCGGTTTTAGGGGGCCAGGGGGTTGTCTTCCTTAGTTTTGTGGTGGTGGCCATATCGCCATCTACTGGTGATCACGGCAAGATTTTTTTTTTTTTTTTTTTTTTGGGTACATTGTCCCTAATTTTCTAAGTTTGTCTTGAGGATACTAATTATAACCTGTTTCTTCTCTCATCTATGCCTGAACTAAAGAATGCCTTGTCCTAGAATATTATGGTCCCTAGTAAAGCCCAGAGTTTAATACACATTTCTTTGCCAGGACTGATTTTCACTACGTTACTATTTTTATCTCACATGTATAGTATATATTTCTTAGTTGTCTTTGGGGAAATGAAGCACATTTTATAGACTTAAACAATTTACAAATCACTAGACAGATGTGTTAATAAATATTTCCTCATTAGTCCTGGACATTAAATAGATGCTGGCGACGTCCTTGTAATATGACTGCAAGCGTCTGGCTCTCTTCTCTATCATCTACAATAGAATAGAAGTGACGCATCGAGTGCCCACGTGATGCCAAAGGCTGTGCACACTAGTGGACCTGAGACACACGCATTTGCTCATGTGCTTCTTGGTAACATCTGTGTCTCATTCAAAGACACTCTCCACGTTCATGCAGATGTAATGAAGGGGCCTTTGGAAGAATGGATCAAGCCATCAATAATGCATGGCCTATTTTGTTTTTCTTTGGGCACGTTTAAAATTGTGACTTCTGTGTGTCAAAGTTCAAAAGTCAAGTGCTGTGTGTGATAAATTAGGCAGGGGTCAAAGGTTGTTGCCATGCCTTTCAGAAGCTGGTCTGTCTCTGGATTTGCAGCTCATTCATGCTGAAGTGATGCACCATGGGTATTACTACCAGGCCCCGCTCTGCAACATCTGCTCTCCCTAAGTGAGTTAGTGCACGTCAGACATCTTTATGTCAGAATATCACAGTGATGGATGCAGTCTTCAGAAAATGCTGCATAAAAATCTGGTGTGCCGTTCTGGCCATTAAGTGAAATTACTATTTAAATTAATGGCACTGTCATGGTTTATCTGTGCAAAGAATGAACGCTGATTAGAGTATTAAATAATTAGCAATTTATCACACTGGAACAAGGTTGATAATAATTAAAGAAGTAATGGTTTACCAAGGAAACGAGAAAGAAAGTCACTTCTTGTTATGTGAGGGAAACCTTGCCTGAAAACTCAGAAAAGCCAAGATGAAGCCCTTTGTCAAAGAAAGCATCTTTTTTTTTTTTTCCTCCTGTCATATAAAAACAGTTCATTATCAAAATTTTAGTTGACCTGTCAAAAGTCCCTCAGAGCGATGAGATGACTGATTAGGAGTTTCGAATTAGGTCACTGTCTGCATTTTGATTTCATACTTAAAGCATGGTGAAACCATGCAGTAATTTGAGGGCGGAGGGGAAGAGTGCGTTCTTCCCCTAGAAGGCCAGTTTTCAGATCTCTATTGCTCTTTAAAATGGAAACACGAATAGCTACTAGAGAAAAAAAAAAATGACAGTCAAGAATCCAAGGTTGTTTTTAAATATCTGATCCAAAGGCAGAAGAAAAATAATATCCAAACAATACAAAACTTAAGCCCATGGTTCACATATATATATATAAGTAGGCAATTTGCATGACTATACTGGTCTTTACCCACATAATTAAGACTCGTTCCACAATGAGAACCCTGCTATGCATATTTATTATAGAAAACATGCCCTGGGAAGGTTAATAGAAATTATTAATGTCATAGTTTACTTTCAATTTCTTCGAAGAGTTGTCACACTCAGGTTAGCATGATACATCAAAACTCTGTAATGACCAGAACCTATTATCAGTCATATATGCAATTTTTAAATATTTAAATTTTTTTGAAGTATAAACAGCAGTATGGCGGTTCTTCAGAGCCCTGACTAAAAGGCGTCTTTCTATAAGAGATCCACTGTATTGAGGTCTACTGAATGATTAAAAAAAAAAAAAAAAAAAAAAAAAAGCTTTGAAAACTCTTTGGTCTGTTATTAAGAGTTCTGTTCCTGATGTGGGTGTTTGTACAGGACCAGATTAAACAATTCAGGACCCCAGAACACTTGGAATTTGAAGTTCTTTGAGATATCAGTCAGGACTAATAATAAACAAACAGAACTCTAATTAAAATGAATCATTCATCAGCTTGCACGCTGAACGGGCAGATGCCGGTTCTAATAAGACAGCATGGTGACATGCCATCTAGACACCTTCATTTCTGGCGTAATCTGACTCCAGAGTAATGTTTATTTAGCTAGTGCCTTTATGTCTAAATTGATGTGAGGTTTCTTCTGCGGCAATAAATGGTAGGTAATTGGTCAGTGGGAGAAAAGTCTGCTGGTCCTTCAGGTATGTATGTCTGCCTTCTGATGTGAGAAGCAGTGAGCCTCCCTGGACGGCTGGGGAAACCGGCCTTACAACCAATGCCATCTGCAGGAGCAGAGCTGCAGGGGACTAGGGACAACCATTGCTGGCTGCAGTGCTGCTGTTTTCCAGTGACCACAGCTGTGCTCCACAAGTTTGTCTGGTGTCGTGTGTGTGTGTGTGTGTGTGTGTGTGTGTGTGTGTGTGTGT
>OU015747.1:139416512-139428831 GCA_907169655.1 Acomys percivali
TGTGTGTGTGTGTGTGATGTGCTATGTGCTATGGTATGGTGTAGTATGTGTTGTGGGGAGATGTGATGTGGATATGTGTATAGGTGGATATGTGTGTGGCTGCGTGTTTGTGTGTGTGCTTACATACATGTGTACATTGTACATGTGTGCATATGTGTGCATATATGTACATGCATGTGTGTGTGCCTATGTTCTATGTGGTGAGGAATGTATGGTGTGTGGAGTGGTGTATGTGTGTGTGTAGGTGTGTATGTGTGCATATTTGTGTGTGTTTGTGGTATGGTATGTGTGCTGTGGTGTGAGGTATGTGTGATGTGTATGCTGTGGTATGTGATGTGTGTATTGTGATATGTACTGTGTTTTAATTAGTTTGTTGAGACTTTTGCACAGCAGATTCTGATGATGTTCACCCCTCGAACCCCCCAAATTCTTCCAGATCTCCCCTACCCACCCAGTTTTGTAGGGTTTTTGTTGTTTTGTTTTTGTTTTTTGTTTTGGTTTGTTTTTATCTTTTTAAACCCATCAAGGCCAATTTGTCCTTCCTAAATATATTCTTGGATGGCTGGCCTTCTCCTGGAGAGTGAGCGTCTTACCAGGAATCACACTTTTAGAGCAGACCTGACCCCACCGCCCCCAACAACTAACAGTTTCCATTAGCTCCTCAGCCAGTGGAGTGACTTCCTGCCTGAGTGTGTAGAGATGGTTGTGATGTCATAACCAATAAGCACTGTGATTCACTGCCAGTTGTGTTGAGAAGACAGTGTTTCCTGTAGCCACCCCCAGCCTCTTATAATCTTTCTACCCTCATTGCACAATGGTTGCTGAGCCTTGAAAGGACGACATGTGGTACATCCTCCATTTAGGGATGAGCCTTCCATGACCTCTTAGTTGTGGTCACTGTGTTACCCTCCCCCTGCCCATGATGTAAGTTATTAGAGATACAGCTGGTGAAGACTTTGACTAGTTGCTGTTGTCAGCCTCTTAGATATGGTCTCTTGTATGTACCCAAGAACCGCAAGATGGTCTTACACTTACCATTGCACTGAAGATAACAGTACTTTTGATCTCTCTGCCTCCATCTCCCTAATGTTGGCATCACAGTATACCCACATCTGGTTTATGAGGAATATACTAAAGACCAAACATAGGCAAGTGCTCTACCAACTGAGCTACCTCTATCCTTGGCCTGGTTGTACAAACACAGTAATTCTGGGAGAGTGGAAGACTATGGCTGTTTCAGATATCTCAAGAGGTGACAGCACAGACACAGATAGGCAGGGGCTTGCGCAGCTCTTACCAAGGATTGTTCATGGAGATATCACTACATTCCCACTCTCCTTGGGAATCTCTAGAGCTTTCTCTCTAGAACCTCTTAGCCTAGCTAACCTACTTGTGCAACATGATCTTATCATCACAAAAGGAGCAGGCAGTGTTGACAGAAACCCCATCTTTTTTTTTAATGGAGCGCGGGCAGACTGGCCCAGCTGAATAATTTCTGAACGGTTCCTCTTGTGTGTTCTTTTCCTAACGAGTGCCTGGCGCTTTTGGTAAGAAGGACCCTCATCACACATCTAAATCACCTTGGTGGGGAAATGCTACCTCTACTGTGCCTTCTTCACTGAAACTGCCCAAGTCTGACATTTTTATGCCAAGCTTTATGGCTGCCTCAGTTCTCTTCTTTTTTTTTTATTTGATATTCATATATAACATTTTATTGTTGCAGGAATGCTGTGTTGTGGGCAGGATTATGTGAATATGTCAGATACCATATGCTGCTCAGCTTCCAGTGGAGAGTCTAAAGCACATGTTAAAAAGAATGGCCCAGTGCCAGTAAAATGCTGCGACACTGAACTTATTCCAGAGAGCCAGCGATGCTGTGATGGAGTTGGATATAACCCTTTGAAATATGTTTGTTCTGATGAAATTTCAACTGGAATGGTGATAAAGGTAATTGATAGAAAGGCTCTTGGAGGTGCCGCTTTGGCGATGGAAAGGGAAACACATTGTTCATAACTATTTTTCTAAAATAGGAATATAAAAACGCGTGTGTGCATTATTCATTTTTTTGCATTCTATCCATATTAATACAGAATGAGTTTGTCATGATTGATGCTAGTGCAATGGATTCTAAAGGAATCCCTAATGATTAGCTGTTCCCTAAGAAGCTTTACTCAACACTTCAGATGAGTGGAGGACTGGAACTGTGTGCTCCCAGACCAAGCACTGTCCTCCCTGACCCCTGCAGAGCATCCTTCACAACCCTGGGAGCTGGGGCTGCCGACTGCAGTGATTCATCTCAATTGTCAACCTGGTGTGACTTGGAATTACCTGGACTCACCTTCTGGGTGTGTCTGGAGGAAATGACTGAGAGATGAACATTCACTCTGGGTTCGGCAGCGCTTCCGCGGGATGGGCAGAGCCAGTGAGCTGAGGGCCAGCCAGCCACCATCCGTTTCCTCACTTAAGACATGTTCTCCTTATCTTACTTCATGAAAACAAGCCTCCACATGGACTCGCTGCATTTCACAGGAAGTCTGGTTGTGTCCATAGCACTGGAAACTGACCTCACAGCCTTGTGCATGCAGACAAGCATTCGCTCTATCAAGGAGCTACACCCCACTCTTACATGATATGGGGAGAAGCACCATGTCAGCCTGGAGTTCACCACCTTCCTTCTGGGGAGTGAAGATGTTTCATTCATATGATAATTTATTGTTTCATCTATCTTAGTTGGTCCTGATCTTCTTTAATCTATCTTTTAGTATTTTTCCTTCTGGCTGTTCCTTATCCACTGCTTAACTCTTCTTTTATTACCTCAACAATGTATTGTCTTAGATTTATCTTTCAACTTCTCTATTAATTAAAAAAAAAAAAAGTTAGATCCATTCTGTCCTAAGGGCCTTTGGGGTTGAGGAGCGGTGCCCATCTTTATGATTCTGATGGGACTGGCATGATTGCATTTGTCAGTTTGCTCTGGTTTTGAACAGTATTATTTGCTTCCTTAGCACAGCTTTGGCTCCTCTTGGTGTCGTCCATCTTGCTTGCCCTAAGCCCTTTCGTCTTTCCTGTGTTATAACTGCTTCTTTCATCAGAGGCTGTGTGCAGGCTCGCGGTCAGTGGGAAGCACGGCAGGGCAGTCACCTGACAGGAAGCCTGCTTGCCGTGGAATCACATGATGAAGAATTCTAAGTATCCCAGGACTCCGCACAGGCTGGGAGTGTGTTCGCCTAGGTGCCAGTTGTGCAGAAACAGCGAGAACCCACAGGGGTGCTCCTGCTGTGCGCCCTGCAGGTTTACCTTCCCCTTTCAGTATTTTAAATCCAGGTCCTGGCTTTGTCCTTCCAGTGTGCCCTCTCTGCTCCTCTCAGTTTCACTAGCTCCTCTTCAGCTGCCTCACTCCAGCATGCACTGCCAACTGCAGCCAGTAACAGCACACCCTGCTGACATCCTGTCTTGGGACCCATCCTTGGAGTCATCCAGGGCCACAGGTTCCTGTTTTCTTGCGCTATACCAGATATCTCTACCTATACAATCTCCAGTCTCTGTCTCTCTCTGTCTGTGTCTCTCTGTCTCTGTGTCTGTCTCTCTCTGTCTCTCTCTGTCTCTCTCTGTCTCTCTCTGTCTCTGTCTCTCTGTCTCTCTCTGTCTCTGTCTCTGTCTCTCTTTCTCTCTCTCTCTCTCTCTCTCTCTCTCCCTCTCTCTCTCTCTCTCTCTCTCTGTCCCCTACCTCATTTACCAATTCTGCCTAACTACTGAGCCAACCACATATTTTAGAGCTGTGTCTGCTAAAATAAAAACCAAAGTTCATGTAAGTATTGACTGCAAAGAATATGATTTTCAGCTTTATTGAGGTGTAATTGGTATGTGTGTGTATGTGTGCGAATGCATGACTTATGTGTGTACATTAGAGAGTGATCACCAAACAACTTCGTATATGTATAACTTAAAAAAAAACAAAAACCAGTTTCTTTCTGTTTTTACATTTTTGTGGGTGAAGGATGGTTAAAAAATGGTTTATATCTATCCTTTCCATAGTTTTTTTTTTCTTTTTGTTTGTTTGGTTGGTTGTTTTGTTTGTCTAGAGAATTTCATATCACATCCAGCATTAGCCAGGCAGCTCTTTTCCACGAAGCATCTTAGGAAGTGGTCTTACCTCCTGGCACTTCTCAGATGGCCCCAGGATCACAGCAGGAAGGGAAAGCGAAGACTTTGGGCTGGGCTGTCCTTGGGTCCCTTATGCAAGTCCCATTGACTTAGTCTTAGTCCTCTAGTGTGTGTGTGTGTGTGTGTGTGTGTGTGTGTATATATATATATATATATATGTGTGTGTGTGTGTGTGTGTGTGTGTGTGTGTGTTGTATATTTACATATTATATATTTTATACATATAATCAAACTAAAGGGCCTCTGCTGATACACAGGGCTTGGACATAGTGTTCTCACGGGGAAGTAGAAAGCGGCTCCAGCAGCAGAGCTCCTGTTCCAGCCTGTTCCAACCTGTTCCAACCTGTTCCAGGAAGCTGCTTCTCATTGCTTCCCTGCCTATATCCTTAGACTTTTCATTATTTTTTTTTACATACAATCTATTCTTTTACTGTCCTTTGGATAGACTTTAAATAGACAGAAAGATAAACATGCGTTCACTTTACCCCTTTTTAATGGAATACCCACCAATGATTTTCTGAAGAAATGTTATTTTGATGAAAATGGGGAGAAAAAATTAACTTTTTGTGAAAGAAAGATGAGAAATGATCAAATTTTAATATGAAAACCATTTAAAATCCATTTATTACTTATGTACAGGGATGCAATGTGGATCTGTGTCTTATATCATTTTTACCTTCTCTATAGTTCCTATTATTTAAAATGATCAAGTGCTTAATTTCCTCAGACTACAACACTCACCAGTAAGTACAAAGAATCTAGATATCCCTCTGGGAAAAGATTAACAAGTATAACTAATTATAATGAAAATATGCAATACTTAGCTTTTCTAACTATGTAATTGAGGGTCTAACTTTTCTAACTATGTAGCTGAGGGCTTAACTTGTCTTTTGAAATTTTGTTACATTTAAGTATTTGTGTCTTGTGGTCAGAGACACTTTGTGCCCTGAAGATTCTGAGGAAATGTGTAGAAGCCAGAGGACACGTTTGTGGAGTTGGTTCTCTCCCCCAGGGACTGGATTTGGATCTCCAACTTGGCATCTTGCTGGCCTCAGTGTCAATTTTTCTTACAGCACAGAAGTGTACCATATGAAAGCAGCACTTGGGAGGTAGAGGCAGGCGGATTGCTGTGAGTTCGAGCCCAGCCTGGTCTACAAAGCGAGTCTAGGATAGTCAAGTCTACACAGAGAAACCCTGTCTCGAAAAACCAAAAAGAAAGAAAGAAGGAAAAAGAAAGAAAGCAACAGAGTTCCACTAACAATAACAACAACAACAACAACAAAATGCAGTTCCTTTTGCTGGATGTGCTCTGAGCATGGGACATTTTGAGAGTTGGTCATTTGACTCACAGACCAAACCTTCCTGGTGAATTTAGTTTCCATGCCACGCACTCATGCAGATTTGAGGGTACATGACACCCACGTTCCCAGAGGTCAAAAGACATGAAACTTAAATCATGCTCCAAACCTATGGTCTTTGAAAGTCTCTGTGCTTCCTGGTATACAAACAATTTTCTTTGATGCATTTTAAGATGTTTGTTTATCAGAAGAGTAAAATATGTAAGTCATACAAAAATGCATACTACATGGCTCAAGGAAGTTCACAAGCCCTCTTGTCCCTTTTCCCAACAGGAGACCAGAGTATGCGCAACTCTCTGCCCAGCGTCCATGGAAGCCACAGCACACTGTGGCCAGTGCGACTTCAATGCCACCACGCATATCTGCACTGTGACAAGAGGGCCTGCCAGTCCCACGGGGAAGGCATCAGAGGAAGGACTGTGCTCTACGGCAGAGGAAATAGTTTATTCCGGAGATGCAAACACACGGTCTTTCACAGGTAAGGGACGCCGCGCCCACTGCCCATGCTGTAGGCCTAGTGAGGAGCTGCTGCTGCTGCTGCTGCTGCTGCTGCTGCTGCTGCTGCTGCTGCTGCCGCTGCAGACTCCATTTCCCTTGGACAATCCCCTTCATGTCAATCAATTCCATCATACTTCCAGGCCCACTTGTTGAACAGCAATCAGTGACGTAATCCAGATGCATCCAAAGTCGGTTATTTAAAATGTTAAGTCACTCAGCAAGGATATGTACTATTTTAAATTAAATCAAAACAGAATGAATAAGAAATAAATAAGCTATGTGTGCCTTTCTGGTCTATTCCACTGAGTGGCCATTTTCATTCTCAAAGCTACAAAGCAACTTCCAGTGAGAGCAGTGGGTGGCCGCTGCTCTGCTTGGAGGCAGGAAGCATGGGGAAGCCTGCCAGGCTTTGCATGAGACCTAAGAGCATCCTTCTGGGAAAGGGGACACTCCAGAGAGGGACTGTCCCCAGGACGGTCCATCATCCTTAGCACAATAGCCATCAACAGCCACTGAGACACTGACTTCTAAGTACCCTGCTGCCCATCTGGATTAGTCTGAAGTAGGAGTACTTAGCACTCAGCACTGGCTCAGTTGGATGAGAAGCTTTGCCGAGTTAGATGGTTTCTAAACTGCTCTGCTCTTTACTACACTTTTACTGTGTGAGTGTTTACCAAAGGCCTTACAAAATTGCTTAGGTTTGAGCAAAAAGACATGAGTGATACACACAGAACTGGAGAGTCTGTTTAAGTTACACAACTCATTCCCACTCTGGTTAAATAAATACAAGAGTGCTATATTCAACAAGAGCCTTCACCGTGGCTTACTTAACCACGGGCATTAAGCATGTCAAATCTCAGCAAAGGAGACTTGCAGGTGGGACGGCATGTGAGACAGGAATGTCCACAGAGAAAGGGCATGTACGGATCAGCGCCTACTCCCAGTGCGGTGGTAGGTAGCTCAACACTCCCTGCGTCCTCCCAAGGCCACACTACGATCTAGTGTCGTCGTAGGAAGCAAGGGAACTGAGGGTCAGATCTGGAAGAGGAGCTTGCTGTGGGAAGCAGACAATCCGCACATGAGGCCTTCAGAAGGATGAGATCTAGAAGCTTCCATGTGGACAAGGAGCCTCCTTCAGGGCACGTGGCACTTGCTTCAAGTGTCGCTGCCCCTTCTGCAGCCCTCCATCATCCTGCTCAAGCACAAGGTCCAGGCTTCCTGGGTCAGCCATGAGCCCCTCTTGTCTCTGCAGCATCAACCCTCACCCTTGACTACAGCACACTTTCTTTGGACACTCATCCCATTTTCCCCCCAATAGCTTGAAATGTCCCTATAAATAATAGGTTGGAATTTAAAACACTGCTCATAAACAAAAAAAAAATGCTTAATAAATGAAATAAGTAAAGTATCATTATGAGAGGCTTCACGACACAGCACAGTTTTCCCAGCGTTCCCGTCTCCAGCTGTCAGCTGAATATCCTGATTCTTAAATGACTGGGTTTCCATCCCAGAGACTGCCCTGCTTTTATCTGCCACCTGCAATCAAGTCAAGACTTTGAAGGGCTCTCAAAGCATCCTTGCAGGAGCCTTCTTCCGAAGTGAATAGATGTGCTACTACTGATGGGGCTCTATACGGGCTTTTAAAACCTCCACTCCAGATTGCTTCTCCTGCCAGAAAGTGCTAGCAATTGAACACAAGAAACAAACTTTCCTATTTGGACTAGAGAGCAGAACCCAGCAACTTGCCTAGTCATAACGACCACTCGTCCATGGGCTGCTTCCCCAGCCCACTTCTCGTTTATTTGTTTTGAAACAGTTTCACTAGATTGCGAAGGCTGGCTTTGAACTTGCTGCCCAGCCTGATCTGACTTTGAACTTATTTTCCTCCTGCTATACCCACAAATTTTACTTTTTATTGAAAATTCTTAAGTACATACTGGCAAGTCCATTTACTGTTCATTTTATCCAGTTAGGGCTCCTCACCACAGACTAGATAACCTGTCAGAAAGCCGGTCTCTGTCCTTGCAGCCATTGACTGCCTAGACCCATCCCTCTCTCTCTCTCTCTCTGTCTCTCTCTCTCTGTCTCTCTGTCTCTCTGTCTCTCTGTCTCTCTCTCTGTCTCTCTGTCTCTCTCTGTCTCTCTCTCTGTCTCTCTGTCTCTCTCTTTGTGTGTGTGTGTGAGAGAGAGAGAGAGAGAGAGAGACAGAGAGACAGAGAGAGAGAGACAGAGAAAGAGAGAGAGAGAGAGAGAGAGAGAGAGAGAGAGAGAGAGAGAGAGAGAGAGAGAGAGAGTTCTTTATATATTTTGGATAGTAGCCCTCTGTCAGATGTGGCGTTAGTTGGCAAAGAACTTTTATCATTCTGTGTGCTGCTGTTTTGTACTATAGACAGTGCCCTTTGCTTCACAGAAGCTGTTCGGTTTCAGGCGGGCCATCTATTAACTGTTGATCTGAGTGCTTTGCTGTTGGTGTTCAGAAAGTTGTCTCCTGTGCCAATGCATTCAAGGCTATGCCCTGTTTTCTCTTCTGTTGAGCTCAGAGTATCAAGTTTTATGTTGAGGTCTCTGATGCATGTGGACTTGAGTTTTTGCAGAGTGGTAAGTGTGGGTCTATTTGCGTTCTTCACACCAACACTTAGTAAGACCAGCAGCATTTGTTGAAGATACTTTCTTTTTTCCACTGTATATCTCTGGCTGCTTTATCAAAATCAGATGTTTATGTGTGTGTGGATTTATGTCTGGGTCTTCAGTTGGATTCCATTGACTAGCCTTTTCATTTTTATGCCAATACAATGCAGTGTGTATTACTACAGCTCTGTAGTACAGCCTGAGATCAGGCATGGTGATGCCTCCAGAAGTTCTTTCACTGTACAGGATTGTTTTAGCCATCCTGGGTTTTTGTTTTCCCATAGGAAGTTGAAGATTGCGCTTTTAATGTCTATAAAGAATTGTGTTGGAATTTTGATGGGGATTGCATTGACTCTGTAGATTGCTTTTGGTAGGATGACCATTTTTTCCTATGTTAATCCTACCAATCCATGAACATGGGACATCTTTCCTTCTGATACCTTCTTTAATTTCTTTTTCAGAGACTTGAAGTTCTTATTATACAGGCCTTTCACTTGCTTGGTTAGAGTTGCCTCTAAATATTTTATGTTATTTGTGGATATTGTGAAGGATATTTCCCTGACTTCTTCCTCAGCCATTTGTCATTTGTATATAGGAGAGTTAGGTTTTTGTTGTTGTTGTTGCTGTTGTTGTTTTGTTTTGTTTTTTAGTTAATTCTGTATCCAGCCTCTTAGCTGAAGGAGTTTGTCAGCTATAGGAGTTACCTGGTAAATTAGCAGGGTGCTTATGTATATCACCTGCAAATAGCAATACTTTGACTTGTTCCTTTCTAATGTAGATCCCTTGATCTCCTTTAGTTGTATTACTGCTCTAGCTAGAATTTTAAGTACCATATTGAGTAGATATGAAAAAGAGGGCAGCATTGTCTAGTCACTGATTTTAGTGGAATTCTTTGAATTTCTCTCCATTTAATTTGATGTTTTTTATTGGCTTGTTGTATATAACCTTTATTATGTTTAGTTAAGGGCCTTGTATCCCTGATCTCTCCATGACTTTTATCATGAAGGTGTATTGGATTTTGTCATAGACTTTTTCAACATATAATGAGATGATCATGGGTTTTCTTCTTTCAGTTTGTTTATATGGTGAATTACATTGACAGACTTCTGTATGTTGAGCCATCCCTCCATCCATGGGATGAAGCCTACATGATCATGGTAAATTATTTTTTATGTGGTTTTTGTGTTCCGTTTGCAAGTAGTTTATTGAATATTTTTTGCAACAATGTTCATGAGGGGAATTGGTCTGTAATTCTTTCTTTATTGAATCTTTTTGTGGTTTGGGTGTCAGGATGTCTGTGTCCTCATAGAGTGAATTTGACAATGTTGCTTCTATTTCAATCTTTTGGAACAATTTGGGGGGTATTGGTATTAAGTCTTCTTTAAAAGTCTGGTATAATTCTGCACTGAAACCATCTGACCCTTGGCTCTTTTGGTTGGTAGATGTCTAATGACTACCTCTACTTCCTTAGGTGTTATAGGTGCAGAAAGAAAAGCAAAAGAGCTCTAGAGCCCATGAAATGTGGCCCACCAGTTAACACAACCACAATGGGTGGCTCAGAGAGGAATAACCCCGAGGACTATGTGTCCTGAGGACTTCATGTTGTTATGGAACGTCACTCTGCTTGTTGCCTTTGTGGTCACCACATCCCTCATAACATACGAGTTGTATGAGAACTCTCAGGGGACTTCCCGCCCCTCACTGGGCAGCATCACTGGCCCTCACAGTAATAATGCTTGATCTCTCTCACACATTGCTGCTGGGGCAGATTAATGATTCAACATCATCCTTGAAAAGAACCTGCAGATGTAGATGCTTAACTATGACCATTACACTTAGAAAGAACTTGGAAAAATAGATTTTTTTTTTTTTTTTAGCAAGGATAGGTTAGGATGTTCTTGCTATGGCTCTGATGTAGAAAATCTTAAGGAAAACTAGGTTGTTTAGCAAAGTTAGATAAAGATGCTTTTGCTAGAACTCTGATGTAGAAAATCTTAGAGAACAATTTCAAGCTAAGAAAAGAACACTTTTAACAGTAAAGCCGGGGGCTTTTGAGGTTGGCAGGCAAGAACCATGGCCCAGAATAGCACTGGCTGACGTGACTCTTTCAGGCTGGGCTGGTGATTCTGATGATGATTAATTTTCTTGTACCCATTTTTGCCCTTAGCTTCCTGATTAAATAATAAAAATTATTAGTGAGTAGATACACACCTTAAAGATTTAAAGTAGAAATGGCTGATTGTTTTCTATGTAAAAGTTTAGGCTTGTGGTTCTTTTAAGATTTTTATAAGATTACTTTTAAGGATAATTGATTTTTTTTTCTTTGTAACCACAAATTGCAGCCTGCCAGTAATGAGAAAACTGGCTGAGAAATTACCTTGCTTCCTCACACTTTGTTAATCTATAGCAAGTTGCTGAGTTACAAATGTATATGGGTTCTTGAGAATAATTTGTTTTTCATATTTGTTTCTCATCCATAATACATAAAACATTTGAGCATGTGAGGGTATTGGGGAACATGTTTTTCTTATGTATACTCATTATAAGCATTCACTTAAAGACAAATAGAGTGTAACCACATTGTGATTTTTGTACTGCTTGAAAGTTCTTGCTGAGCTGTATAAGCTGTAGGAGAAAAAATGACGTTGTTGGAACGCACTCTTTGGAGTTTGTTTCATCCACCAAATGCGTGTGTGTGTGTGTGTGTGTGTAACATAGATGGAGAGGTTGGAATCTTTTTCCATCCACAAAGATGTATATATGTATATCTGTAAGGCTGTGCTTGAACTCTCTCTTCAGAGTTTGTTCTATCCACCAATTGTATATTTGTATAGATGTGTACAGTAGCTGAAGGGGTTGGAATCTTTTTCTATCCACAAAGAAGAATTTTGTTGGAACCTATCTGGTGGAGTCTGTTTTACTTCATCATCTTGTGTGTGTGTGTGTGTGTGTGTGTGTGTGTAGTCTTTTTCTCTCCTATTTTTCCTTTCTAGATGCTTGCCACCACTAGTGGAAGCCCCCGCTAAGAGCCATCATCTCTAGCCCCCATTTGCCATGATGGGTGTAAGGCTCTGCCAGGAAACTACCTTAGCTAGCCTGCCACCAGCAATTTAATTCCAGCCCCTCAGCTTGCCACTGTCAGTAACAATCAGTTCCAGCCTGGAAAGTTACCCTCAGAGAAAGTCAGCCAGCCAGCCAGCCATCTATGCCCTGACTCAGTTTGCCCCCTGGAATGTAGAAGCTGGTCTTCAATAATTTAAATTGTTTATATGATCTTGATTTAACTTTTTAAAAAAGTGGTATGTATCTAGAAAATTGTTTATTTCTTTCAGATTTTCCAATGTTATAGAGTGCAGGTGTTTAAGGTATAACCTAATGATTCTTTGGACTTCTTCCATGTCTATTTTAATATCTTCCCTTTTGTTTCTGATTTTGTTAATTTGGATACTCTCCCTCTGCCTTTTAGTTACTTAGAATAAGGGTTTATCTATCTTGTTGATTTTTCTAAAAGAAACCAACTTTTTGTTTCATTAATTCTTTGAAATGTTCTCTTTGTTTCTAATTTATTGATTTCAGACCTGAGCTTGATTATTTCCTGCTTTCTAATCCTCTTGAGTATGTTTGCTTCTTCTTCTTCTTCTTCTTCTTCTTCTTCTTCTTCTTCTTCTTCT
>OU015747.1:139430061-139452286 GCA_907169655.1 Acomys percivali
TGTGTGTGTGTGTGTGTGTGTGTGTGTGTGTGTGTGTGTGTGTGTGTTTCCCTTATTAGGTTTTGCTGGTGTAAGATTATTTATTGCCTGTGTTTTCATGGGTATAGTTAGCTTCCTTGGATTGGAGGCTTTTTCCTAATACCTTCTATAGGACTGAAGTTATCGGTAGATATTGTTTAAATATGACTTGGTCATGAAATATTTTGCTATCTATAGAGATTAAAAGTTTTGCTGGGAATAGTGATCTTGGCTAGAATCCATTATCTTTGAGAGTCTGAAAGACATCTATCAGGGGAATAAGGGGAAAATGGGAGGGAGGGGAGAATGGGAGGATACAAGGGATGGGATAACCATAGAGATGTAACAAGAATAAATTAATTAAAAATAAATAAATAAATAAATAAATTAAAAAAAAAGACATCTATGTCCAGGCCTTTCAGCCTTTTATGGTCTTTGTTGAGAAGTCAGGTGTAATTCTATTTAGATCTGCCTTTATATGTTACTTGGCCATTTTCCCTTGTAGCTTTAATATTCTTTATTTGTTCTGTGTATTTAGTGTTTGATAATTATATAATTTCTTTTCTGGTCCATCCCATTTGGTGTTCTGTAAGCTTCTTGTACCTTATAGGCATGTCCCTCTTTAGGTTAGGAAATTTTTCTTCTCTGGTTTTGTTATATGTTTTCTGGGTTCTTGAGCTGAATTTTTTCTTCTTCTATTCCTATTATTCTTAGGTGTTGTTTTTTCATAGTGTCCTAGATTTTCTGGCTATTTTGTGTTAGGAAATTTTTTTGACATTTTCTTTGACCAATAATCTATTTCTTCTTTCGTATTTTTAACCCCTGAAATACTTTCTTCCATGCTTTGTATTCTGTTTGTGAAGCTTACATCTGCAGTTCCTGTTTATTTACCTAGATTTTCCATTTCCAGAATTACCTCAGCTTGCATTTTCTTTATTGCTTCAATATCCATTTTCAGGGCTTGAACAGTTTCTTCACCTGTTTGTTTTTTCTTAGGTTTCTTAGCATTCTTTAAGGGCTTTATTGATTTTATCCAACTTTTGTTTGTCTTTTCCTTGATTTCTCAAAGGGATTTTTTTCCATTTCTTCTTTAAGGACCTCTATCATCTTCATGAAGTTGGTTGTAATGTCATTTTCTTGTGCTTCCTATATACTGAAATTAAGGTCTTGCTGTCAAAGAATTGCTGGGCTGTGGCAATGCCACACTGCCCTGGCTGTTGTTGACTGTGTTCTTACACTGGCATCAGACATCTGGGGTTAGGAGGATTACAGGTCTAGGTGCTGACGTCAGAGATGATCTTTGTTGGGTGAGCATTTTATTCCTTGGTTTCTGTTTCCTCTTCTGTCTTCTGGTCTTTGCAGCTTGGAATTCAGGTGGACTGCTTGACCTGATCCACAAGGGAATCTCTGACCAAGTTGGAGATTTGATTTCTGGCAACCTTCTTGGCCTGTGGTGCAGCAGAGGGACTCTGTCCTTCTGACTCCTGTGGAACTGAGTTTAGGGCCCAGCCACAGGCAGGGGGTGGAGTGGGAGGGAGGAGGCAGCAGAAGGTGTCTAGGGAAAGGGACACTTCAGCTGGCAGGTGAGTCACTCACCTGTTCTTCTGACTCTCATCTTTTTTTTTATATTTATTTTTTTTAATTAATTTATTAATTTATTCATATTACATCTCAATTGTTAGCCCATCCCTTGTATCCTCCCTTTCTTTCCTCCCTTCCGTTTCCCCCTCTACTCCCTTCCCCTATGTCTGTGACTGAGGGGGACCTCCTCCCCCTGTATATGCTCCTAGGGTATCAAGTCTCTTCTTGGTGACTTATTATCTTTCCTCTGAGTGCCACCAGGCCTCCCCATCCCTCTGACTCTCATCTTTGAGATCTGCTCCCTCACTGGCTGAGTGTTCTGTGACATGCCTATCTCTATCCTGCCCCCCAGTGCTGGGATTGCAGCACTGCTGCGCCTAGCTTTTACTGTGCGCTCCACAGCAACAGCACTTCACAGTTTGAGCCCTCACTCCAGCCTCTCATGTGTTTCATTACACGTATTTCTCTCTTCAGAGACATTTCTCTCTTCCTTGCTGTGATACTACCATCTCCACACCTAGGAAACACTTAATTTTGTTCATGATTATGAAACAAAGAGATCAAGATTTTATTTGTACACAAAGGAGTAAGAGCATTAAGCATTTATTTTTCGTGTTTAGAGATATTGATTTTGAGGGGTTACAGAGATGACTCAAAGGTTAAGAGACTGTACTGCCCCTATGGAAGGCCAGAATTCAGTTCCCAGCACCCATAAGGGATGCTCACAGCTCACAACTGCCTGTAACTCCATGTCCAAAGGATCCAGTATCATCTTCTGACATCTGCAGGCACCAGCGCATGTGCGTGCATGCACACGCGCACACATACACAGACACACACACACACACACACACACACACACACACACACGGGGGTGGGGTGGGGGTAGGAATAAAACGTGAATGATGGTTCAAAAAAAGTAAGCCCTCAGGGTCTGATTATTTTGTCTCTGCAGACACAGAACTTGAGCCCAGTACTGTGTATGAATACAGGGTTTCCGCGTGGACCAGCTGCGGGCAAGGATTCAGCCAGTCTGTTAGAGTCAGCACAAGAGAAGATGTGCCTCAAGGGGTCAGGGCCCCTCGGTGGGCCAGAATGAGGAACCATGAAGATGTTATTTTCTTAAGCTGGAAGGAGCCCAGGAAGCCAAATGGTATGAGGCTACTTCAAAGACAGAATTGCCAGTTTTGTAAATCCCTACAGTCTAGGAAGGAGTGCACTATGTATTGGCATGCAACGCCTCGGTGGGAAACGTTTGCGATAGAAGAAAACCCCTCGTGTCAGCTCATTACTCATCTGTTTAAGCCAAAATAAATAACAAAACTCCCAAGTCATCACATACACCAGAGCTGCTTTCAAATAAGTAGAATATAGTTGAGGCCAAAATTGTCCTATTCCTGAAAGTAACTCGTTTTAATTGTGAGCAGAGGTGAACTTAAATAACTCCCTCCCAAATTCATCTTCCCTCTGGTAACTGTAACTGAGAACTGCTTGAACAACAACAGCAAAAGCGTTGTGTTTTACAATGCTGCAGTATCCCATTTCTTTAAAACTTCTGGGGGCTGGAGAGATAGCTCAGAGGTTAAGAGCACTGTCTGCTCTTCCAAAGGTCCTGAGTTCAATTCCCAGCAACCACATGGTGGCTCACAAACATCTATAGTGAGATCTAGTGTTCTCTTCTGGTGCACAGACATACATGTAGACAAAAACACTGTGTATATAATAAATAAATAAATCTTTTTAAAAAAAAACTTCTGTGGCGAGGCTGGTGAGATAGGTCAGTAGTTAGAAGGCATGCTCCGTCATGCCTGACTATCTGAGTTTGCTCTCTGGGACCTACAAGGTAGAAGGAGAGAAATGGCCTCCTAAAGTTGTCCTCTGAACCCCACACGCATGCGTGTACAGCCGCACATGTGCATATGCATGTATTTAAATAAACACAATTGGGGAAGTTCTGCGACACACATGCTGTTTGCAAATAGTTAAAGTGGCACAACACACAACAGCATTTTTTCCCCTTCCAGGTCCTATTATTCAGTATATTCTTCTCCGAGATGGAAGGGAGTGCTTTCGGGGAACAGCACTAAGTTTCACCGACACGCGGGAGATTCAGCCCCTCCAGGACTATTCATACCAGCTGAAAGCTTGCACAGCTGCTGGGTGTGCCATCAGTGCCCAGGTGAGAACTCGCTTAACTGTGGGGAAGAAGGGTCCAGGGTGAGGCTTGTTAACATCCTGGGTATGATTTTTCCAAGGCCAAAAAAATGCATGTCTTCCTCAAAGTAGCATTGAGGAGAGTGTTTCTCAGTCACTGGTGTTGATGCTTATGTCCCAAAGGGGAGCATCTCACAGAGACTTGACCGTACAGCAGTATTTTTATTAAGAACAGGCAACTCTTAAGCCAGTACCAATGGCTCTCTTACATCCTCTCCCATTCATTACTTCTGGGTACTTGCCGTGGTTTGCCGTGATGTTCCCTCAGCCGGTCTCGGGGAGAAGGTTGGTGTCACTGCAAGAAAACAGTTAATGATCAGTAAACGTTAAAATTAGTGCCACGTCTTTACATACTCAGCACATGGAGTTCATCTGGCACTGGAAGATGTTTGGGGGGAAAGCCCATCCAGTTTTTGAAAGGAACCAAGAGGTAGCACTGATCTGTGAGGTGCTTAGGCATGGTGGCTCCACGCTGGCACAGGAAGAAGTCCCCTCCTTTCTCAGGCAAAAGAGTGCATCGTCACACGCACAGGACCAGAGGAACCGCCACATCGTAGGCCATTCTGAGCCCTCCTCTCATGTTCTGTTACTGTTACACAAACCCACGGGCCTCTCCACTTTCTAACAGTGTGCCCTGTCCAGCATGCAGTCGCCCGATCTTACACTTGTCAGATTCCAGAACACTGAAGCAAAAATAGAAAACTGTTTAGGTGCTTCTCAGTCACAGGTGCTCTGTCATAGTGGCAGAAAATGGAATAGCACAGTAGTATTACACAAAGCCATAAAATGTCCAAGGTTACTCATCAGTTGATAACTTCCTCCCAAATATTATGTCAGCAAAATTTTCCCACACTTAAATAACAAACAAACAAAACCAGAAGTGGGTGATCTTGACCTCACCTCTTCATTAGCAGCCTTGCTAAGGGATAGTAAAGGCCGATTCAGGCACCTGGTGAAAGGCTGGGCACACGGTTCAGTTGACAATGCTTGTACAATGCCATGGGTTATGTCCCCAGCACTGCATGACCCAGGTGTGTGCTGCAATCTTGGCATTCTGGGGTACAGCAGGGGAATAAAGCTACAAAATACCATCTCGAAAAACAAAACAGAACAAAAACAAAAACCACCACCAGCAACAATACAATGGCCAAGTTACAACAGAATGCAGGTGAAAGAATACACAGAACTTGATGTCAGCCCTGGCTATGCTATGCTGGTGTGTCCAGCCTGCAGCTCACGTCCATAAACACCTCTGGGGTTGCTTTGATTTGAGTCTGTGGTTCTGAGGCATAAACTTGGTAGAGGACAGTGCTGTACCACAATGTGAAAAGGTTGGGCACCCAGAGAAGAAGAAGAAGGGAAAGCGTTCTGTGTATTTTTTAAGGTGTGTGGCTTCAGCTACTTGTAGGTGGTGTTGCTAAGGTTGGTCCAACCAGGAAGCAAAATGTTAAAGCAGTAGGATTATCCTCAAGCTTCTCAGAACTATTTCAAGGGAGAGGGCAGGGAGCAGGGTGGTAAAAACAGCTGTCTTTTGTCATTTTGAACAGAAACAAGACTAGCTGGATGTTAGCGCAGGAGACGGTCTTGCTAGGAAGATCTATGTAAGAAGTTAAAGTTGTAGGCTTAGGTGATCGCCAAAGGCATGGGAGAGAAACAAAAGCAGAATGCCTGGTGATGAGGGAGGGAGGTGGCCTCAGAATGGAGAGGAAAGAGAACCCCTCAACGGAGGAGGCCTATGGGCAGCAAAGAGTTAAAGAGGAAAATTAACCAAGTGGTGCTTTACAGTAGTCTCCTTTCTGGAAAGCAGCCTTGGAGACACCGTGGCACCCAGAATGGCTGAATTCTCTTCAAACCTAAGAAGAGAGAGAGAAGGGTCTGCATGCACTTGCAGGACCCACGTAACACACTGAGTCCTCCTCAGCCTCTACACACTGGGACAGTTCTGTTCAGCAGAGACCCCCCAATCCCCCACCTTCCCATCCCCCACCCCCTCATCCCCCTCCCTTCTCCATCCCCCACCACATGATAACTGAGATGGCCACCATGGCAGACAGAAGCAGGTTGCTTCAATCAAAAGTTATGGTCTCAGTGCTCCTCATACAATTCTTTATTCTGTGTGTGGCTGGGCCTGGGCCTACCAGATGCCGGAACAATTGGTTAAACCAGGAATTGGGTTTGTCCTGTGGGAAAAGCATGTCCCCAACAGTAGTTTGTTTTTTTTTTTTTTTAATCCAGAACCACATATTGACACCATTGACTCAGTAACTGGCTGGTTTTTCTTCTCACTTGGTCCTTTTTCTAGAACACTGGCACAGATAGTCTACAGTCATCTCAGGAGGAATACAGAGAAGTCTGCCCACTGTGCTGCCTAAAGCACGCCCTGTGCAAGCAAGTTCAGACATGGCTCTTGCTCCATATTTACTGATGCTTAACTTTACAAAATCAGGCTGTTAAAATGCAAAGACACTGATGGGCCATATGGAAGAGAGTTCTCCAGGAGGACAGCCTGCCAGGCGGGGTACACTTGTTTAAACCGAGGGCCGCACTCTGCCTTCAAAATTGTTGTCGGACCTGTTGTGATAAATAGTAGTTGGAGAAGTTATATAATGTATTCAAGGTCAGATTTCATTGTTTAAATAGGATGAGAGGCAAAGGATGAACCGGGGAACTGCTTCTCCCTGCCTTTGCTAATGATATGCCACGCTAGACAGCAAGGCTCTAAAACAAAAGCGACACCTTCATTGATCAGGATTCCTCGTGGACAATGACAATAAATTGCTGTTTAATTTCCATTGCTTGCAGGTAGTCGCTGCTACCACCCGAGGAATCCCAGATAGTGTCTCGCCACCAGACATCACAGCCCAGAGCTCGGAGAAACTGCTCCTCAGCTGGAGTGTCCCTGAGAAAACGAAAGATGTCATTAAAGAGTACCAGCTCTGGCTGGATGGGAGAGGGCTCATCTATGCTGACACAAGTGACAGGAGGCAGCATACGGTCACAGGTGACAAAACGGGAAATCTACTGGAGGAGGCTGTCATTGCAGTGGGATTGGGGGCAGCCTCCCAGGGGTGTGTGTTTGATGTATGAGGTCACTTCGAAAGGACACGTTCTCTTGACATATGGTCAGGTCCCACTTATCCATGCTAATCGAGGAGCCCACACTGGCAGCGATAAGCCACGGCAGCAGAGAACTTCAGAAATAATTTATATTTGGCTTTGATACTCAGTGTGCGGAGAGGGGGCTTGTGTCCATGTACCTTTTTTTTTTAAACAAACAGTACAAGGCATTTTCATTCCCCAAGGATGTAGTCACAGATAATGGGGCTAGGACAGCCAAGAATGGGTTGGGAGGTAGAAGAAACCCACATAGAGGCGGACAAGAGAAAGTGGCTGTCTAGTGCTCTCTCACTGACAGCTGCCTGCTTGGAACTTCTTGTCATTATTATTTCCGTTAATTAATAGTGATTATATTATTTCGATTATGTATAACATTGTCATCCTTATTACAATAGTGCAGAATGTTAGCTCAAGCCTCAGAGTGATCATAATAATAATTAACATGTGTAGCCTGAATATTTCATTTGAAAAGAAAAAATGTGTTTTCTTATCACCTTGTTCTTAATCATGGGGTTCATACTACCTGGTAATTTAATACTTGGGTTTTGTCTTTTTTTTTTTTTTCTTTTGCCTCCCTCACTCACTAGCAAAGGCAGGCTGCAGGGGAGCAGGGACCTGGCCTGCTATTACCTAAACTTACCCTTGGCCAGTAGGAGCGAGAGAATGTGGGGGGTAGACAAGCAAAGAGACCCCAAACACTGTCTAAACACTGCCATGCACAAATTCAGTTCTCATCTCAAACCTAAGAGGGCACAGATGAGTCTTAGCTGTTTTGTTAGAAAGGAAATGCTTTTGGAGGCAAAGTCCTTAGTTCGTTCCTGGGATTCACTGAGTCATTACAAATGCACCTGGAAGTTTAGCTCCGGAGACCAGGACTTTACAAACTGTCATATTTCTCCACCTGTCTCTAAGACTTCCCAAAGCAATGACCCCCTTCCACTGGGCTCTGTCCCTTCAAAGAGGATTAGTCAGGCAGATAACACAACTTACAGAAAAGCACAGAAATGTCTAGAAAGTTATGCCTGTTTTTTCCAGGAGTCAATATATATGCTTCACAGGTGGAAACGTAACTCCACTGAATTTTGTTCGTAAGTTCCATGCTTTTCTGCCATCTAAGCAAGCATTGGTTGACAGGATCACCAGTGTTTTTTTCAAGGGGTCCCCCTGAGTCCTAGGAAGACACTTAGTAGGTATTTGCACACCTACACATCTTACTCCACATCTGGAGATCATGAGCTGACCTTGAGATAGCATGGACAGGGGTCATTTCTGGCAGTTTTGTGTGTTGTTTTGTGGAATGTACCTCACCTGTAGTTCTGTCTTTACAGTCTTTAAGAAGAGTTGCCCTCTGACTCATTTGCTTTTTACCACATCCCTGCAATGAGAGAAGTTTATAGCACCCATGCTTAAAAGATGAAGAAAATTCCCCAGTGTCCACAGCATATATTAGCTCCATCTGTAAGAGAATCATAATGGCACGCGGACGTGTGTGTGTGTGTGTGTGTGTGTGTGTGTGTGTGTGTGTATGTGTGTGTGTGTGTATGCATATACATACACATACACATGCCTACTGCTACCCAATGGCTATTGTCTTGATAATACATAAAACTTTTCAGAATAAGGTTGTGAGGGCTAGAAAGAAGATTCGGGAAGGTGACATGAATGCCTGCTGTGCAAGTGTTTATGTTAAAAAGAAAACACCCAGCTGCTGAGGTGGCACACATCTGTAATCCTAAGACAGTTGGAGGTGGGCAGTGCAGACAGGATTCCTGGAGCTCACTGACCGGCCAACATAGCCAAAATCAGTCAGCACCAGGATCAGTGGACAACAATCAAGGAAGAAACCTGATGTTGACCTCTGACCTCCACAAACACCTCAGGCACTGGCAAACCACACATACACACGCACACACACACACACACACACACACACACACACACACTTCTCATGGAGAACAATTAGCAAACCAGTTAATTAGCTTTGTGGCCTCTGAGATGCTCTTGTTGCAGGAAAGGCTGAGGAGCAAGAGGATGATGTTGGTCCGGCGGCGGCACAGGGTCCAGGGCTGCTGGTGTAGACAACAGGGGTTGGGGCCTAAAACTATGTACCCGTTCATGCTGATTTCCCAGTAAACCGGGAGACAAAGCTGAAGAATTGCGGCCCAATCGCATCTCTCTTCTTCAGTTGCCGGGCTGTGAATTGGTGCCAGCTGTACTGGTTCGCACCAGAGACCAGATCTGAGACATCAGCAAACCAAATTCAATTATAACTAACATGCAAACCCACGGGATGCGCGGCCTCCTTGGTTACGATAACTACAAAGGTCTGTCTTTAAATCCCTTGTTCTGCTGACTCCTTCCTTCCGTTGTCACTCTTCATCGCTATTTTTATGTCAAAGAGGAATTTATACACATAGGTTGGCGCCAGAGGGCCTTGCGTTAGAATCAATATTTTAAAGTTTTCCTACGTAAGTTAAACTTTTACAAAAATCATAAAGTGGAAATAATTCTTTAGAGGTCACTTTTAATGTTTCTTTTATTAGTTGTTGAGACTTTCCTACATGGGTGCTGTATTTACATCATGTAGCCCTCGCTCTTTGCCCCTCCAACTCCTCCTGTGTCCCCCAAATGCCTCCAATATATTTCTTTAATTATTGTTGTGACACATATGTGTGTATGTACATATGTGTATATTAATACAACCTACTGAATTCCTTGACTGTTGGTCAGATATGTATGTGTTTGGGGCTGACCACTTGGGGGGGGGCGGGTATCCTCCCTAGGGAAAATGATTCAGTCTCTCACTAGCCATTAATCACCTGCAGCTCTTCATGTAGGGGTGAAGCCTTGTGCAATTTCCCCATCCTAGTGAGAAGTCAGTGAGTGGTCAGCTGGCAGTTTCATTGTGCAGGTCTTGCTTAGCTGACCATATTGTTGGGGTTGTATGGTGCAGACTCTCTGTCATATGTGGAAGACCCTATCTCACAGCAGACCCTGGTCATCTGGCTCTCACAGTCTTTCTGTCCCCTTTGGCAATATTCCTTAGCATTGGGTGTAAGGCTTATGTTGTAGATGTAGCCAGGGGGGTTGCACGGCCACAGTGAGGTGCTGTCTGCATTTTGACCAGTTGCAGCTTGCTGTGATAGTCTCTCCAGAGACATTTGGTCCATCCATCCATCTTAGATTTCACTTAGGCAATAGAGCCCTAAGAGAGGGAGTTCAACACTTACTACGTGCGGTTGGCATGGAGCAGGAGTGCTAGGCAGAACAGCTATAAACCCAGCATCTCCATGGTGTGGTATGCATTCTCTGCCAGGGAATGCCAGGTCCAGGGGCAGCTGACTGACCAATGCAGGGCAGAGTGTTTATGATGTGATGGTGTTGTACTAAATTATTGGAATGAAGAAAAATAATGGAATTTGCTTCCCCGAGTGTCTCGGGTATTTGTTGAAAGGCTACCTGAGATGCCTGAAGTAAACTTTTAGGTTTGTCTTCATTTCCAAACCCTGATAGTCTTTAAGCAGGGAGGCCCTAAGGAAATTGTAGCACTAGCTTTCCTGGAGCCTTAAGTATCCTGGTCCCAGGGATGGCAAGAGGGACCCAGCACCTTGCCACAGCCTTGTTGTCTCTGTGCTTACTTTTAATTACCTCAAAGCCCCGGAAACATGATCCCGTAAATGCTTTGTGGGAATAGTGGCAAAGGCCCTCATCACGTGAAACCCATAAATTGCTTATAATCCTCTCAAGATGTTTTTTTTTTAAAGCATTAAGTAATTGAAGACAGGAAGTCCTCAGTTAATTATTTAGAGGTTTTATCAATGCTTTAAGTAAACTGAAGCATTGTCCGCTATCTCCCCACACCAAGCCCCACGGGACCCACGAGATAGCAGGCTCCCTTCAGCTCATATTCACTAATGCAAACAGTGCATGGTGGCTTGTCAATGGAGACCTTCCCAGATCATGTGTGACTAAATGCATGCACTGTTCCATCCTCCACGCAACATTTGGATGGCAGCGGTGGCATTTATGGCCAGCCTGTGTCTTAGAAAGAAAGTAGAGGGACAGAGGATTACCTCATGGCTGAGACCGCTGAGAAGAGCCAAAGTATGAGCTGCACCTTCAGCAGTAGGTCTGATAAAAGTCCGAGTGTCTCTGAAGTCTGGAGAAACTGTTGCCAAATGAATTACTAATGCGCTACTCATTACTTTCCCGTCAGAAGGCACATCCCGCTGCCGTTAGCTAGTGAACAGGAGCCAATCTGCCTCCCTCCCACTTGTTACAAAGTTATTGAAAAAGCCTTTTGAGGTAGATAATGGAAACCCTAAAAATTCTGTTTACATGACTGTAAACAGGATGCTGAAGCAGACACTATATGTATCACTTTTGAAAAAGAGAAAATGTAGTTTGAGCACCATATGACGAAGTGTGGAGAATCTCTGTGAAGGGTTTAGATGCCTGCATTGTGTGGTGAGCGGTGACAACCTATCTTTACCATTTGCAACCTTTTACTAGGCTGGGAGATGGCTCAGTGGGTAAAGTCCTTGCCTCACAAGCGTAGGGAGCCAAGTTTGAATCCCCTGAGTGCACATAGACCTGGGCATGGTAGCAGGCTTCTGCAATTCCTCCAACAAGATGGGGCGTGGGGACAGGAGAATGCATGGAAACTCAGGGCCAACTAGACTGGTGGTGAAAAGCAGGGAACAGCAAGAGACCCTGTCTCAAGTAAGGTAAAAGGTGAGGACTGACACCGGAGGTTGTCCTTTGACCTCCAGCCATGTGCTGTGGACACACACGTGCGCGCGCGCGCACACACACGTACATACACACACACACCTACATACAGGGCAACAGGGAGGAGGAGGAAAAATCAAATAAATAACATTTTGTTTGTTTGTTTATGCCCCAACTAGTAGGTAATCTTTTTTAAGGACAGAGAAAAATAGCTTCCTGTTGCCTGTTTTGCCTGTTTTTCCTGTGTTCACAGTAATTCTCATATTAAAAATATTCCTTTTTTTTTTTTTTGAGACAGGGTCTCATGTATGTAGGCCAAGCTGGCCTCAAAATTGCTACATAGCTGAGGGCGACCTTGGGCATCTGATCCTCCTGGCCCCCTCCCCAGTGCTGGGGTGACAGAAGTGCCCCACCATGCCAAGCAAGTACTCAAGAGTTACATCCACAGCCCCCCAAAAATATGTTTCTTGAATTAATAAATGTTGCATAGAAAACTAAACGCTAATATCTGGTTTGATTATAGATAAAGGTCCCACCATTAAACACATCTGCATCTAAGGCAGGAGAGGTTACGTAACCTAAAAGAAAAAAGAAAAAAAAAAAAGAAAAAAGCCCATTATAAAGTAAGAATTCAGGCCTCCTTGTTCAAAAAATACTGAGAATTTCAAGGCAGTGAGAACAGAAGAGTGAGTAAAATGGCAAACTCGGAAGTGTGGGGCTCTGAGCAGGTCTGCCCACACCTCACAACCATCCTGATATCTAGCGACACAGACTGACAGCAACCTCTTTTATAGACGAGAGCCAAAAAAAAAACTAGGACTGTGACTGTGTCCCCAGAGCTGTCAGCAGCTCCCCCACGCTGCAGTCATGTGTCGGGCTATGGTTACATTTCCCCTGTGCACTGTGCACTGACCGATAAGTGTTGGGCCTGTAATAAACATGGAAGGTTGACTCCACTGCCATTTTCCCAAAGCTGAGGAAAACTTATTTGGTACCTGGTTGAAAAAAATAGATAATATAACATCAGCCTTTCATTTCCTTTCTTATAAGTCTTCTAGTAGCTTTAGTAATGAGCCCAAAGAACCATAGTCAAGAACTGTCTAGATTTCTAAGGAATACAAATCCCAGGTACTCAGTCAATGCCTATGCAGCCACTAATCCATCATGTTTTGCCTCAGTGGCTCTAGCCTCACTCTCTGTGCGATCCATGCGTTTGAATGGCTGGACATATCAAAACTTGAGGGAGGCCCTGTTTCAATACATAAAGTAAACAAAGAGCTGGGCCTATAGCTGAGTTTTAGAGCCACAAGCAGCATGCTGGAAGCCCTGGGCTCAATCCCAGTACCATCAAAACATAATTTAACCAACTATACTTACCGTGATCTTCCAACAAATGTACACACTAGACAATGTTTATATCAGAATAAACATTACCAGGGTGAACTTTCCAAATTCTTTCTTCAAGTTTTTTTGTTTTGTTTTGTTTTGATTTGATTTTCATTTTTAGTTTTTGGTTTTGGTTTTGGTTTCTGAGACAGGATCTCATTGTGTAGCCCTGGCTGACTAGAAACTGACTATCTAGACCAGACTGGCCTAGAACTCACAGATACATGACTACTCCTACCTACTTAGTACTGGGATCAAAGGTGTGTTGCACCATGCCCAACCAAGATTTTTTAAAAATATGTTGACATTATTGTTACTGGAGTCATTCTACACCGGAACACCTCCTAACTCATCCTCTCAGCCTTTAGAACGACACACCACACATTTGGAAACTCCTTGGAAAAGAGCAGATAGCATTACAGCATCATTGGCTGCATGCTTTGGAGTGGCTTCCTATCTGAAGTCGTAATGGACAAAATGCCTTTTCCTGACAGCGTGTCTGGGGATTAAGAACCAGAAGCCAGCTGTTCACTCTAGAGAGCATCAGAAATGTAACTGACACCGACATGGGTTTTCTTTGCCAAATCATATTTTTATGAACCATCGGTGAGCTTTTTTTTTAAGTCCCTTTTTGACACACATTACTCTGGAATGTAATTTTAGTTGGATGTGGGATTATAATGAGTTTGGTTATACGATGCCCCTTTCTTTTCAAAGACAACATGATTCCCTGTAGGGAAATTCACAGACTTATTCGCTCTCCTGTTCTTTGCTATTCTGAGCTATTAAATGCCTGCTTTGTCTCCCGGCTGGCTCTTGCCTTTCTCTGCTCTGCAGTGCTGTTTCCTACTCTTCTCATTCCATATTGGGTACTTGAATGATGTTTTCTTTTCTCCTTCTTCTCTTCGGCTTTGGGATTAAGTTACAGTTAGAATGGCTCCTTTGAGACATCTCTTTATTTCCCTCCTCTCCTCCTGATCAATTCATGAGTAGTTTTCAATTGGTGTGCCCTTTCACTGCCTGTTGCTAATATTTCACATATATATCTCAGTTTAAGGACTACCAATAGGGGCTCGCTTAAAATGACAGCAAATCCTATTGAAATGTGTAGATTTTATTGAGTTCTACTGAGTCTTTGATAGGAAAGGTCACTGGGTACAAGTAAATCACCCATGCCCGGTGACAGCTTATGCTTCGTTACAGACCATTTAAAACAGCCCTCTTGATTGTGCAAAAACAAATACAAGATCTAAAACATAGTAAGGATGATGCATTTAGATAGTGTCTTCTTTGAGTTTGTCTGTAGCTATACGCGGCAGATAACCAATCAGAGCTATAGCTTCAGGTGTGAAACTGAGGTGCCCGGAGGATAAAAAGGCCTCAGTTCTGGATTTGCTTAATAGGTTGGTAACTATCAGAACCCAAATGGTCTAATTGGAATCTCTGGGCTTCTAACAGCCACACTGTCCTCCCTGTCTCTGCACATGATGTGTGATAATACACCATTTGGGTGTCTTATATTACTGCATCTTTCTCGGGGCTTTGAGCTGCCTAAATCACCACTCTCCTTATCGGACTAGGGTCCCTGACTCCACAGCTCTGATCTACCATACTCAGTCCTGCTGTCCAAGCTGCGGCACTTTCTGATGTCTGTGATCCTGTACAGCTCCCTCCACTCTCTGTGGTCAGGACATGACCTGTGTAATGAACAGACAGGGACAGTCATTCAACGGCGCCCTGAATCTGATAACACCCAAAGAAGCTAAAGAAAGGATAATGATTAATAAACACTAATACTTTAGTTATGTCATCTATAATTTTTATTGTATGTATTTGTGTGTGTGTGTGTGTGCGTGCATGTGGCCACACATATGCCTTAAGGTGCACATGGAAACCAGAGGATGACCCGTAAAAGACAACTCTGTCCTTTCACCATGGTTCTAGCAATCACACCCGGGTCATTAGGCTTGGCGGTATGTACTTTCACCAGCTTCCACTGGCACTAGTCATGTAATGTCATAACAAATTCCCTTGATTATAATTGCAATCCCTCCAAAGTTTATTTCTGGTATGGAGGTCAATCAAAAGCAGAGAAGCTACAGAAACAACACTGAGTTCTGATTCTTATTTTCTGTTTGAGTTCCATCCATTCAACATATTTCTTTCATTTGAAGGGCAACCAAAATGCATACAATTAGAGTTATTGTCCAAAATAGTACGTCTAAAGGAGCTGTTACAGTGTTTTCTACCATTCTTCTGTCTTTGTGATTAGTCAACAGAGAGATAGGCCATCACCAGTGGACTCAAAGTCCTCAAGCTGTAGGCTTTCTATGATGCAAGAACATCGTACTTAGAAATGGGGTTCACATTTGCCCGGCTCTGATCTGACCAGCCCCTTCACCCTGTTCTTTGAGCTTCAGCTTTGCTGTCCACGAAATATGAATAACAACCCCTATGTGGGGAACATTCAGGGCAAAATTCTTCATGATCATAATAGATGGTCATAATAGATTACCAACATTGTTAAATCTCTTTCATAAGTTCCTAACTGTCTTACATAGAGGCAAAGCACACGGGAGGCAGGAATAGCATCTGCTTTGGCACCCATGTGTAACATATGTGGTCTCATGTATAACATGTCCCTGTACGTGGATAAACAGCATTGGTCATCTTAAACCTACTACTATGCCTCAGTCTCTCAAGAAAGGGCTCTTGGCAGGTGGACATTTCATAGCTTCAGAAAATAGAACTTTGCCTGCTGACTTTAGGCGTGGCTCATCCCAGGCTGCCAAAGACATTTCAGCATGCTGTATTTCTTTATTTCTGAGCTCATCTCTCATCTGAAACTCTATGGAGGGAGAAGGGACGTCCCAGTGGCTAACACAGGAGTCAGTGCCCATAATCTGACTTTTTGTTACTTGCTGTCACACACTCAATTCTGAGCTGCCAGCACACATGCGCAGTATGGAACTCTGTACCTGGGTATTTCTTCTGTCTACTTCTCAGCTCATGTGGAGCCAACACAAAACAAGGCTTAAATCCTGATGATGAACAAAAGACTGCCTCCTCCAAGGAAAATCAGAGGTTCTCTCTGAACAAGGATCTGAAGCGGGCCCTGTGAAGCTGTGTGGCATCCTGGCAACCATCAGTGGAAACAAACCTGTGTGTTTCCTCCATTTAACTTGTACAACTCTTTATGCATACCCACACTGCAAGCGCAGGGCCAAGCACTGAGGAAAAGCTGCCCAGGAATTAGATAGACTGAGCCCATCCACCATTCTCTGTGATGTCTCCTGTGGCCCTAACTTCCACCCAGCCTTTTCTGGCTCTTCATCAGTCCTTCATTTACCATGAGGACTCTGGTCTGCAAATGGTTCGTTACTTTGCTTTAGGTCTTAGAAGCCTACAGCAAGTATCACAAGACCACTGTTATGTTTACCACATCTTAGTGCTAATATGTACTATGGTTTTATTTTAATGTGTAATGATCTGTATAGTAGTGGTGCTTAGTGTAATATTTCAGTCCTTGCATACAGTGTGCACTGATAACATCCATCTTCTTTTATCCGTTCCCACTATATTCTGACTTCAAATAATGATTATTTTACACTTAGGGCAACTTTTTTTTTATTTATATACATATATGAAAGTGAACATTCAGTGTTCCTATATCTAGCTTATTTCACATCACATGTTTTCTAGTTCCATCTCTTTGGGATTCAAATAGCAGGCTTTTATTCTTCTTCATGGCTGAGTAACATTCCATTACATGAGGTAAACATATTTTCTTTATCCATTCACTCACCGGTGAGCACGTGAATTGATTCCATGTCTTGACCACTTTAAAGACTACAAAAAAATTCCAAGTACAGATGGCTCTTCCACATTCTGAATTTATCTTCTCCATGCATGTGTATATGCATGTGTGCATGTATGGGTGTGTGTGTGTGTGCATGTATGGGTGTGTGTGTGTGTGTGTGTGTGTGTGTGTGTGTGTGTGTGTGTGCATGCGCACACACGCGCACCCAGTAATAGGATGGCTGGGTCATATGATTGCTCTGTCTGGTTTTTTTTCTATAGTTGTAGTAATTATGTACATACCGAACATCATTTCTCCTCTCTCTCTCTCTCTCTCTCTCTCTCTCTCTCTCTCTCTCTCTCTCTCTCTCTCTCTCTCTCCCTCTCCTCTTCGGTTTTTCAAGACAGGGTTTCTGTGTAAGTAGCCTTTACTGTCCTAGACTCACTCTGACTCACTCTGTAGACCTGGCTAGCCTTAAACTCACAGAGATCCTCCTGCCTCTGCCTCCTGAGTGCTGGGATTAAGGGCATGCGCTGCCACCACCTAACTTTACTTTCTACATCTCACCAGTGTTTTCTATTTTCTTTTATAGTAGCCGTTCTGACTAGAGTGCTATGGTCTAGCTGTAGGATTGATTTGTGTTTCCATAATGGATAACAATGCTGAGCATTTTCCTGTTGGCTATTCATATTTCCCTGGAACCGTTTCCACCTAAATCATTTGCCCAGCATAATTAGATATATATTTTTGGCTTTCATTGTTAATTTTTAGCTCCTCATATGTTCTAGATAGTGAGCTCTTGTCAGATGAAAGGCTGGCAAGCATTTCTTCCATTCCAAAGCTGTCTCTTCACATTGTTGATTGTTCTTTGAGCTGTTTGAAGAGGCACGAGGCTCAGTCTGCCCATAATTGCTTTGTTTCTGGTGCTTTGAGGTTAGAACCAGTGCAGCATCACTCACTCCAACATGCTCAAGTGTCCCCCCCACCCCACCCCACTCCCCCACATTTGCTTCTAGGAGATTCTGAGTTTGGTCTTCTCACATTTTAGGGCTTTGGTCCTTGCCATGGTTTTTGTTATCTCTACACAAGCTTAGACATACCCATGAGGGGGACTCTCGATGGAAGACTTGCCTCCGTCAGATTGGCCTGTGGTCATGCCTCTGGAGCTTTTTCTCAACTGTTGGTTGAGGCGGTTATTAGAAGGCTGATGTCTATGGGCAGGGCCATCTCTGGGCGGGTTGCCCTGGGCTATGTAAGAAAGGTGACAAGCAAAACAGCAGCCCTCCTCCATGCTCTCCTGCCTGATGCTCCGGCTTGGGTTCCTTCCCGGACTTCTCTTGATGGTGCCCTCTGACCTGTGAGATGTCATCATCCTTTTGTTCCTAAACAGCCCATTTGGAATTGGTTCATCTCCAGGGTAAGAGATCAGAGTCAAGGTTCAATAATCCAAATGCCCCCGTTTTCCCAGCACCACTTATTGATAAGGTTTGTTCATGAGACCGTTCTCTGGACTTGCTGCATCAGAAAGAAATGACAGTTCCCCCTTCAGGGTCGTGAATTTTTTCCCCAACCTCTATCAGTGTTACAAACACTCTGCTTGTCTCGTCAAATTTGGCACACCTCTCTGTGCATGTTTTATCTTCTAATATCCACTCAGCAATTGTCTCCAGTACCTGCTGCTCGTCTGAAGCTAGACAAGCCAAACACAAGAGGAGAAAAACAGGCAGGTCTAGCTTTTTTTTCTTCAGATTTCCGAGAAAAACGCCTTATAAGCTGCCTACAAATAACTCTTTACTTTTTAAAAAAATACAGATTTATTTTATTTTTAAATATAGTATCTGTGTGTGTTTGTGCACAATGTCCAGTGAGACCAGATATATCAGATCCACCTGAAGCTGGAGTTTAAGTTGTGAGCTGTCTACCATAGGTGCTAGGAATTGGTAGGAGAGCCGCAGTGCACCTAATTTTTTATCCATTCCTTCAGCCCTATATGTTTCATCTTTTGCCTTCCATACTTGCATCTAAAAAGAAAAATAGTAAACTTTACTACTCACACATTACATTGATTTCATTATTATTTAACAAATACTTCATAAACCAAGAATATCCAAAAAAGTAAAGTAGATACTGCAAGCCGAAAATGCTTATGGAACCATAAGAAAGGACCTGTTTGGTAGGATGACACTTTGAAGACATCACATCTCATAGCCTTTACCCCTGCCATGTTTGTTCATGGAGCTGTTCTTTGAACTAACATAAACTAGCACGGAACTCATGAAACAACAGGCACTGTGAGTGAGGGGAGGCCAAAAACCACTTAAGGATGTCATCCCTATTTACAGAGAATGTGTACTCTAACAAGGAAAGAAACTGATCCAGGGCTGGAGAGATGGCTCAGAGGTTAACAGCGCTGGTTGCTCTTCCAGAGGTCCCAAGTTCAATTCCCAGCAACCACACGGTACCTCATAACCATCTATAATAAGGTGTGGTGCCACCTTCTGGCAAGCAGGCACACATGCAGACAGAATACTGTGTACATAATAAAATAATAAATCTTTAAGAAAAGAAAGAAAGAAGCTGCTTCAGCTGAAATATTTCAAAAGTGGCTACAAAGGCTACATTGCAAGGTTAAACCAGCTTCCTATTGTGGCCTCTGGCTTTCGCTCTTGGATGTTCCTTTCTATTTTCTCTGAGTTCTTAGGTTTTATTACTTTAGCATCTTCCTGTTAGCTTTTATTAAACCTATATGATTTGGGAATCGCTTAGATCTTGAGTCATAGTCCACATTTAAAAATGGTGTAAATATCAAAATTATGTAAATCCTCCCCCAGCCACCAAATGGAAGATTATAATCGAATAAGTAACTGCATCTTATTGCTAAATCCATAAGGAAACACAGAAAGCCCTGAGATTGGATGCCCAGAGGCTCCAGCTGCCTCGGACCACTGCTCCTTCAGAGAACTCAAACCAGCACTCTAGTCCTGAGTGAACCTGAGGGCCAACTCCTCCATTCATTTGGCAAGCACCTACTGTGTGCTCTCACTACTGGGAGGGTACACCAATAGGCAAAGCAAAGTCTTAGCTCTTTCAGCAATTATGCCATAGCAAAAGAGACAAGGAAAATACACCCACTGCATCCGAAATACAGAGGGCTGTGCACGGAGAAAATTATTTGAGGATAAAAAGGAACTGGTGTATCGTTTGGAGTGGTGGAAATCTGTAAAAAGCAAATGTAGCGCTCAGGCAATAATCTCTATGAAGTGACAGAGTGACATGGGAACAAATCTGGAAGAAGAATCATGCCACCAAATGTATAAAATTTACAAAGAATGTAGCTGAAACTGGATGGAAGACATACATAGTAGCCACAGAGTAGGTGCTCTAAATCAGCTTAATAACCTGACTGCTGACATAGCCCTAGGTTTGTTTATTTATTTATTTATTTTAAAAACGTTTTGGTATTGTTTAAATTTTCTCAAGAATCAAAGAAAGACCTTGTAAGCCTCAATATACTTCATGCTGAATGCTGCAGAACCTTAATGTTACCCCTGCTGATATAAAATACTACCTGCCATCCTGTCTCATCTTCTCATATGAGCTACATGCTATGGTGATTCCCCATTTTACAGATCAGTAGACCAAGGCAAAGAGAAGCTAGGTAACTCGGCCAAGGTCATCAGCCACAGAGCAGTGACATATAACCATGGACAACTTCTGTCATAAATAGATCAAGTCATTCTTTGTTCCCTCCGAGGCCTTACTGGGGAGTTACTGAGCCATATTCTCTTATACATGCAAAAGAAGTAAATAAGTGCTTTGTCCTCACTGAAGTATCCTCAACCTATGTGTAAAGACGAAAGCAATGCATGCAACACAAGCACACAGTGGTGCCCATGAACATACCTGGGGAAGAAGTGCAGTGGTCTTGGGGTTTGTTTTTTTTTCCTTAAAGTGTTGGTTGGTGTTAATAAGAACTGAACATGGCTTCAGGCTAGACAGCAGTGCATCTAACCTTCTTTTCAAATGTCTTCTGCCTCCTTCATGTGAGAAGCAGTTACAGGGTCTGGCTGGGGTGGCTAATCTAGAGAAGAGAAAACTCAGGGGGATTTGATAACTGTCTACAAATATTTAAAGAACAAGTAATGTGGAAAGGAAATTAGATTTGCTCTTTGGGTCCCCAAGGGTTGAAGGGACAGGAATGCTTCACCACACTGTAAGGGAGGACTTTTAAACAGAACAAGGAGAACACTGGTGCTCTTAGAGATGGGATGGGCTATTCAGAGTGTGGAATGTTCTGGTGCAGTGAGTGGGACAGTGTTCAGTCACATCTTGTAGGAGAGATCTGAGAGGGATGAATTGTATTCATCTGTGAATGTTAAAGTACCCCCATGGCTTCGCATTCAGGAACTTTTGATCCATACAAGCATGTTGGAAGACTGTATTTCCAGAGAGTCAAGACCATTGATGGGGAGCTTGCCTGCCCCTCACAAGGCTGTCTTCCATTCCCATGAACATGAAGCCTGTGTTTTGAAGGAAGGTCTTGCATGCTTGCAGAGCACACCTACAACTCCACAAGTAGCTTCCAGTGCCAAATTACTAATGAACAACCCTCTCAAGCTGTGCCTTACTCCCTCTTGGCTCTTCCCAGGTCTCCAGCCATACACCAACTACAGCTTCACACTCGCTGCTTGTACCTCTGCCGGATGCGTTTCCAGTGAGCCCTCTGTAGGGCAGACTCTGCAGGCTGCCCCTCAAGGTAACGCGGACATATGTGTGGTTTGAAGAAAACGTTTGTATGCGCTATTTTAATTAGCTTTATAAACTCTTTCATAACAAACAAGGCAGAAAGGAGAAACATTTTAGGGTGAAGTAAAATAGTATCTCAATGTCTCCCCTTCTACAGGGTAACCTAGACTCTTACAGTATAGTAAATTACAGTAAATTACTTGAAACTCACTAAGTCATTGAGACTTGCTTTTTTATGAGAAAAAAACTTGGATGTGAAACACCTCAAAAACTCAAGCATTAAACCAATTAATATATAAGGAGTACCAAGTCCACTATTAACACTGATGAAAATAAGCACTGCCTTCAATAAATTGCAAACAAACAGAATGGTGATATAATTACCAGGTGCATATGAAAAAATATAATCTGGGAGAGATATTAAAACCTATCACTGAAACAGATAGACCTCAAAAACAGGGACTCTCTCTCTCTCTCTCTCTCTCTCTCTCTCTCTCTCTCTCTCTCTCTGTCTCTCTGTCTCTCTCTCTCTGTCTCTCTCTGTCTCTCTCTGTCTCTCTCTGTCTCTCTCTGTCTCTCTCTGTCTCACACACACACACACACACACACACACACACACACACACACACACAC
>OU015747.1:139452296-139493570 GCA_907169655.1 Acomys percivali
CACACACACACACACACACACACACACACACACACACACACACACACTGGGTGTACTATACCACCAGGCTACTTGAGGGAGTATGCAGAGAGATTCTCCCCTCTTTAGAAGACAAATTGGTAATGTCTGTAAATTTAAAAATATTAATTCCTTAACACAGCAGTTCAGTCTTCATTATTTATGCCTGAAATTCCCACACACACAGAGAGGGGAACCTGTGGCAGGAGATCTGTGGAGGCATCATTTTGCTTAACCTCAAAATGTGGGGAATAATTTAAATATTGTGGGGATGGTGAAGTGCAAAATAAAATCACACTGTTGGAGTAAGGCCTTCTGTTCATAAAAGGATGCTCCAGAGTTCACACTTTATGTGTAAAATGCACACAGCCGACTCCACCCATTTCTAATGATAAATACACATGAAGAAGGAAATCTGGCAATATCAGCCCTCTGACGACAATGAGCTCCTGTGGGTTGGGACCTGGGGTGTGTGATGTCATTTACTTTATGGAGGAAAATATGCTCAGTAGCCTGTGGTAGTAACCTACTATTTGTCAATCTGGAGAAATCGAAGCATACACAACTGAATCTCGAAAGAGGAGTGTAATGTCCATTGCCATGTTAAAGACCTGGACCACTTAACCATTACTTTTCTACTGAAAGGACTGTTGTACCTTGGAATATTAGGCCTAAACTTCCTACCAGTAAATGGGGAATAAAATGGAAAATTCCACATATGGGGCATATGGCTCCTCTCTTGGAGTTCACTAATGATGTTCTCTATATAAAGAATGCTTCGTGTCAGAGAGCTTGGTGTTCCTTTGAAAGGAAGATAGCAGAGTGTTTTTTGGAAAGGTAAACCATCAGATGGACTCTGTGACGACAATGGGGGGTCTCCAAAGAGGCTAAAACTGAAGCCTGAGAAAGTTAGGGGTCTCTGGTATTGGTTTATTCACCAAATCCATATTCTTAAGTTCTTGGGGGCTTTTTAAATGAATGTATTTTCCCACTTCCCCTTATAAAATTTCTGGAAAGGGTGTAGATTTCGACTTGAAAACAGCAACTTTAAATGATACCAGGAAATGTGATGTAAGAAATGGCTTCAGTTTTTTGTTTTTTTTTTTAACATTATGAGATATTCCCTCACCACAAATGACTGTGCAAAGAAATAAGGTTTTCCTCTGGGAAGCAACATAGCTTTAGATCCATCCTCTGGCTGTGTATGTGCGTTCGTGGATAACCCACATATGAAATCGATACAGCCCCAGTGCTTAGCTTAAAGCCACAAAGGGACCAATCACCAATGCCATTAAGATCGGTGTCCTGTTACAAAGTGGAGGCAAAGGTGCCCTTTTAATTTACTAGCCCAGGGTTTGGAAAGATGGCTCAGTAGTTACAGGCGTTTATTCCTCTTCTAAAGGGCCCAAGTTCAGTTCCCAGCATACACGCAAGGCTACTCAAATCATGTATAATCCCAGTTCCAGGGGATCTGACCTCTCTGGCCTCCAAAGGCACTTGTACTAATGTGCACATATACACATGCACACATGTGCGTGCACACACACACATACACACACATACATGTATGCATAATTTAAAAAATTAAACTTTTAAATTACTAGCCCAAGTACAGTTTATTATGAAATGCCACATTCGCAGTAAGTCAGACATAGTTTGAAGGTCTAAGATTTGAGAGTGCGTATGGAGAAAATTAAAATTCACAACCACCCTGGCTCTTCTCATCTTGTCCTTATTTATATTTAAACATAACGTCTTAATGCACAGTGTGGCCTCAGGAATAACTGGGCACACTTCTTTACAATCGTATCCTTATGGAAAATTGCGGCCCTCTTAGCAAGTAGTGAGAACAGTCTGGATCGCCTTAATTTCCTTATTTTCTCAGAAGCGCTGCTGGCCCAGCAATGCCAGCTCATAGAGTGGAGTCATGCGAGCTTTCCTCTAGCATCGATGTTGGAGGAAAGAAAAAAGGAAGCCGACTCAGCCTGCCTTGAGCTCGTTCCAGATCCTTCTTTCCTGCTTTTGGCTTACTGATGCCCCTCTGGCTTCTTCCTGTGCTCAGTACACATCACTCTAGATCTTGGGTACCAGTTCTACTCCTTATGAACGTTAAGATTTGCCAAAGGCTGAGCCCTTACGGGGATTCACTTGCAGGTGCAAGGTCTGTGCAGCTGCTGTGCTCTCATCCTTCCGTTGTCACTGCTCAGTTCTCTCTCCCCATCCATTTCCCTGCCTTGCCTTTTTCTCTGCTCTCTTCTCTTAGTTGCCCATTTCCTGTTACCTCAGTCCCAGCCCACTCTTACTAACCTTCCATCTTCTTCAAACATAATGCATCATTCTTCATAATCTTACGGATTATAAATCTTAAAGAGTTTTTTTTCCCAGTTCCTCCTTCTTTTTCATCCCTTCTACCCATACCTTTGTTTACATCCTTCTAATTTCTAATTTCTCCATCTTATCCTAACTAGGTCTCTCCTTGGTAGCTAGTTTTCTTAATTTCCCCCTTTGATTCTTCCCCCCCGTGTCTCTTGTGTTAGTCATCTCCCAAATACCTAATTTCATTCCAGGGAAACAAATTCTTATCATCTTTGTAAAGCAAACAGATGCCTTGAGTTTTACCTCTGCTAACCTGGTGGTCTTGACCATATACCATGAAATGGGAAGTAATATCTCGGTATCCACCTTCCTACGTCTCTCTCGTTTCTGTAAGACCTGGACTTTATGTGCTGCTCCTGTGTCTTCCACCAGTTAATGCCTGTTCTACATAGCTCACATGGCTCCCTTAGAGCCCCTGGGAACACCTCCTTCCTACCTCTCCCGATCTCATCCCAAAGTCTGAGCCAACCTTCCTATCCTGAGTGCTCTCCCAGCCCACATACTTCTCTTTAAGCAGCACTCATACTACATTATAATATAGTATGTATAGTGTAGTGTAGTATACTACAGTATAGCATAAATCTATATTTACCATGGCACATTGACTTCCTGGAAGAAATAGGATGTCTTTATCCCCACATGGCCAGTGCCTGACACAGAAGGGCATACCAGGTCATGTAGAAGGACGAATGAGTAAATTAGCTAGTAGTTAAATACTCTACAAACCAGTGAATCCTTGACATCCTTAACATGAGGAACCCATACAGAAGCAGCTTTCATCTACAGATTTTTTGAAGCCTACCCGCTATAAATATCGGGAATTTTTAAGTTAATAGACATTTGCAGAAACTTTATAGAAGTGGATAATAATATACAAAACTCAAGATTAATTTAAAACAAATCTTGTATCAGTGTTCATTTCTGATAGTCAAAATAGCTATTAAAGCTTACCTTCTGATTTTCACCCCAATATTTGCACCTAGTTACCCCATCCTGGCACCAGAGGTCGGTTCTCTTCTCTCTGTCCGCTCTTCCCTTGAACTGCCTTGGCTCTGCCTGGTACTATACAGAATAGGGTGGTTTATCTGGTGCCAAGGTGCGACTGGAGGGTGGGAGAAGGGGGCAAACCCATACCGGAAACTCAGCCAGAGTAGTTCACCAAAAGGTGGGTCTTAACAGCCAAAACCCATCCTGCAAATAAATATGTAGCACGTATGTTGGTCTGATGTATTTTGATGCTAGTTAATAAAAAGCTATCACACCTGGGCAGGGCAAATGAGATAGGCGTGGCTAAGGTTCCAGGGCATGGGGAGACAGAGAATCTTGGGAAGAAGAGAGACCAGAAGAGAGGAGGAGAGAAGGTTGAGCCATCATGGGTTAAGTGGAGGAGAAGCACATGGCCTGCATGGATGGAGACTTAGTCCAGATGAAGAACATTAGCAAGTATTTGGGATTATGGATGGGAGGTAGCTTGATAGAAATTATTAGAAGCAGATGGCATGGGATTGGGACAGGTATTCCATACCTGCCTCAGTATGGAAGGTAGTTTAAAGGATTAATATCTGCCCTGCCCCAGGTTAACTAAGGCTATTTTAAAATATAACAGGTGTCTGTGTCTTGATTGATTGCTAGTCAGTTACACTGCCATGATAACAAGTATAGGCTTGATAATAAACATTATTAGGCTGTATTGGTAACTTAACACAACACACTTACTAGTTGCTATTGGGACAATGAAACTACATTTCTCCAGTTAAATCTGTGGACATGTAGTTATAACTGGCCTCCATGGAGCCTAGGGCATGGAAGCCTGACTTTTGGTGAAAACATAAAACAACTCCAAATTCTGATTGTTTGTTTTATTAGAACCTCCATATAGACAGGCTACCTACCTTGAGGAGTACATGCTTGAAATTAAGCCATGGCCTTTTTAGTTCTTTGGCAAAAATTTTTTAAAACATGTGTATGTGGGGGGGGTGTGCACATATGTAGAGGCCAGAGGCTGGCAGAAGACATCTTGCCAGACACCCTCTAACTCATAGACCCAGGCATTGTCTCTCACTTGAACCCAGACCTTGCAGATTTGGCTCCTACAGTTAAAGAGCTTTCTCTAAGGATCTCATAGGGCTGCCCTTTACATGGGTGCTGGGGATTCAAACTCTGGTCCCCACACTTGTGTGACAAGCACCCTACTCACTGCACATTTCCATGGCCCTTCCTTGAGGATTTCTACTATATCATTCAAGGACAGCGAGAGATGAACTACAAGGGAGAAGATTAACTCTCAATGACTCATCTCTAAAGTCAACAAGTTCATGTGTTGTTAGAGTCTGAATCCTAAATGATCACTCGAAGCTGTTGGCAGAAAACCCTAGGCCTCTGTGTGCGCTGTATCTAGCATAGACGGATAACAAGACTGACAGTTTTCTTCTCAGAAATCAGTTGCTTTTTGAATGCTGGTGTGCTTGAGGCTCTTTGGAATCTATCTAGACTGTTCCCTTTCTTCAGCATGCTGCTGAATAAATTCTATCTGAATGTCCTGAACATTTTTTTTCTTCTAAAAATGTCAAGAGCTTACCTTTTACAGAGTAAGTTGCATGGGAGGCACACACAGCCAGAAGCTAGTGATTGCAGGAAGCCTAATAGAATGACTGTTGTAAAAAGCTCCTTATAAGAGGTATAAGGTCTGCCCGGAGCAGGGCAACCTCTAGTCGACTCACCATTCTACCGTCAGATTCCCCATCAAGAGATCTACATGTACATCAGTAAGCAAGCGTGCCTAACGAGCTGGAGAGGTGGCTCAGTGGTTAAGAGCACTTGCTGCTCTTGAAAGAGGATCTGAGTTCAGTTCCCAGCATCTGCCTGGTGGCTCACAGTCATCTGTATCTCCTGTGTCTTCTCCTACCCTCTTCAGGCACTGTGTCCATGATACACACATATACATGTAAATGAGTACTTATATACAAAAAATTAAAAAAAATAAATCTATAACCGTTGTTTTTAAAACATAAGTTAAGCACAGACCTTGAATTGTGGTTCTTTCTGTATATAGTTTATCCTTTATGCTGAGGAATCAACTCTGCAAGGCAATGAATCCTTTCTTGGTCAACTCTGGACTTGCTATAACTGTATAGACTGCCTAAGGTAACAGCAGGGGATATGTTGCCCTTATTAGTTTTCTATGTACAAATGCAGGTTGGCAATAAGACTGACGATCCCTGACTCAATAAAAAATGATTTTGCTTCGAAGCAGGAGAAGGAGTATAAAGACAATTCGGTCATAACAACATATGTAACACATCAAAGAAAATATTATTATAAGTTTTCAGGGTTGTAGGGGAAAGAGAAAGGGCTGTGTGCTGGAAACTGATTCAGAATCCCCTTGGAAAAGTCTAGGATAAGACAGCAAATGTCAAGCAAGCTGCATGGATGGGGACTCTACACAGAGGGCTGAATAAATAAAATGCAAAACCTATGGTGTTGGAAGCAGATGTCTCTAAGGGAAGTGCAAGTGCCAGTGGCAGGGAAGAACTGAGCTTGAAGCATTTTGGTGACAGAAAAAGGGTGTGGCCAGTGATCCATAAATGAGGGAGATTGTTAGGTCAAGGCTGGAGAAGTCCGGACCACAGAGGCCTTGATAGGAAGGGAATGAAATGGAAACTACAGAAGGGTAATGCACATCCTAGTGTGTACAGAATAATCGGAGCATGCTATAAGGATACAAAGGCAAAGAGAAAACCAAGATCAATGACAGAGACAGCGCGGAAGAAGCAGGGCATGCCTGCAGTCCCAGCACTGGGGAGGAGGAGATCAGCGCTGCTCTCTAGCTGAGTCCAAGGCACAAAACCAGCTTAAAAGTGGAGATGGGGCTGGGGGGTACAGCTCGGTGGTAGTGCAGTTGCCCAGTCTCACCATCAGCCTCGCCTCTTCCCCCACCCCACCCCACCCCACAGGACTGAGTCCCTAGAACTGCAAAAGACAGCTGCTGGCACATGAAAGACTGTGGTTTGGGCCAGAGTGACATCAGTGAAGACAGGAACTTTGGGGAGTCTGCTGTAGCTCAGTGACTCCGTTCCCCACCCAGGAGTATCCAGGCTCAGCAGGGAGGAAAGCAAGCATAGCTGCTGAGTGCGGGTATGGGCAGGGCTAGAAGCAGCTTCAGTAAAACAGCCCATTGAATTGTGATGAAGGAGGGGGAGAACAGGGCTGTTTAAACCTTTGAGGAGTGGGTAGAGGCTATCAGAGTGCCTGTATGTCATTGGCCAGTGCGGAAATGCCTCATTTGCATAAGGAGGAATTTCAGGTGCTGGTGAATATTACCTTATAAGGGAAAAGGAAATTTGACCTGGCTGCCAGGGGGGCAAGGATGGGGACACAGGACCAAGGCCAGGAGGGAGCAGTACTATTTCTGCCCATCTCAGGATGAGATTTCTGGGGTTTCAATGCATCTGAACCCTACTTTTACTCTGGACTCCTCCCACCCATCTCATGGCTCCCCCACCCCACAACTTACAGGGGAATGGGTAGACAGTGTCTTAAGAGAGTTCTATCTATGTAGTTTGCCCAAGAAAGTTAATCTGTGGCCAAGCTTGGAGCTATGTTAGACTGTGGACAGAAAAAGAGAGAGTTCTGCTGTTGATGCTTTGAACTTTGACATACAAGTAGTTATCTAAATGTCAATGTCACATAAATAGTTGGATTCGTTAAGTCTGAAGCCCAGTGGAGAGCCAGATTTGCCTTAGGAAGTCTTCAGCATAGATGAGCTAGAGAAAAAGCATTGTCCAGGGAGTGCCTTTGGGAGGAGGAGGAAGAGGAGGAGGAGGAGGAGGAGGAAGAGGATGTAGTGGGAGTGGGGCAGGAAGAAAGCAGAGAGTCAGAGAGACATTCTATTGTTTTAAAGGACAGTGAAAAATCTCTAGCAACAGACAAGCAAGGCCAGGAAGTATCAGGGAAAGATGACATGAATAGCCCACGTTACAAGGGGAAGCAGAAATTCTAACTTACTGAGCTATAATTCTAGTAAATACCTGGTTGTTCTTCCTTGCATATAACCCAAATGAAGAGCATCAATGTCTCAAATTCCCAGATTTACTTCCAACCTTGATTAAAACGCAGGCAGAGCAAGACCAAGGCCCCAGTGGGGAGGCAGACATTCCAAAGTAAAGCAGGAGAAACAAGTCTATGCTGGGGGTTCATTTTTGTTTCTTCCACAATGAGGCTGGCTGTTTTCATCCACAGAGAAAGGCTTGCTGGCTTGTGGGGTGAGCTGTGCAGTTTCATAAGGCATGTATTTTATCCTCACAATAAAACCTCATTGTGTCATTTTTGCCAGGAGTTTGGGTGACACCTCGACATATTACCATCAATTCTACAACCGTGGGATTATATTGGAATCCTCCAGAAAGGCCCAACGGCCTCATTTCTCAATATCAGCTGAGGCGTAATGGAAGCTTGCTTCACGTGGGTGGCAGTGATGAACAGAGTTTCACTGATAAAAACCTGGAGCCCAACAGCAGGTGACAGAGGCAAACTTTGCCAACCACACTGTTAGCTTCCTAAGTTGTTCAAGGTTGAGAAAGAATACTTCCCATAAAAATGTGATTCAATTATTGAATTAATCTTCTTGTTCATTAGCCATGCTGTAGCAGATAAAAAGTGCTAGTTTTTGTTAGTTTTCAGTCTATAGGAGGTCCTTTTTAACATATAATTAATTCGTCCTCTATTTAACATGAGAGCATGAGAAATTTAGATATACAAAATACAATGTCCAACTTGAAAAATTACCAAACAGTATTCAGAACTTACATTCTTAGATTAGCAATAAGAAAGACTGGGAGAGTCTTACACTTACTCACTCATCACCCACCACCTCTTCTCGTCCCTCCTCTTCCTCTTCCCCCCCCTGCCCCCCCACACTCTGTCTGCAGCAGCCATACATTTGCAATTCATTCCCATTCATTTCTCAGCAGACACAAGATAAACCTTATGTCAACAGATGTTTCAGTGCAGAGATAGAGAATAATTTAGTTTTATTGTGGAAAATAACAGATCAATTTAAATATCTTTGCCTCTAAATGAATCTCCCTGAAATTCAACCCATTTAGAAATAGAAAAGACTAAATTGAACTTTCACAGCCCAGTAGCACACCCCAAGACATTTCTGAAATCCTCCGGAAGAGCCATGAGTGATGCGGGGGTTCAGCGAGGGTTGGGAGGCAGCAAGAGCGATATTCCAGTGAGGAGGGCCGCCTTTGCTAGACACAAGGACCAAGTTCACAGTCATGTTTCTCACAGGAAAGAGTTCATAAATTGTCATAAATTTAGGGCAAAACGGCATACAAAGAGGCCAGTGAATGTTGTTGCAGTGTCTCAGACTGTCTGGTTACAGTTTTTTGTTTCTTCAGGTACATTTACAAGTTAGAAGCAAAAACCAGAGGTGGTAGCGGTGTGAGTGAGGACTATCTTGTCCAGATGCCTGAGTGGACCCCAGGAGACATCCATCCCCCGTGTAACATCACTGTACTGGGCGCTGATTCCATATTTGTAGCATGGCCAACACCAGGTAAGAAATGGACTCTCTCTCTCTCTCTCTCTCTCTCTCTCTCTCTCTCTCTCTCTCTCTCTCTCTCTTTCTCTCCCTCCCTCTCCCTCCCTCCCCCTCCCCCTTTTCTCTCTTTCTTTCTGTATGTGTCTGCTTCTGTCTCTCTGTGTGTCTCTATCTCTCAGTCTCATAGTTTAATCAAAATTAACTGGAGATAAAGATGAAAATGTGACTTCACAGGAAATCATAGCGTCCTCCTAGATAAATATCAATGGAGCGATCGAAAAACACATATAAGTCTACATGATTGTCTACATATTTGTATATTGCTTATACTTCTGTTGCTGACAAAAACAAATCCAACTTATAAAAAAGTAATTAATTTTGGCTTATGGTTCCAAAGGGAAAGTCCGTAATGTTAGGGGATACATGTCAGCAGGCAGATGGGTCAGGAAGCTGAGAGATCACATCTTCAGTTGCAAGCTCCCAGCAGAGTGAATTGAAAGTGGGTAAGACTATGAACCCTCAAAGTCCACCCCCATTGACCAACTTTGCCTAGGAAGGCTCCACCTTCTAAAGGTTCCATAAACTCCCCAAACACCACCACCATCTGGGGACCAAGTGTCCAGATACTTGAGCCTCTGGGGACATTTCTCACTCAAACTACTGTCATGGATCTCCACATTTATATGCATTTATACACATGCATATCTATCTATCTATACATATATATACATACATACATACATACATGCATACATACATACATCTGCCTTTCTCTCAAAACAGTGTGTTTTGGGAATTCAAAAAACTTTAAAACCCCATCTTTTCACTCAAACATATCTAAGGCAAGTCAGAGGCTACAGTCACTCAGAGCTTCATGTCTATAGAAATCCTGAGGTTGGCCCACTGGCCTAGAGTGTTTCCTTCTGTTTTCTATCAGGGAACAGGGTACTTGGAAAGACAATGGCCTGTTTTAACTATGAGGTTACCATCATCGCGAATGGTGATAGCTGGCGACCATTACCTCTCTGTTCTGTGAGCCTTTGGTACCCCATTTAGTCAGTACCAAATTGCTTTGATGATTTAATGCACTATTACATGTTTATATAAATACAATCCTTGGGTAGCATCCTGGCCAAATAGACACTATGGAGATTAAAGTGTAAGGTGAGGGCAAAGTACTTTACACCCAGACGTGAGCACCAGAGTTCTAATTCCCTACGCCCATGTAAGGACTCTGGGAGTGATAGCATGTGTCTGCACTCACAGAGTGGGGAAGGTAGAGACAGGAGGATACCTGAGGCTTGCTAACCTGCCACCCTAGCTGACTCTGTGCTCAAGGCTCAGAGCAAGACTCTGTCTCAAAAGAAAGGTAGAAGAAAATAGAGGAAGACGATAGATAGATAGATAGATAGATAGATAGATAGATAGATAGATAGATACGGAAGTCTTTTCTATCTTTTAACAGAGAGTACAGGTTGTGTAACATTTAAAACTGATTAGAGGCTTAAGCTTCATTTTCAAACATTTGATTTTACTTTTGTTTTCAGTACTAAGGTTAGAACTTGAGGCTTTGCACACAACATGTAAGAAACTACCATCTAGCCCTAAGCCACATACCCTGACCATGAACTTTCTGGAGCAACAAAATAGAACTCCCAGCTTTACATGTGGCAAGCATGCACTCTACCATGGAGTCCTTAGCCCCTGAATCTCTACTCTTAAATTCAAATTGAAACAAACACCATTAGTCTAAGTTCAGCCACAGCTCAGCACAACATTGAAAATAGTGATCCTGGTTTTGACAGACCTGTTTCTTAAAATAATTAGCAAAAACATACTTTGTGTTGAATTACATAATCACCCTGGACTGAAATTACCATCTTCTGGGCCTGACATAAACCCTGCAGTAGTGAAAGTACAGCAGCTATGATTGCCTGTACAGAGCCTGTACAAGACTGGGCCTGTCAACAGTAGTGGATAGAGGAGGGTCCCACAGGGCTCTACTCCTCCTTGGTGACTTACAGGCTGTTGATGGGTCCTGGAAGGGAGAGCCATTGTCTTTAGCTGTGTACCTCCTGGGGAGCCCAGGGGACCCATGGTCACACAGATGGATGTGTTTAAATTCAGTGGGTCACAAACCATGAACACAGAGAAAGAACTTGTATGGAAGAGAGGAGATTAACAGCAGTGGGGAGGAGACAAAAGAGGGCAAAGGGGTGAGCGTGTCTAGAATTCACTATGTACATTTGTGAGATGGTCAAAGAAAAGTTTAATTAATAATATATACATGTAACACCTAATTGGTTTGTAGATCAGTTAATTATTGATAGAGAACATGAAATTTTCTAACTAGGCTTTAATAAAAACTTTCCACATTAAAAAAAAATTAAAGCTATGCAGCCTTAAAGACAAAAGTCCACCATGTGAAATGTGTGACATGCTTCTGAAAATGTGTGGCATGCTTCTGAAAATGTGTGGCATGCTTCTGAGGTCAGCATCTCTGATCAGGGAGAAGGGGTTTTGTTCTGCTCAAATTCACAGGGGGAAAATGTGCAAATAGCTTCATGCACAAAGAAACATGTAAGATACACAACACAAATGATTCCGCAGCAGTTTGCTCTAAAAATCAGCACACAGCATATTAAATTAAACCAGGTACAATAACTGCTCGTATCAGCGTCATTAATCTTCAGGGCTTAGAAACACAGGTAGTCCTGAGCTTTGTCCCTAATTTCAATATGGATCAGTCTAGTCTTCACTAGGTAAATGAACAAACTTAGTTTCCCTCTGTGGACGTGGTCTCAGCTTTCTTAGAGTCACACTGTTATCACGTATCACAACCTCTTAGTGATTTCTTGCCGGCATTAAATCTTTTTATTATGTATGTGTTGGGGGTGGTTGGAGGTGTCACAAGTTGGAGGACAACTTGTCAGAGTCTGTTCCACCATGTGCATCCTGAAGATCAAAGTCGAGTCTTGGTGGCAAGCTCTTCGCCTGCTGAGCCATCTCAGGGACCCTCTTTCTAGCATTTTTATGATGTCCTTGTACTTTAGGGCCACCAAGTAAAATAAAGCCAAGAGACCAGCTGGAAACCAGATTCTTCCGTGAACTGGAGATGGCTTAGATTCGGACCTATGTTATCTCCAATTCAGATTCTAAAGAATAGTAAGAGAAGGCCCAGGAAGCCAGGCAGGGTGTCCAGGAGGATTCTGGAGTCACCATCCTCTTGTTCACCGGAAGTCTTAGCACTTGTTGTTCCTTTAAGGCCACAGAAGTAAGACAAACAGCAAGATGCCCAGGATTCATGTTCTCCTGGCACCAGCTGGCCGACCTAACCAGTATATCTAGCTTTATACCTTTACAGTTACCAGTAGTATTTGTTGAGTTTGCTGAAAAGAGCATGAGTTCATTTTTGTTGAAGTAGACCATTCAGTAGGTGCCTGTTAGGTCTACTTGACTCATGGTGTCATTTGACGTCAGTGTTTCTTTGCTTTTTGTTTGTTTGTTTGTTTTTAAATCTGGATGATCCGTCTATGAGTGACAGTGGAGTGCTGAAGTCACCCACCATCACTGCGCTGGTAATTACTCTGTGGTTTTATTTATGGTGGTATCTGTCTTATGAAACTGTATGCCCCGTGTTAGCCCTCGTTTATAATTTTAGTCTCCTCTTAGCATGCTCTGTTGCTAAGCACCACGTGATAATGTTTACCTCTTCCCCTTTTGGCTTTAAGACAATTTAACAGATATTAGAATAGCAATGCCTGTTCGTTTCTTAGTTCGTTTTGCTTGGAATCCTGCTCTCCAGCCTTTTATCTGAAGGTGGTGTCCCTCTTTGGTGGTGAGGTATGTATTCCAGAGGTAGCAAAAACATGGAATCCATTTGTAACACAACCTCCGCATCTGCATCTTTTTCTTAGAGAGTTAAGGCCATTAATATTGAGAGTTATTATTGAAAGCTTTGTATTCATTCTCGTCATTCTGTTGACTTTGTGATGGCTTCTTAAGCCTCTTCTGATTAATAGTCTTGGCATTAGTATTTACATGTAGAACTGTTACAAAGGTTAAGTGATGTCATTTATGTAGCCGCCATTTATTATCTGGATTTGTATGATGATGCTATAGATATGAGTGGCCTTTTAGATTCAACACTTAATGCTTTCGACACAATCATTTTAATAGCTCATTTTTATTTATTTTTCTGGGCTGGACAAGTCTGATGGCTTGAGTTTGATCCTAGAGCCCACATGAAAAGCCTGGTGTGGTAGTGCACGCCTGTCATCCCAGCACTCCCGTGAGAGATGGGAGGCAGGGGCGGCTAACCTGCAGTAAACAGCACAGAAGAATCAGGAGGGTCCTGCCTGGACAAGGTGGGAAGTGTGAGGAAGAGCTCTTGGCTTGTTCCTACCGTAAGCTTGATAGAAATTTTCCACCCAGTCCAGACTAAGAGAAAATGGAGAGTTCCATGCTATCTCTGACCATTTAAGCAATTGTTAACAAATCTATAATTTCCACACCTGTCAATTTCATAGATGCATAAAATCCAGTAGAGAAACATTGCAATATGTGGAAAGATTAAAGTCTTAAACATTGTTTTTCTGGTGCCTGGAAGGATTCCAAATGGTGGAAGCCCCAGGTGACTGCGTGTCACACACAGTTGACCCCATCAGGAACGCCTCATGATATGGATAGTGATACATTTTCTGTTCTGAGCAGTCGCAAATGTGTGTTTTAAGGAGAAGGAAACCAATCTTGTTTTGAGCAAGGTTGTTTATGTAGTTACAATCAGGAATTTTCTATATCCTCCCCGACTTTCAGAAGTTCAGAATGACTGTACCACAGACATTGCTGAGTAGTGAGCCAGAGTCCACATCTGCACTTCACAGCCCTGGATGGACTTTAGACCCTGGAGCTCTTACTCAAAAGCAAATCCTCGGGCTCAGGGGCTGCTTGTAGGTAGCATGCAGAAGCCCTGTGTCCAGTCTCTAAGAATCACTTAAGCCGGGCACATGCACACCTGTAATTCTAGCACTCCAGGAGAGGCAGCAGGAGGATCACAAGTTTAAGGGTATCCTTAGCCTACATCGGAATTTGGAAGTCGGCCTGAGCATCAGGAGACTGTCCCAAAAGAAAAGAGTGAAAAGAAAAACACAAATTCTTCACATCAGGCTTATGGAAAAAAGACTTTCTTGAGGTAGAAAAAGTATTCTTGAGGTCAAGAAACATAGGCCGTGTGTGTGTGTGTGTGTGTGTTCAGAAGACTGTCCCAAAAGAAAAGAGTGATAAGAAAAACACAAATTCTTCATATCAGGCTTATGGAAAAAAGACTTTCTTGAGGTAGAAAAAGGATTCTTGAGGTCAAGAAACATAGGTCGTGTGTGTGTGTGTGTGTGTGTGTGTGTGTGTGTGTGTGTGTGTGTGTGTGTGTAAAATAATGCTCCTCCACATGACTTGAATGTACCATCAAGTTTAGCAACCCCGGATCACTCATACCAAACCAAAATGGCCGGGAACACTAACTCCTGGAGACAGAAATAATTGGCTTTCTCTTGAATGTACAAAGCCAAAATATTGATTGAATTAGTTGATTTATTTTCACATTCATTTTGTGGGGAATCAATATGGACACAGTAACCTCAGGCAGGTAAGTTACTGGGAGCAAATAGTCTATGTGGTTGCTTGGCAACAGAAGAATTACCTAGGTAATTAACTGGGTTTCGGCTTTCAAAGTATGTTTCCAATGCTATCAATAAACTACATCTTAGATCATGTCTATAAATCCTGCTGGTAAAAGGACTGAGAATTCCCTGAGGAAGGATAACTGTGATAGGGAGAGCTGATATCACAGATGCAAGTTTCTTAAGTCCTACTATGTGCCAAACACTCCCAGGCTCAAGGTAATTCATATATATATGAATTATATATATATATATTTATATTTATATATATATATATTTAAAGATTTATTTATTTTATGTATATGAGTGCTCTGTCTTCATGCACACCAGAAGAGGGATTCAGATGGTTGTGAGCCACCATGCCTTTGCTGGGAATTGAACTCAGGACCTCTGGAAGAACGGCCAGTGCTCTTAACCACTGAGCCATCTCTCCAGCCTCTCAAGTTAACTCATATGCAAACAGTAACAGGTAGTTCCTCTTTCTAGGACTTTGAGTTGTGGCTTCAGGGTGTAATGTGCTCAAGGTCACCAGGCATCACATCGCTAGGATTCAAATGAAAATCTGTTCAACTCTTGCCTTTGAAGAGCCACTCCTTTCTGCCTTTGGTTTAACTCTTCAATCCAAAGCTTTGCATTTCTCACTGGAGGTCTTGCAAACGCATGCGGTGTGCACTCAGCTTTGGGAAGTGGCAGCCCAAACCTACTGGTTCTGTGAGGATGATGTTTTGTTGGGCAAGTCAAGAGCAGGAGAATTAATTGGGAAAAGGCCACCAAACTAAAGAGTGTGGATGAACCAGGAGACTCCACCTAGCCAGCCTAGAGTGCAGATCAGCAAAACCATGCAAGAGCAGATAGATTCCAGATAGTCTCAAATACCCATGAAGGGATTACTCAAAGGCTGGTTTACAGCCCTGTTCAGTATCCTCTGTCCCAGGCAAAGCCAGGTCCCTGTTCATCTGATAAATGTCAGCAGGCATCCTTCCAAAACACTGTAACCTTTAAACAACTTCAAAACACATCTGCTCCTTGTATGGTGTGTGGAGGTGGGAGCCCACTTACAGACACTCACATATACACATGATTTAAATACGTCAGTGCTGAAAAGGTAGTTCAATAGTTAAGATGACTGGCTGCTCCGATTGTGGCAATCAGACTCAGGTTCAATTCCCCGCACCTACGTGGTGGCTTGTAACCATCTGTAACTCAAGTCCCATGGAAACCAACACCCTCTTCTGGCCTCTGAGGGCACTGCATGCACATGAACCACAGACATACATGCAGGCAAATCACCCATAGAGAGGAAAATAAAATAAAATGAAGAACTTACATAAAATATAAATCTTTTTTAGGTGGGGGAAGTCCCTCTAGTAACTCACCTTCTATTGTTGAGATGTGACTATTCATGGCCCTGCGGTAACCGGTCCTGAGACTGCACCAGCCAGTTATTGTTCAAATTAGAGGCCGTGCAAGCCACATTAGCTTCCTCCTAAGGTGTCCTCTGACCTTGTCTTAGCCCTGGATCCAAGGTCCACATTCAACTGAATCAGGGCAGATTTAACTGAAAGAGAGGAGAGATACACGTAACCTTAATGATTATGGAAAATTAGGAAGCAAAAGACTTCACAGAATACAAACCATTTACCCAGAGAAAAGAGCAGAGGCAGCCAGGCCTGCTGTTTAAGAACCCAAACATTCAAAATTATTTAAACTCTGCAGATAATAATGAGCCATTCTAATTTATCAAGATGATGACTATATTTTGAACTATCCACCCCTTAATCATGTCCTAATTAACAATACAGCTGCATTCAGCAAGTGCTTTTTCTCACTAAGGATGGGGAGTTATTTAAGTTTAAGGCATAATCGTGAAGCCCTGGCACTTTCCCTTGCCCATTTATCTTTTAGTCCATTAAAGAAAAAAAATTGGCAACCATGCTTCTGGGAAATCATTTTAATTAATCCTGCGTGGGCACACAAGTACTTTTTATTAATCACATTTTGATGAAAGGTTAGCTAGCCACAATATGGGCCATCTATAGACACAGACACCCCAGTGGGTGTTCAGTTATAGTCTCAGCTGCAGTAGATGGGGTTGGATGCTGTCTGGTTAAAAATAAATAAAACGTTTGCCTTGCACTAATTTGGATGATTCAACATTGGCCGTTGCGTTAGTTTTCACTGTTGAGTGGACTAACCAAAAGACAAGAAAAGATGGAACCCACTTAGTGACTTATGTTTCACTTGCGCATTAACAAGTAAACATATCTTGCAATTTTTGAGTCTTGCATTTTGAGCTAAGCAGTTTTGTTGAGATAAACACAAATCCTTTTCAGTAACTATCACTTATGTCTCATGTCCTGTTTTCTATATTTGGTGTTTTTCGTGACAATGTCTCACCACATAGCCAAGGCAAAACTCATACTCTTAGCAATCCCTCTGGGATAACAGATGTAAGCTGCCACACCCAAGCTATTTTCCATATTTGACTAGTGAGAAAAGTCAATGCAGATTTTGCTTTGTTTTGTTTTTCAAGACAGGGTTTCTCTGTGTAGCCCTGGCTGGCCTGGACTTGCTGTGTAGACCAGGCCGGCCTCAAATTCAGAAACCCATCTACCTCTGCCTCTGCCTCTGCCTCCCAACTGTGATTTTTCTCTGGCTCATTCACCTTGTAGCTATCAGAGGCAACTTACAGGGCCTATATTTCCTTATGATTTTTTCTTTTTAACCTTTTGCTTTTTAAGTGTTTTAAATTCAATGTATATATTCAGTGTACTAAATGATGAGTTTAATTATGATATTTTCATATGTTCATGTCAGGTCTTCTCATAGTCTCTCCCCTCATTTCTCTATACCCCCCCACAGTTCCTGCGGCGCTCGAGTGTGTGTGTGTGTGTGTGTGTGTAGTTAAAATACAGTTTCTGTTTCTCTACCTCATTAACACATATTGCAAATGATTTTTATCATTTCTAAAATCTAGTTCAAAGTTTAAAAAGCAATGTTTCTATAGAGACGGAAAATATGGAATGACCACAGTACAATTGTGGGGCCATCCTATGGTCCAGCAGGGTCATTTTATCTGCAGGCCCAGATCTCATGGAAGTCAGGATTCACGTACCTGGATTCACCTGGATTCATGTCTTGGATTCACTTAACAGACAAGAATATATCTACTGATCTCCAATCATGGGTGTGGCAGGAGGCAGGACACCTGATCACACAGAGAGGTACAAGGTGATGCTTTATACATCACCCCTCCTCTGGGGGATGTCCCTGCTGAGGAGGAAGCGAACACTGTAGAATGTAGCTATCAACCTATGTCAAAGTCCTGTACAATTGTCATTAAAGAAGTGAAGGTAGCCTGCTCCACTTTTTTCACCACCCCCCCAGAAGGACATAATGGAGACACCCCTGCCTACACAGAGGAAGGTGTTGGCCAGTGTGTTAGAGACACTCTTCTAAGTGTAAGCTGTCTTTTGAAGCAAATACTGCTGTCAAACTGAATTAATGGGTTATGTATTTTTTTTTTTTACTCTTAGAATTGTTACTGCTCCTGCTACTTAAAAAAAAAAGGATTTAAAAAGGGCTTATATGATTGACTTGTCCCATTGTAAAGTACGCACCTGCTGAGAAATGAAGCCACAGAGGGGAAAAAAAAGTTGAATAATTTAACTTTTTTATTTGTAAAGATAATCAGGGTTTTTCTGATTACATCTTAACTTCATAAATGTTAAATAACCTATCAGCATCTAGTTGTTGTAAATTATGAAAAAGAGCACTGCCAGGAATATTAACCAATACAACCCTTGTTCTTCAGAGAACAAGAAAATGTGTTATGGCAGCTTGTCACTGTGCGACTGGTAACTCTGACACCAAATAACAAAACTGCCATTTGCACTTAGGGTAGATTGGTTCACACGCGTTTCCGAGGCTCCTTTTGCTCTGACAGAAATTTATGAACTCGGGAACTAAGCAAGTCATGAGGCTCCCCAGCTGATCCTAACAAATATGCCCATTTCATTTCATTTAGTCATCAGGCTGCCAGGGGGCTCCGTCGTCTCAGACTCATTGCAGATGGCATGGCGTTTCAGGGACACCACAGACTGTGTGTCACTGCTCTGTAAAGTGATGGCAGTGGTGGGACCCTCTTTCCTAGGTGTTTGTCAGTGTTTGACATGTCCACAGTTTGGAGGTGCGTTTTCTGTTTCAACACCTCATAGGTGTAGGTAAAGGGCTCCTGTTGCCCATTAGCTGTGAGGTGAAAAATACATTTCCCGGGTTCATGCAGTGGCTAGCCAAGCTTAAACTTAAATCAATATTGTGTCTGTATCTGAAACACAGGAGAAGTGTAATCTTGCTCCCTGTCCCCGCTGGGAGTCCTGTCATTTTCAAGTAGAGGAGTTGAAGGATTCAGAGTGTGGGAGCCGCCTGTTGTAGGTACAGACTGAAGACAAAGAAACTGACTTCAGACAGATTGGATGGGAGACCACCTGAAATTACTGCCAAGGATGAATGACAGATTGTCTTCACAGTGTCACAGTGCCACTCGATCATAGGCAACAGCACACTTAAAAAGCCATAGAGCAAGAGAGCATTAGGACAGTCCCGTGCATGGGTGCGGTGTTCATACACCTATGTGGAAGAGTGGCTTTGTGTGAGAGGTGTCAGAGGGCACATGAGAACCTGGTTGGTATCTGTTGTTACAGCTTTATTATGGTGTTTTTGTTCTCTGTTTTGTCTTGTGTGGAGATGGAGATGCTTTTAGCAGCATCTACCCTGTGGGAATGTACTAGAATACTGTGTGTGTTGTTTTATGTCACCCTTAAGCAGGTGCCACTGTATGACCATTGGTGTCATCACTTTACGGAGGAAGAGACTGATGCTCGTAGAGGCCACTTGGTGTGTGGCAGTGACTGCAGAAGTCAGGGAGGAAATGATCTGACCCGTCTCCAGTTTATCTAGTTCAATAACATGATGGGTACATCTTGCATAAGTGTGTTTTCCAGACTCTTCCACAAGATCCACCCAAGGAACAGAAGAGACAGAACGATCATGTCACACTGAGATCAGCCTCAGGCAGTGACCATGACCTTGCAGTTTCTTAGTCTCACATTTTGTCTTCTAATGCATGTGGATTTGGTGTCTGCATGTTTGCCCTGAGTCCCAGGGTTCACCGTATTGGAAAGCATTTGTTACAAATCTTGGTTGCTCGTGATGTGTTGTTAGATTTCAGGTACTAGGAAAACCTAAGAGACACATCCCCCTGCCCCAGTAACAGGCCCAGTGTCCACGCCATCCTTCCCACCGCATTGCATCATACTCTTGTGACAGGCAGCAGCCTCCCTTCCGTTGTCCCCAGACGACAGTATCACGATAATAAAGAGATAGATGTTAACGTGACTTGGAGTGATGAGGTGTTCCAAAATACTCCTGATAGAAATTCCTGTAAATACATGTTCCTGCTTAAAGGTCGACTCGTAAGCTGGAAGGGTCCCCGGTTCATTCTTCAGCAGGCTCTACTGCTTCACTCAGTGTTTCTCTGAAGGGTGTTTTTAAGGGAATGGGAGCCTGGAGGCACAGTTCGCTTCTGTGTTGCACGAGTTCCCCTCACCCACTCATGATCCGAGAATCTCAAATGATCTCTCTCATCAATTCTCTTCCTCCAACCCTCAAACTTTACAGCAGCTTTCTGGGAGCACTTGAAATGTTCCTGGTTTTGTCTTGCACTTGCAAATAAGGCCTCGAGGAACCCGTTCTAGATAAGTCTGTGATGCTCACTCATTAAACTAACCAAGAGAAAAGTGAGCCTACCTAAAAATCCTAAGGATTTGACCTCATGACAGTTTTATGTCTTCTCATGGGTAGAAGTCACAGGAATTTTCTATTGTGACACTGAACCGAACTGTCAGGAACCAGAGCAACCATTTGTTTCACATCTGGGCTATTCTGTTCATGGTGAATTCACTTCAAGGTAGCACAGAGGGACTAAAATTAAGTTGTTCTCCAAGTTTCTCATGAATAGTTCTTCCCAGTACAAGGGTGCTTCAATGTGAATTTCTTCTGCAGTCCTATGCATGATTTACTCTGAAGCGGCTTCCACTTCTAACCTGCGAAAAGCTTTTGTGACTTTATGAAACAGTTTTCTAAATTCGGGCATTTTAGGCAGAAGAACCCAGTCAGTTTCTATGAACAAGGAGAGGTGAAATTCTACCAATTTTCATGGTTCAGATAGGAAAATCGTGTGTTTCCAAATTTTATAAATCAAAGGACTATTCCAGAAATCTCTGTGTTTGTCTCTGTTTTTGCGTGTTCTTTGACCCAAGCCCACATGTGTCCAGGATGTGTGGGTCTCAGACTAGGCAACTTGGTATTTGGAACTTAAAATTTTTCCCTCTAATTTTCCTGTTCCATTGATGGCGATTTGACAGGTTCAGAATTGGTCTGCTTGTCTACACAGCTTTTCTCAGCCCTGCCCTGTAATTTTCCTTTCCTGCTAGCTTAACCTAAGATTCTATTTTCAAAGCTTTGAAATATAAGCTTCATCAGACCGTATCATTACTACCCACAACTAGCCAATGTGCAATCCAGAATAAGTGGCTTTGACTTTACTGAGAATCAGTTTTATTTTTTTGGGGGGGGGGGGGGGGGGGGGTGCTTGGCATTTGAGAATATTTGATTCTCTTTCAGAGGCCTTAGGTCAGCTCCAAGCTCCCACACCTAGCAGCTCACAACTGCCTGTAGCTCCAGGTATGGGAGATCCAATGCTGTCTTCTGGCCTCTGTGGGTACTGCATTCAAATTGCACATACCCACACTTATATCAAATACATAAATAAATATTTTAAAGGAGAGAGGTTACCGTTATCCTCAATTCTAATTCATTCATTTAATCATCTGAATCATTAATGAGCTTTTACTTTGTGCTAAGAGCTAGACACAGGAGACACATTCACAAAAATAACAGTTTCCTATCTTTTGCAGTTGGCATTCTGCTGTTAAGAAAGAATAGCTGTTCTCTAGGGCAGCACAGAATTTTGGGAAAACAGCTTTTCTAGTTTGCACTACTGCCACAGCCATCGTATGAGCCTTCAGTCTGGTTCTGACCTCCAGGCTTAGGTTTCAACCCATCATTTGCTGGGCAGCCATGGTTTCCAAACATAGCTTAGATTACACACACACACACACACACACACACACACACACACATACACACACACACATACACACACACATACAATCAATTTCTTTTGTTGTTGTTGTTTTTTATATAAACCCCAAATTTCTTGATGATATTGTAAAATCTAATGGTCACTTGAGTTTGGGAGTAAGGAAAATCAAGGTTACCCCCATGGGGCTTCCTGAAGGCCTGAGCTTAGGGACATGGGGGAATGTTGTCATCATTAACCCAAAGAGGACGCTTAGGAAACTTGGGGTGAGTCCACTTGGTGGCGGTGGGGGACTGGGCAAGCACAGCTCATTTTCATTGCAATCTCCTGTTGAGATCTAGGATACTGTAGAAAAATTTACAAAGAAGCATGGCATTCGGGGGCCAGAGATAAGAACTGAGGAGTCGGGCTGGCAAGGCATCTCAGGAGGTAAAACTGCTTGCCTCCCAAACTCATGAACTGAGTTCAGTCCTCAAGATTAAGGAAAGCGTACCCCCAACAAAGCACCCTCTGACCTCCACACATGCAGGGGTGATGCACACGGACATGAACAAAGATGTATGAGCTTGTACATGCATTTGACATAGAAAAAATTTAATAAGAATTTTTAAAGAATTGAGGAATTGATACTAAGATGACAATGAAGCATTGAAGATGAATTTTGTGGATAATTTGAATAGGATATTGTACACTAAAAAAAAAAATATATATTCATTCTGGACCTAGGAAGATGGCTTAGATAGGAAAGAGTGTGTCATCCAAGCATCAGGACCTGAATTTGATCCCAGATTCGTCAATAAAAACAGACCAAAACAAAACCAGCTGTGGTGCACACACTTGTAATTCAAGTGTTGTGTGGTGAAGACAGACGGACTTCAGGACTCCCTGGTGAGCCAGCCTGGCCTACTTGATGGGCAGGACAGTGAAAGAGCCTGGCCCAAAAAGAAACAGTGGGCTATGCCAGGAGCAGCAGCTGAGGCTGTCCTCTGGCCTCTCCATGCATACATAACCCCCCCATGTCTGTTCACATGCTCATGCGCACACTCACATGTTACACACACTGCTAAGTCTGGGTTGACCATATTTCTGAAAGAGACCACGGGGCAGCACTGGCATGTGAAAATCTTCCCAGTGCCCCATTTGCCCCCTGCACACAATCCTGAGTACTTTGGGTGTCTAGCAAGTCTGTGTTGACAGGTTCTTTCCAATTGACCATATTTCTGAAAGAGACCATGAGGCAGCACTGGCATGTGAAAATCTTCCCAGTGCCCCATTTGCTTCCTGCACACAATCCCAAGCATTTTGGGTGTCTATCAGCTCTTCCTGTTTGGTTTGCTACACAAGCAAAGCCACATTCCCTTCTGTGGGCTTCATCCCTTGTGTGTCATCAGGTCCGTGGTGTTTGCTCTGAGAAGTTGTCTGTAGATTTCCTTGTTTCTATAGTAATGACAAACTTATTGATATGGTGCATGCAACTAATCTTATAATTGTTCCATGCTCCCACTTCAGTGAGATAGTTTAGTCAGAGCCTCTATCACAGTCTCAATTCAAATCTCATATCCTTGCTGCCTTTAAAAAATATGTTTCTTCATGACCAAATAAAACTTAACAGGCATTTAACTATGTGAATAGATTAAAATAATGAAAAAACATACTCGCTTCTTTAGGAACTGCTGGTGAAAAATGGCAGTTATTGGACCCAAATTTCCTATGTATTTAAGACCCATAAGTCTTGCTGACAGAGTGGACTGTCCTAGCTCAATAATTAATGCCCTGGGAATTCCCCAGGTAGACTGTGATTTGGATATTTTATGGGCTATTATGTCAAAGATCCATGTCAGACAAGATACTTACACAATGCTCCACAGAAGAATTATTGTCACAAGCAAACTGAGGTTGTTGTTTTCTTTTTTAATGTCCCTTAAGTAAACCTAGGAAGAATATGATACACTTCTTAATTGTTTCATGTTTTAAGTGACAGAAGCCGTCTTCATTTTTACTGACCACTAGAGTGTATCTTTGAGTATGACAATTACGAACACTTAAGCAGCATTCTCCTTCGGAGTGCACACTGCAGTCCTTCACAACCTGCATTTGGTGTGGCTTCAACGCTGAGGCGTCCCTTACCTTTCTGTGACAGCCTTGTGTGTGTGCATAGTCTGTGGGGACAGGGTCGGTGACTCTCCTGTGTGATACGCTCATGCTTCCTTCTCTCTCTTCCTCTCCCTCTTCACAGGGGTCCTGCTTCCCCACGTCCCGGTGGAGTACAGCATCTTGCTCAGCAGTGGAAGTGGGATGCCCTTAACCTTCTCCGCTGGGCACCGTCAATCTGCCCATCTAAAGAACTTGACTCCATTCACACAGTATGAAATAAGGATACAAGCCTGCCAGAATGGTGACTGTCTTTTAGAAACATGGCCTGGGATTGTTTAAAAAGTATCTCAATTTTTTTTTTCTTAAAAAGAAACAGGTCCTTGGTTAAAATACAAAGAATAATGTTTAATTTCTAATCTGAGCTACTGGTTGCCCAGAAAAATCAGATCTGGCATCCAAGGAAGCATTGGGCATCTCTACACAGTACATTGTGAATATTTAACTACATTAAAATGGTGGCTTTGTTTTATAAAGCCATTTAAAAGAAAAACACATAGCTCATACAAAAAGGCCATTAATGATATAAAACAAACAGGCTCTGGAATAAATTCATAGAAAATGTACTAAGCTTGATTTTACATATATTAAACATGTTCAGGAGGGAGAAGGGAACAGTTATTTAAGAGTTGAATTGCAAGCCAAGCTTGGTTGTGCATGCTTTTAATCACAGCACTCAGGAGGCAGAGACAGGAAGATCTCTGAGAATAGAGCAGCGTGGAGCTGTTCCAGGACAGCCAGGGGCTGCACAGAGAAACCCTGTCTTGGAACAATAACAACAAAGATTTGTATTGTTCATGAATGAGTTCATATTTTTGATGATGTTCCTTGGAGCCAATACCATGAGTCTGAGGTCTGTGGCCTGGTGAAAACATTGCTATCTTAGACAGAATGTGATCCACCACTTCCTCTCTTTAACTGAGGGCTGAAGAGACATAAACTGATATTCAGAGAAGGGAACCATGGAATTCAGAGAGCATAGGACACATTATCTCTGCTATGTGTGAAAAACAAACATATAAGACCAGGCATGGTAGAGCACACCTTTAATCCTAACACTTGGAAGCTGAGGCAGGTGGATCTCTGTGAGGTCAAGGCCAACCTGGTCTACATAACAAGTTATAAGATAACCAGGGCTACATTAATACACCCTGTCTCAAGTAAACAGATATATAAACAAAACTATATTATGTGTATATAGCCCACATGTGATAAATAATACCTTCTTCAAAGTAAGATGGTACAGCATTTCGCTTCACCTTGGAGAAACCTACCAGTCTACGGCCCACATGTAGCTGGTTGGATCCCACATTCCTTGTCTCGTTACCCTAGAGTTGGCTCAGATTTCAAGGCTGGTCTTGAGTCATATTAGAAACCCCAAGTCCATTTGCTGACTTCATCCTACAACAAGGCCGTGACTCAGCAATGTGGAGCTAGCTCTCTTAACTTAAAGGCAAAATCAACCTGTGGTTCACACAGCCAGAGCTATGTTATAGATGCCCCGGGGACTTAGTGTTAACTTGTTCAGTTCTGTGTGTCTAAGCAGCAGTAGTCAGTTTGGTACATTAAGTGCTATTAAGTGTATACAGAATTTGTGTGAGTCATTTAAACACTGGTGAAATTCAAATGTGGTCACTTTCTAACTAGAATAACTGCAGTAGAAACAGAAACTAGGTCAATCTAGCCTAAGGTTTCCTGCCTGCATCTGCATGAGTAGATGGTTACTGCATGAAGCATCTGAAGCTGATTTTGTATTTTAATGTTTACATTCCATGGGCACTCAAAAGACCAAACTGAAATATGTATGCACTGTATCCAGACAGATGGTTTTCACGGCCCCGCTACCCTTCTGTATGGCTGTGTGACACTGTGCCTTGAGGGACAAGTTACTAAAGCTCTGGGTTGCTTTTGTAGCAGGCTGTGGAGTCAGCAGTAGGATGTATGTCAGAACCCACGAAGCACCACCAGCGGGCCTAACATCCCCTCTTCTGAAGGCTTTGGGGTCATCTTGCATAGAGGTTAAGTGGACGCCACCTAAGAGACCCAATGGAGTCATCACCAGCTATGTCATTCACAGGTGAGAGGTTCGTGATTGGGGAATGCGTGTCATCCCGGGGCTGCACAATCACAGGCTCCACTTTGCATGGGGCACAGAAGGGCAGCCGTGTTCTATGGAGCACATACCCGTGAAGACTGTGCTAGAAGCTGCCCAAGGACTAGTGTCCACAGTTACTGTGTGACTTTTCGTAGAGATCCGTTTGATAGCTGCGACCCTAGAGGCCTTGATTCTTTTTTTTTTTTTTTTTTTAAATCTTTGTGACTCCTAGCCCTAAGTGCTACTGCCTTTGTTTCTCATTTTGTCTATTTTTTGTTTGTTTGCTTACTTGCTTGCTTCTTTGTGTTTGTGCAACTCTAGGGATCAAACCCAGGGCATCACACATGGCTAGTAACTTTTCCACCACTGAGCCACATCCCTAGCCCAGCCATTTAACTTTAATGCCTCTTTTCTTGTTTGGATAATGGTATATTTATAGCTTTTTCTTCGCATATGCAGGATTTATTATGTGGATCTCCCTAACATAAGAGAAATAAAAGCAGAAAAACAGGAGATGGGAAAGGCAGGAAGGAAATGACTGAAGAAAGATAATGTGGCTTTAAGGGAAGGAAGGATGACAGTGAAGGGGAAGAGATGGAAAGGGGGGCAAGAAGTGAGAGGGAGGGACTAAGGGAAAGCTGGACATCAAAAGGAGTCAGAGGAAGAGACCCTATATGCTTGGCATCTGCAGCCGAAAACAGATGTGGCAAGCAGGTGGTTTTGCATGGGGAAAGTCCACTCCCAGAGCCATGTTTACAAAGCCACACAAGGTGCAGCGTGCCCCAAGTTTCCCGCCCCTTCGACATCTCCCCACACCTGCCTCCCACTCCTCACCCTTTGGTTTTATACCTTCTGTTAGTCTCTCTGGCACTTCCCACTCACTGCTCCTCATTTGGTTTATGTACCCTGGACCCTTAGTGATAGTTACTTTAGACATTGAAACCCTTTCATTCTGACCCTTCAATGATCAACTAAAGATTTGTAGGAGGGAAAAAAATGTGAAAGGAGAAACTATGGTAACATTTCTTGTTGTATAAAGTGGCATTACCTAAATGAGCAAGCCCAACTTCTCAGCAAATATTAATTTGAGGAATAATATTTTTAATTCAAATACACGTGCATATATATGCAAATGACTGATGCAAGTTTGCATTTTGCACTAAGCACTTTAGTGCAGAATCTCAAGTATCCATCCTCCAGAAATAGTTTTCTTTCAATTACTTAATGCTAATTGCATGGGAAAGGTGCATCCAATTCCTGTTCTGCATGAAGGGAACTAGGTAACTGTTAGAGAGCAGGATGTGGCTTCACTCTGTCCGTCTTGTAAACAAAGCTCATGATTATAGTGACTATTCCATGGCAGCTACAGTGAAGGGAAACAGGAAATGGAATGCAGAGAGGCCGCTTCAATGAAAAATACTGTAAATTGAATTTGACAGCGTTTGATGGCATTTGATTATTCTAGTCACAGCCAAACAATGATATAAAGAGTAATATGAAACAGAATGTGTTACTGCCTAGCAGACTCCAACGCAATAAACCTTCCCCCAGTGTGACACAATCACTTCACCATCATAATTGTGGCCTGTTTGATACCTCTGAGTACAGTGGAAGGGCACTGACTGACATAGATACATTTTGTTTTTTATTTAAAGTGAAATGAAAATGGCGCACTGGGGCTCCAGATACAATCGTTATATTCACCCACCTAGGCATGAATCACTTGGCAGTTATTCTGGCTGAAGTTTAAATGTGCTTAGACAACAACAATATCAAATTTTTCTTAGATAGCTGCAGAAAAAAAAATCAGAAATTTGTAAGGACAGAAATAGCGAGTAGACACACAGTTCTTTTTCATCCAGTGACTACTCAGAGCTCCTTACAAGGCTACGGCTCCAGCCTGCTGTGCTTCTGAGGAGGTCACGCCATATAATCCCTACTCCATCACCCACCTGCTCTCTTCTGTCACCAGAGGAAAGGCATTCAGCAGAAACCAAAGACAAGGCTTGGCCCATGCAGATATTTTCATCAAATTATGGGAAGCAAACATGCCCATTTCATTTGCAAACACTTGTGGCAATTCTGACTGATATCCCAGATTACTTTTCCCCTCTATAACTCTCTTCCCTTGCTTTAATATTGCTCCTACATATCATACCGTTAAAAATTAAAAGTGCCTGCTCTAATGAAGAATTAAGATGTTTGTGATTCCCTCCCCCCCAAAAAAAGTAGGGCATGTGCCACTTACTTTTCTCATCGCTAGCACAAAATAATACCCAGCAGAAGCAACGCTGGGAGGAGGGAGTCATTTCAGCTCATGTTTCCATGGCATTGTTCAAGGTGGACAGAGTGGCCTCTAGTCACAGCAGTGGGGTTTGCGAGTGTCTCAGCAGATCAGGATGCAGAGAGCTCAGGCAAGAGCTCTGCCTAAGCCAGACCTCTGCCAGTGTGCCCCATATACCAAAGGTTCCACAGCCTCTCAAACCAGTGCCACCAACTGGAGACCAAGTGTTCAAATGTGAGAGGCACATTCCACATGTAGATCATTACAACCAACTAGAGACAGACTCTTGGTGTGGATGGTGCAGCTTGAATGTCAGGTTACCAAGGCTGCTCTGTTGACTACTTGGAAGTTTTCCGTAAGGGTTTTCATAAGCAACAAGGAAATTTAGGTTAGTGTTTTGTAGCTTATTTCTTGTCGAGGTATAGGTAAGGCCAGCTGGGATGATAGGTTGGGTTATATAATAATTCTTCAGTCTGGCCACTTCATCAGCTCAGTGGCCTAATACATGGTAAAATTCTCACCACTTCTATCTATAAAATCCATCAAAGATGCTTTCTTAGGAACTGACAGAACACTTAATCAAATTACCTCCTCCCACTAGGAGCTTCCATGTAAATAGGGCTTATAGTCTCATGAACTTTACCTTTTAAATGAATAATGATATTTGAATTATCTATATGTATTAGAAGTCAAAAATGCACACAAAGACACTTTAACACCATGAAAAAGGAAAAAAAAAAAAAAGATGAAACTTCCTCTGGGTCTTGAGAAAGACTTCAGATGGGTGTTTCCGAGCAGGAAACGGAAATGATTCTTTAGAATGGATTAAATAGGCTGACTGAGTTAACTAAGGAAAGGTGACCACTAAGTCAAAGGCGGATAAATGTTGATGAAATCTAATTTATGTTGGGTGAAAAGGTCGATATAGACACAGGCAATGAGGGAGAGTCCGTAACACTGGGGGGGCATGGGGGGGCATGGCAGCAGGAGGCCAAAGCAAGAAGCTGAGAGAGCAACATCTTTAACTGCAAAAGGAAGCAAAGAGCTGGAAGTCGGGGAGACTGCAAACTCTCAAAGCCCACCCCAGTGTCGCGCACTTCCCTCTGCAAGGCTATGCCTACCCAAGGCTCCATAACCTTCCCAAACAACACTGCCAGCTGGAGCCACCAAGTGCTCACGTATCTGAACCTATAGGGGACATGTTTTTTGTTTTGTTTGGTTTTGTTTTTTTCATTCAAACAGCCCCAAGAGAGTAACTGTTTTTAGAATATTCACAGAGTATTTCCTGATGTCAACGTTATTAAGACGAATTCTTCCAAAATAAAATCCTTGGTCACTATTAAAATTTTAAAAGAAACCTGCTTGGTGGGGAAGAGTATTTAAGCACAGCAGGAGGAAAGGTTGCAGAACTCATTGTATCTTCTTCATAACCTAGCTAAGAACTTCATCATCACTGTGAGGGCATGTAAACAACAATCATTTAATACACTAACTTTGATGTGTTGTTGTTCTTTTATATAAAAGAAATCATGTGTCTCATACTTTTCTACTGGAGGTTTGTAATCTTTATGCAATAAAGATTTTTGTGATCATGTTAAAAATAACACATTGGTTATGTCTTCCAACTCTTTTGTGGCTGTTCTTATTTCTAAAAACTGAATTAATTTTGTGAGTAGGAGTAAGATAAGAATTCCAGCTCTTCTTTAGAAAAGAGTTTCTCCACAGTATTTCATAAATTACCAATTTGATATGCCACCTATTCAAAATTTATTACCTAGTCCGTTTTAGAAACAAACATATATATATATATTTATATATATATATACACACACACATATCTATATGTATGTATGTATACACATGCACACATGCATACATACTGTGGTAGATGAAACTTAACTAACTTGGCAGTGGAGGCAGTTTGTGTTCCAATAGAATAAGAAAATTTCCCAACACTAATGCCAAAGTTGAAGTAGTTCCCATGTTTAGTTAGGGCCTAAATTCCTTGTGGAATAAGCTTAGGTCATCTGGGTGTTTGACTTTGGATGGAAAATTTTAACATCCCAGGCTGACCAATTTAGGTGTTTGGGGGTTTTGTATTGTTTCGTTGGTGTGTGTGTGTGTGTGTTTGTGTGTGTGTGTGTGTGTGTGTGTGTAATATTGAACCGAGTGGAATATAAAGAAACACGATGAACCTGGAAAGAGCATGGGGTCTGTGACCGCAGGATGTCTTTGCTACTTCCTGATGTTGATGGAGCGGTTCCTTGGTGAGTCACCATAAAGTTATGCAGAGTTGCGTTCGTGAATATAAAGGAGGTTTAGCCTCTCTGAGTTTTATAAGAAACAGTTAGATATGTGTGTGATGTACTGTTAAATACACAGCAACAAATTAGGAAGGCAGAACTGGAAGTTGTGGATATTTATTAAAGAACAAATTATGATTCTTGGTGGCAGAAGAAGTAGATTCTGTAATAGTGTACCTACTATGTGTGTTTTCCATTTAAAAAGTTGAATTTTTCATTAGATTTATTGGCAGGGGAAAATGTCTAGATTATTAGACACCAAAATAATGACAACAGTACTTCTCTCCAGTGACACGGGACAGTCTTTTACATCCTCCTTGTTCATCTATTATCATCTAATTTTTACAGCCAACTTGTTATACAGTAGAGGCAAAACAGTAATGTTACTGAACCCAGATGCAGTCTTCCATCACTCCCTTTACAACTTCCTGTTCCCTATTCCCGTAGGAATCATCACTTTCTGTGACAATCAAGGTGCAATCAGAAAAGAAAAGAGAAAAGGAGCCCAGTTGCTTTAACGGAGGAATTTTATGTAAATAGCCATGCAGAATAAATGTGTTAATTAGGTAACTGAAAGGATAAGAAGAAAACTCCAAGATAAGAGGAAAGTGGCAGCTGCACAAAAGAAGGTAGCACCCTAAGGGCTGAGGGAAGAAAGGGAGCGGACAGAGTTATCAAAACAGAAATCCAGAGGTAAAACTCTGAACAACTGGGTACCAGAATTACCACGAGCGAGTTTCCGCCATTGGTTTTCTGGGGAGGAAACAGTAAATTTAGGAATTTTCTCACATTAGACTAACTTTACCATGGACACATTTCCTCTTCCCAAGTGGCGAGATGCTCACAGTAATATCTACTAAAGGAAACAGAGAAGAAGAGAGTTGGCTCCATTTTCCTTCTGATGTCCTGGTCATCCTCTGGCACCACTGTTGACAAAGCCCAACATCAAATTCCTTGATAAAGCAGAAATGGAGATCTCAGTGTCCAGGCTATGAAATAAATATAGTCAAAATATTTAAAGAAAGATGTTTTATACACAAAATGAGAATAAATGCCTGTGAAAAATCTATGCTTCCCAGATTAATATTAATCTTCATTCTCCTCATAGTATTGGGCAGCATTAAATCACCTATGCTTGAGAAAGAATTGCCCAAATAAGGTCTAAGTAATGAATGGCCTGTGTGGCTGTCCAGGGAGAGCTGAGCATGCCATCTGTAAATACGTGTTATTCTAGAGGAGCAGGGGCCACGTCCCCATGAACTGTTGACACCCAATAATTAGGAAAAAGAATGTGTTTTCCTCAACCTCTTTTCTGGGTGTGTTCATATACAAGGAGAGCTTAACTTATTTAATACCACACATGGGGGTGCAACATACTCTTCTATAATATTAATTTATTAAGTAATCGACAGTAAGAAATACTTCAACAGGCTGCATCCTTTCACTGTTTTGGCGAAAAAACTTGAAGTTACCATCATATTGCATCTCTGAAACCGCAAATCCTTAAAATTCCCCTTTGGGCACCTTTTTTTTTTTTAATGTCAGTTTTATGAAAACCATTGCTACATCTCAATTTGGGAATTCATGAGATGTTTAATAAAAATTAATTGAATTGTCACAGCAAGTCTGAAGTAAGACAAAATAGAAAATGTAGTTTCCCCGTAGACTTTCAATAGTTTGCTTACACTATTACATCCCTAGCAGATAACGTTTTAGAATGCTGACTGGAGTCCTTGGCTGTGAGCCCTCAGGTCTCATTAGAGCTGATGCCTCTCCATCACCCGCCCAATACCTGAGACACACAGCAAGCACAAGAGCCAAATTTGACATACCTCCACGGAGTGCAGAATCTGGCCCATGAGTGGCAGCAGATCATAATGAAATTGTAGGTCAGGTGGACCTAGGATGCCTGTGCAGCTCATCAGTGCTCACCCTGAACCACAGTGATGGGTCAGACAGAGGGACATCAGAATCCCAGCACCAGACAGTGATGCATCAGACGGAGGGACATCAGAGTCCCAGCACCAGACAGTGATGCATCAGACGGAGGGACATCAGAGTCCCAGCACCAGACAGTGATGCATCAGACGGAGGGACATCAGAGTCCCAACACCAGACCGTGATGGGTTAGATGGAGGGACATCAGAGTTCCAACACCAGAGGCTCTCCGTGTCCTGCTTCTGCTTCCTGAAAGGTGCTGTCGTTTGCTTTGTCTTAATCAGCCTCTGAGTTGTGATGGGGCCAGTTAATCTGATATGGCAGCTTGTGTGTTCCCCAGCATCTGAAGAGGGTGTTAATTAAAGACTTCTAACAGCCTGGAAAATACTGATTTATTCATCCCTCTCTTCTCCACTGGATGTGGGGCTGGAAGAGGAGGCCTACTTTTCAATGCTTCCTTCCTCGGCCTAGCTCTCCACCTCAGTAAAATACAAGACTGAAAAAAAAAAAAAAAAAAAAAAAAAACACATGAGGCTGACAGGTAGAAAAAAAAAATCATGAAATTCTATACCTTTTAGCTACTCATTCAAAAAGTAAATGCTTGAGCCTTTCATGGACTTGGACCCTGGGAATATGGAGACACACAAGGCATAGTCCCCCTCCTGTCTGGTGTGTGTCGTGGTGTTACACTCGGATGAGTAAATATCTGTTCCCAACTGAATCTCAGCTATTTAAGGACATCCTAACTGACAGTCCTATTCCTCTTGCCTCGGTGTTTAATGCTTTCTATATTCAATACCAAAAGAAAATGCAGAGATCTGAGTTTGATAGCAACAAAACCTCAACCTTAAGGTGATTGAGTAATCTTATTCTCTGGCAGTTAAAAGAGCATTTTGAGGATATTCTGGACTGTGATCGACTTTAAGAGACAGCAAAAAGGAACTTGCCCTTTGTCCTGTGCCCTTTAGAATTCTCTAACTCAGGTTCCTGGTCCTGTACTTACTGTGTGGTTTTCATTTGCATACAGCTCTGGTACATGTGCTCAACTCTGCTGTTTGGGTACAGTAGGCTCATCTCTGTATCCTGAGTCAACAGTGGTTTTTATCTGTGGTTCTTGATGTTATGAGAATAGTAATGAGAATGAGAATGTTTCCTGTTTTGGGAGGCGGGTACAGTTTAATTAAGAGAAAATGTAAATGGAGAGAAATACATAGAAACGCTATCCAACCACCGCACAAGATACATCATTCTAGGTAAAACTCAGGGAGAACCATGGGTGATCTGGCCAATGTCTGTCCCACAGAGGACCAGCCCAGGTGTTTGCACATAATGAGTCCTAGACCCCCACAGCAAAGGGTCAGCATCGCTGTGCTTTGCAGTCACCAAAGTCACATCAGGTGTCAGTCTATTAGCTAAAAGGGAGTCGTATGGAACCTAATGCAATTCACCCATCACAGGCTTAGGATTCCCGAAACATCTGCCATTTGGTATCCGATTCTGTGGTTCTGTGCCCAAGGGTAGAACCTAAGTCAGACTACTTGTGCACACAGCCATGATTTACTCCTCATTTGGAGGGATAGAAAGTATAAACAGTTCTCTGTGCACTAGAGAAGGCACAAATGAATTCTAACATGGTGTTGATTACTCTTTACTGGGCTGTGTCCGCACCCCAGGCCCCCATGTGCATGTGGTCTTCCCAGCTCAGCTAACCAGATACAGATGTCCCTCACAGGCATGCGCAGAGCCTTGTCTCCCAGGTAACTCCAGGTGTTGTCCCCTTGACAGTATCGACACAGACATAGAAAACACAGAGAAACATTTGCTGAAGCACAACATGTGCTTCAGTATGTTATAATTCTTAAGTAGTATACTCGGTCCCTCGCATTGCATGCATTTTTTCAAGAAAAGATAATACAACGAAATATGCCTCCTGGCTACTTTCTCATTAGTCTGACAAAACGCCTGAAATAAAGCAAGGAAAGAAGAGTCTGTTTGGGTTCACAGTGGAGGGTGTAGTCCCTCACGCAGGGCAAGACATGGCACCAGGAGAGTCACATTCCATCCACAGGCAGGAAGAAGTAGGGATGGATGCTAGCGAAAACTCAGCTTGTTTTTGCCTTTTTATCCAGTCCAAGAGCCCAGCTACTGAGATAATGCCACTACAGGGTGGGTCAACCCAGCTCAGTTAACCCAATCTAGACATCTCCTCACAGACATGCCCAGAGATTTGTCTCCTGGTGATTGTAGACCTTGTCACATTTACAATATTAACCATTGCAGTAATATATATATATATATATATATATATATATATATATATATATATATATCTTGTATTTATATGTTTCTGGTGGCCTGTGTGGACATTTCAATAACTGCATTGATAAAATGGACCTCTAGCATATTCCTGATAAAGAACAATTACCAGGAAGAAGAGGAGGAAGATGCCTAAGCACTAGCCTCTTCCTCCTCTGTCTGTACAGCTGTCTAAAGCATCTGGGTGTCACACAGCTCACTGGGTTCTCTTGCAGGCGCCCTGCTAACACTGGGAGAGAGTCTGTTCTCTTTGTCTGGTCGGAAGGAGCTCTTGAGTTCACCGATGATGCGGACAGCCTGCGGCCTTTTACACTATATGAGTACAGAGTCAGAGCCGGGAACTCCAAGGGTGCGGTGGACAGCCTGTGGTCAGCGGCACAGACCCTGGAGGCCCCACCTCAAGACCTCCCAGCTCCATGGGCTCAAGTCACCAGTGCGCATTCAGTCCTACTAAACTGGACAGAGCCAGAGGCCCCTAATGGCATCATCTCCCAGTACCATGTGATCTACCAAGAAAGACCAGAAGAGGGGGCACCTAGCAGCTCCACCGTGCATGCTTTCACAGTGACGGTAAGAGTGTACAAGAAGTAACAGGCCTCAGATTACCTGGTTAACGGGTTAAAATTCATTTCCTTATCTGCTTGTCATTTCTCACTTAGGGCATGAATATATGAATTTTTCATATTTAAAAAACAGCAATATGGTTCTGGGGATAAGATAATAAATTGAATATGAGGAGTATTTGGGGACCAGTTGGCCAACCAGAACTGATTTGTATTACTGCAAGCAAATAAATGAATCTCTATGCCTGATTTCCACTTTATAGACCCGCTAAGTGGGAATAATTCAGAATGTCCCTCAATATTGCGTAGAAGTGATATCAAGATAAGAACATGTAATTTTCCACTTTGCCAAAGAAGTAATCTTACACATACATGTATGTTTACATGCATGCAGAGAGGAAGGCAATATATATGCCCAAAAAAGACACATGTATTCTAACAGCGTATTGATTATTCTTTCCTGAGCTATTCCCCCTGATGCATAAAATAATTTCTTTAGTTCACCTAGTATTCCTTGAGAGTTTCTTTATGCCCCAGATATACTCATATTTTATGAGAGATGCAGAAACATGATAGTGTTTGCCTCAAAAAAATTGTATATAATATTGTAGACATGGGAATTGTGTGTAAAAGCATTTTAAGAAAACCTGTAGCGCCCATTGCACTAGATTTAGATCCCAAACCCCACATGGCACTTGCCAATTATGAGTCACAGTGTGACAACGGGTATCGTATAGAAGAGCATTGCTCAGGAAACGGCCGGGGTGGGGGGGTCACTTGGAAGCACTGAGGCTGGAGGCCCTGCATGGAGAAGATGAAACGTTAGAGTTTTAGGAGGGAAGCACTCATGGTTTTCTAAAAATAGGCCAAGACATCATTAGCTGTGAACGACCCTTATGAATAAGGAAGTGAACGGGCAGCGTGAACTATTACTTTAAAAACTAAAGCCGTTTGCCTGTGCTTTAAACCTATGGAAGCCCAAGTTACACGAAGGTTAAGGAGTTCGTGCCTGTCAGGATGGATGAATAGCCCTAGGTGAGTGTGTTGTGGCGTGGTCTTTGTAAGTGAATGGTGAAGTGTGTAACATTTTAACGTTGTCTTTGTGTTTATTTTTCTCGTGTGACTCAGCATGAAAGAAAAGGCAGTTGTGCGAAAGTCCTCGTCTTATTTCAGGATTGATATTTTCTTCTCTTGTTTGACATTCTTCTTCTATCAGCATTTTTCCCATTGAATTTCTAGATCTTTCTTTATAACCATTAGTAGCCACTGTCTTGTGTGGAAACGATACTTTAGCTGATAATTCAATGTGCAGGGGAACGTGTTATTTTATAAACTGTATCCTTAGACCTTGTACTCTAATCTTTCACCCATAAAGTAATTTTGGTTAAAATACTGAAACACTATGATAAATATATTTTCACCAAAAGCGCCAGTGGCCATGACCAATCCCTTGTTCTTCTCAAGTATATCCCTCAAGAGCGTCCGGCTAGTCACATGCTCTCCCCAGACCTAATGGGATTCCTTTGGGAGAATACCTTGCTTGTCTGGTTTTATATAAAACAATTTGAGGATCTAATGTACACAAGAACTCTGCCCTTTATTTGCTTTGTTGGGTCCTATTTATACCATTCTAACGTGTTCCTGAAAGAGAAGCCAACCTGTAGCCTCAGGCTGGAAACTAAACCAAGCTCCTTTGCATGGAGCTTCCTATCATTGCCCTCAACATCTCTGGTCTGACAGCCACATCATGCAGCATTTTTCCTATTTTCCTAAAACCTATTATTCTGTATGCTGCTGGGGAGACTGGCCAGAATGACCAAGGCATTATAACATCCTGCACTTTATTTTCAACTCCGTGCATTCAGCCCAAGTGACCTTCCAACATTCTGGATCATTGACTCTGAGAGTAGGGCTCCTAGAGATTTGGCTGTGTTCATCCAGAAAGCTCTGTCTGAATTGTCCAAGCATTCAAGGCCATCCACCATAAAGCCAGGACTCAGGTTACCAGGGCAAATCCCCAGGGCATAGTCACTGTGACAGGGATTGATACTTTGAATGAGATCATGAGAAAAACAGACAGTGGTCTATGAATCTCATCTGCTCCTACGTTCCCAATGTAGAGCCCATGCTTACCCATTTAAAAAAAATCTAAAAGAAGAAATTTTATTATATACCAAATGTTCTCTCTTACCCCCTACAGAGAGTAGCATTCCTTTATTGTCACTGTCCTAGTTTGTTTTCTGTTGCTGTGATAAACACTGTGACCAAAGACCACTGTGGAAGTGGTCTTAGTTGGTTTACACATCCCAATCGGAGTCCATAATGAAGATAAGTCAGCACAGAAACTCAAGGTAGGAACTTGGAGTCAAGGATTGAAGTAGATACCGTGGAGGGGTGCTTCCTCCCAGCTTGCTCTCCATGGCTCCCTCAGTCTGATTTCTTTTACAACCCAAGACCAGCGTGCTACTCAGGAGTGGCACCTCCCATTATGACTGGAAGAAAATGGCCAACTGATAAACCTACAGGGCATTCTGATGGAGGTCAGTTGAAGGACGCTTTTCCCAGATGACCCTGCCTTGTGTCAAGTTGACAAAAACAAAAAAACAAAAAACAAAACCCTAACCATCATACTACCCAAGTATTTAAGCCTTTTTTTCCCTGAACAACATGACTTCCCTATATTGCTGCAAAAATCTGTAGGGTCGATCACATTTAATCACATTGGATAGTCATTGAGAACTGTGCTCTTCCTCAGTACTCAATGCTGGGGCCTACCATGAGATTAAGCCAAGCAGGCAGTGGGTGGGAAAGTAGGTGATCAAATGTGAGACATAAGTTATTGTTGGGCACTGAGGTTTCTAAGCCCCTCACTACTGGGTGTCTCAGTCTGTGGACATAGAGGACACCCAGTAGTGATACCTTTTAGACCTTGCTTCAATATTCCTCCTGGATTTACTTACTCTGGCTAAAATTTTTCCCAGCAAAGAAGTGATGTTTACTATAAATGAGGCACTGAGTGCAAACACATAGTTTCAGATAAACAAATCAACCCAGACTTGTGAAAGACATTCCAAATATTACTTGTTTGGTCCCTTGATTGTTAGAAGCCTACATATACTCAAGAGACCACCAAACTAACACCACCCATGGTACAACAAACCCATCCCTAGCTTGCCCAGGTGCCCCCAGCATTGTTTAGAGACAGGTGGAGGTTGCTGGGAGAGCCACATGAAACAAGTGCAATGAAGCCATGAACCCTGCTGGAGGTGGCAGTGGATGGAGAACAGGCAGCAGGGACCCACCATGGGGTGAGGAGTAGATATCTTGGCAAGAGCAGCGGCAGCTACAGAGGCAGCAGGAGAGGAGAAATGGGTAGTGTGTGGCTTTTAATGCATCACTAGTTTCTCTCCCAACATCATGAAAAGCCATCTCTCTCTGAGTCTAAGTAGGTCTTCCTGAAATGAAAAGACCAGACTTCTTAGGGTGTCTTCAGATCTTTGTAGCCTTCGTTACTGAAAACAGGCTACGGTTACAAGTCTTTAAACTTAACTTCCCCCATTAGCTCTGTGATGGATGGTGTAATGTCAGGAGAGAGGCTGAATTTAGCCTCTCTTGGCACGCAAGAGTTCCATGGTGCTACTTGCAGGAACACTCCTGGCGAGGCTGGCAAAGCTGCTACCACCGCTCAGGTCTGTTTGCTTTTGCTCACTGGCACCTGCCATCACATTGGCACCTGCCATCACACGGCAGAAGAACTTGGGATTTAAAGGCGAAGGTGTTTTACCTGGTAGTCAGTGCTCCAAGCACTAGGCTCCCGTTTGCCCTACAATTTTAAAACACCAAGCCCAAAGCATACCCAATACACTGAAAGATAGATAGTTTCCTGCTCCGTGTGTAGAACCAGGCATAAGGAGCTGATGGGCCGAGCAAATGATCTGGGTCACTAAGAGTTGGCTTCTCATCTCGGCATAGAATCCAGAATTACAGCACTAGTTTCTACACTCTGATTGCCAAACTCCCTTTCCCAATGTCAAGGAGGAGGCATTTAAATTTTCCTCATGTGCTTGGCCCAGATCTCTTTACCATTAAATAGATTTGTAGCCAAAACACATTATGAGATACTTCATAATTGCCCTATTATGGAAGGTTTGTGAGTAAATTGATGAACTCATTCTAATCCCATTTTCGTTTTGGCTTATTATAATGTAAAATATTATTGCTTTTTTACATATGATCTTAAATTAGTTGTAGCTGTGACGGTGTGGTGTTTCTCAGCCTTTCTTCTGCAGACCCATTTATAAGGTGGCAGGAGTGATCTGTAAGATGGTATGTTCTAGAAGGATCACTTTCTAGTGTGGTAAACAATGGTGGGAAAAGCACTTGGCAGTTCCACCAAGACTCCCTTGCTTGTCTGTCCTTAGAGAGATTTTTTTCACATTTTGTAACATAACCATATCATTCTTCCTATAGAGGAAGGATGGGCTAGCACCACAGAACAGTGAGTGCTTATTATAAGGGTGTGTTTGACTTGATGTCACCTTTTTATTCACTACCTTTGTATGACCTCCCTTCAACTACTCTGAAGGAAAAAAAAAAAGTAATTTTGCTTCTTGTACTTTGTTCTGTTTGGCTCCGCTAAGACTCCCTTTTCAATAATGCCCAAGGTGGGTCCCAGAGTTTGTGCTTCGGTTGCTCTTCGCTGACGAGCACCAAGCATAAATCTAAGTGCACCGGCTTGTATTTAGATGTCTATAGTGAAGAGGCGACGCCAGGGTCACATCCCTCTTCCTTTATTTCGTTTTCTGTTCTTTCAACTTTTCTCCTCAGAATCATGGGAAAGGGGCAAAAAGGAAAAGAAAACAGAGGGAGGCTGGGAGAAAGGGGATGAGGGAAGGAAAGGAAGAAGAGAGGAAGGAGGGGGGGAAGGGGAAAATGAATTCTGTAAGAATGAGCAAGCCTTGCTATCAGTAACTTCTGATACATCCCCCATTGCTACTGCAGTGCAGGTGCCTCATGGCCTAGAGAGTTCCCGCGACCCATCCTCCCCTGACGGAGGCAGGCCTGGTGATATGGCGGGTTGGCTGTTGTCATCCATTCTTGCTGCGTTCCTTTCTGTTGCTGCCCTAGCAGTCAAAGCCACAGCTTCTCTTCTGTCCCCACCTCCACCCCCAGCCAAATTCCTGGCCCATCATGCTGATATTACTTCCTTAGCATCTGTGAGCCTACAAGAACACCTGTCCTACCAAGTGATGAAAGTACATATCATCCGTGGTGATGTTCCCTATGAATGTCTGTTACCAACTCTGAGGTGAGACCAAGTCACACCTCAACTTCAGCCCTCACTGGATAAGATGTGTTTGTCAGCCGCTCTGTGCCGGCTCATCCCCATCAGATGCTGGAATTGCAGGAAGAACCTCAAAGATCCTTCTTGTCTTTGCGACTAGATCCAAAATGCCCCAAGAGTTGCTTTCACAGCGGGAAGCCTCATGCCAAGAGTAAGCTGCCCACCATTCCTCCAAGTGGCTCTCTGAGGTGTTTATTCCTCGTATGCCTTCACAGAGTTGGGGATAGGGAGGGAATCACCAATGATCTCACTCATCAGCTGAATTCCCCCTTTTGGTTGGCTTTTCATGAGCCCAGACATGCTTTCCATTTAAAAAAAAAAATATATATATATATATATTTTTTTTTTTAAATGTATATATGTATGTATGTATTTTGTGTATACGTATGTGCGTGCCATAGTGTGTATATGGAAGTCAGAGGACAGCTAGCCAGAGTTGGTCCTCTCCTCCATCATGTGGACTGAAGACCTAGCTCAGGTTGCTCAGCTCGGAGGCAGACAC
>OU015747.1:139510677-139534880 GCA_907169655.1 Acomys percivali
TGTGTGTGTGTGTGTGTGTGTGTGTGTGTGTGTGTGTGTGTGTGTGTACACATCTGTGTGTCTGTTTGTCAGTGTGTCCAGGTGGAGTCAGGCTCTTGTCACTGATCTCAGCCCCACAGGGTTCACACTGATTTCCTGCCAATCACTTTGACTCTATCTTGTCAATTCTGCAAACATTGGCTCCCTCCTGTCAGCTGACTGCCGAGCATGTTCCCACCTGAGAGCATTAAGCAGTTCCTTTTGGCCTGTAAGTGTTGCCCCTCATGCCTCACAGGGCTGGACTCCCCTGTATTGACTTCCTCAAGGGCCTTCCCTACCTGTTAGACCAGTGATCTCCCCACCCCACTCTTTCCCACCGCTCAAGACCAGACACTAAGTAGCCATCCTTGCTGACTCATTCTCTTCAGAATTTCCTGCAATGCCCGAGCTGCCTCTCTCTCCTCCTCCTCATTCTTCTCTCTTCTCCCTCCTCCCTCCTCTCCCTCCTCCTTTCTCCCTCCTCCCTTCCTTTTACCTCACAGTAGTAAGGTATGTTCAGTTACAGATTACATAAATACCACACGTTGGCTGGGCCAAGATTCTCTTACAGCCGTGTTATCATAGCTCTTGTATTTCTCATAAAATGGATGACCAGGGTAGAATCGCTGGGCCACAGACTATGCCCATTCTTAATTTTGATAGATCAGAAGTACTGCTTTTTAATATTTAGTGTGACTGATTTGACACTTTAAAATTTAATTATCACGAATTTAATTTTTTTTCATCTTCCCCTTTGACAAATGTACCCTTTGGAGCCATTCTTTTTTCCCTCAGTGCTTTTATTAGCAATGGGGGCATCACTGTACCTATTGCAAGGATTATAGCTTTTGCTTTATTGATTAATTGATACAGCCAATTTTCCAGAAAAGAAAATATCTGTGACTTGAATCTTCATCTCCTAGTGAAGTGACCACTCTCGCTGTGAAATGAATGACGTACCTAGGGGAGAGATGCTTCTCTCTCCCCCGTCACCCTTCTCCTCTGTGTAGATGTTTTCCCAAGTGACAGCACTAAGAAGTACACAGTGCTGCCTGCTGGGTGTGGAAGCTAGTAGTTATGGTGAAGGGCCCCTGCCCAGATTAGACTAGAACAGCACATGTCACACTCATGTGCAGAAGACAGTTCTGCGCTCTTTAGGTCTTTGAACCTGAATTCAGCCACATATTTATCATCAGAGCTGAGACTGCTTTGGTGCTTGCATGGCCTCTGAGCTAACCTAGACATCAGCAGTAACACTAACCTGTTCTGGTTACTTTGCAGAGATGTTTGAACTGTTCAAGGTGCTGGCTCAAGGATGTGGCTAGCTCCACACAGGCATGTGCCCATCGTAGAGAAGCCTAAATGGAGTGCATGTGATTCAGGAGAGCACCCAGTTTTAATTCAACTCACTTTCTGTCTTCCAAAATTTCTTTGTCTTTATTCATTTGTGTATGTGTGTCTATCTGTCTGTCTGTCTGTCTGTCTGTATGCATGTGTGTCTGTCTGTCTGACTGTCTATGTATGCACGTATGTATGTGTGTGTTATGTATGTGTGTGCTTGTGCATCTGTAGGTCTGTACATCTGTACATCTTGTGTCAGTATGTGAATGTGTATCTGTCTGTGTGTCTATGTATCTATGTATATGTACATATGCTTGCCCGTAAGGGCACACGTGGAGGCCAGAGGTTGTTGGCACATGTCTTCAGTAACTCATTCACCTTATCTTTCTGAGCCAAAGTCTCTCACTGAAACCCAGAACTCATCATTTTGGGTAGCGCCTCCAGTGGAGATCACAGGTGTACACTGTAACATCTAACTGTTTTCTCCCCGGAGGTCTGACATCGGGTCCTCAGGCTGCAGCAAGTGCTTTGCCCACTGAGCTGTCTCACCAGACATGCTCGGTTTTACAAAAGAAAACTCCTCCTGGATTTGTTTTCTAACTGGTTCTCTGAGAATTCCATGCAATGAGTCTTGACCATGTTCACATCTCCCTCTGCTCCTCCCAGATCCATCCTCCCTTCCCTACCCACGCAACACCGTGTCCTCCTTTCCCCCCTACCCATCAGATGCAATCTGTGCTAGCCCATGTGTGGCTTTCCACGGGGGCATAGTCAACCTACCAATGGCAATATTCTTAAAGGAACCTGGCTCTCCCGCTCCCAGGAGCCTTGGTCCTGTAGCTCCCCAGCTCAGGTGAGCCTCCATGTCCACTCTCCCCTCCATGCCTGGCTTTGGGCTGGCTTGAGATTGCACAAGGCTTATGCTTGCTGTCCTAATGACTCTGAGTTCACGTGTCCTGCCTGGAAGACACTGTTTCCTTGTATTTATTCACCACCTCTGGTCCCCATAGGCTTCCCACCCCCTATTCCACCATGTCTTCCCAGCCTTGGAAGGAGAGAGTGTGGTAGAGATAGTCCATTTAGAGATAAGCATCTTGTAGTCTCTTGTTTACGCGCCTTGGCCAGTTGTAGGTCTCTGTGTTAATCTCCATCGGCTACAAATAGAAGCGTCTCTGATGAGGCTTGAGATAACATAATATGTGGATATAACAATAAAGCAAGGAGTCCACTGAATACTACGTCCACTTAGTTTGGGCCTGCGACCTGTCTAGTCACAGGTTCTTGTGCCAACAATTGCGACAGGCATAGGTTTCAAAATGGTTAAAGACCGTGCAGCCAGTGAGATGGTTCAAAGGGTAAAGGAACCTTCTGTGGAGCCGGATGGCCTGACTTTAATCGTTGGGACACATGTGGTGGAAGGAGAGAACAAACGCCCACAAGTTATCCACTGACAGCCACCACAGTCCCCAGCACACATGTGGAGAGAGAGAGAGAGAGAGAGAGAGAGAGAGAGAGAGAGAGAGAGAGAGAGAGAGAGAGAGAGAGAGAGAAAGGATAAATTTTTAAATGTAATTTTAAGAGCATTTAACAAATTGAATGAAACCATTCGCTGACAATTCTGAATGTTTCCCTAACCATGCCAGCAGCTCCATCTCACTATACAGCGATGGCACCCAGCACACACACATGAAACCAGAGGTCAGGAGACTAGGGTGTATCTCAGTTTTCTTTCCTGAATTGTGGGTTGATCTTTGATTGACAACAGTTCTGCATGCTTGTAGGTCAACACCCATAAGTGTCTTCTCCCGGCAGCATAGAGCTCCATGGACAGAGAAGGCTGCTGTGAAGTTACGGCAAGTGTGAAATCAATAGACATGTTCTGATAGAGTTACCACATCTCAATCTTGGGAGTCTTAGCTTGGTTTGCCATGGGTTTAATTACCCAAGGTTGAGAAGTTGCTACTGGGTAGTAAAGACATCAGTTCTTAAGACTGATTTCACTTGTGCAAGAGGAATGCTGAATACAAATATACTGATCAACCTTTGAGGAATTCAAATGTTACCTTTCTAAATGGAAAAAAGAAAGGAAAGAAAGAAGGACCCTGCAGAACCCACGCACAGGTCAGATTGTCTGGGCTTAAGGAAACTTGAATATGATTTGTTAGCACAGAGCATAGACAAGGCACCCAGATGACTGGCACTCTCCAAACCAATGGCTGCAGGCAATGGTGCACAGGAGCCAGGAGAGAAGAGCCTGGTCGACATGTTCTTAGCCTGAAACTCCAGCTCCCATCCATAGCTTTTCCTTGATTTTGTCACAGTGAGAAAGCAAAATGTGGCTGAGAAAGAGTCTCTGAAGTTGGCATGTTTTAATATGGGTTGGTCTGGAGCTCTCTTTGTGCAAATGGTAACTGTGCATTGCACATGTTCGTGTGGGGGGTGGGTATATAAACATGTGATCATGTGTGTGGAAGCCAGAGTTCAACACAGGCTGTCTACTTTAAGTGGCCTTCACTTTTTTTCCCTAGGCTTGGTCTTTTCACTGCACTCAGAGCTAATGGTTTGGGCTAGGCTAGCTGGACAGCCAGGTGCAGGATCCTTCCCTCCCTACCTCCCAGCACTGGGAATCCACACACACCACCACATGCACCAACTCATGTGGTGCTGGGGTTGAACCAAGATCCTGGTGCTGACATGGCTCACACTTCCAATAGAGACTCTCCCCAGCCATTTCAAAATCACTTATTTCCTGGGATTTTGCATTTATGAGAACTGAGGGGTCAAAACACCCCCTCAGCTAGTCAGAATTTATAAGCCAGAACTGATTCGTTTTAGGAGAAGGGGCCAAGGAAAGTGAGAATAGCAAATGAAAGGCAAAGGCGGAAGAAATCCCATTGAGTTGGGATGAAGTAAATGATGCCCAGGAAGATTAACCCTTTTCCAAATTGTAGTAAGCGCACATAATACTCCTTGATGGGCGCCGAAACCCCTGAGTCTCACCACGTTGGCTTCATTACTGTGGGCAGCGTAAAGATGCTTCCTAAGGGCTGAGGTAGATGGGCTTAGTGAAAATGCACCACAAAGACCAGGGGGAAAGCTCTGGAAACTGCTGGATCATCAGATCAATAGACTCAAAGGTGACTAAGTTAGGTAGCTTTCTGCAGTTTAAACATTTGTGCAGGCACTATCCCCGTGCAGCCTCTTATTGACAGCTACAGATCAATGGTAATTTTTGATCATTTTCAACCTACATAAACCTATTGACCCCTTGGCCACCTTTGGGGCACTTCAAGTCGTCAAAAATAATCAGAGGAGATGGTGTAAAATTGTCAGACTGCTGAAGACTCCAAGTAGTTTCGCGTGTCCCCAGGAGCGGAGTTGAGAGGTTAAAATGTAGTTCAAATTGCCATCAGAACCTCAACTGGCCGAGCGTTCCATAGAGTCCTGTCTTCATGTCTCATCGCCGGTGCGCTGATTTGTGTCCCAGCTCTGACATGTCTGCATATAAATTTTAGAAAGAAAAAGAGGCTGAGTCTCACTGGAACTATTAAATGGAGCCGGGCAGATTAGGATTAGTTCCAGGAGAACTCTTCCCACTTTATTTTACTGAGTTATTCTCCTCATCTGCTGTGTAACAAACGCAGATAGACTTCTAAAATAAAACGTGTGGAAAGGTTACCAACATGGACAAGATGGTCTAAGAAAAAGGGAAGTGACAATGAGTTGATAATCTCAGAAGGAAGATGGTCCAAAATAGCTCAAAAGAGCCCATCGGGGCGGGATACCGGAAGTCTCAGTTCCGACCCAGCACCACATCCGGTCATCCCGGCCATGCCGGTCATGCTGTCACCCAAACCCGGGAGTGCACACAGAATTTAAAGTTCAAGGTTGCTCTCTGTTCACACCAAGTCCAAGAGCCAGCCCAGGGCACAGGAGATTCTGCTTCAAACAACAAAACACAAACTTTAAGTTTAATAACTGAAATAATAGGAGAGGAAAACGAAGTGGGAGACAGCACGGTAATGAAATTGAAAGAGGAAGAAAGGGGGGGGGGTGAAAAACATCCAAAGAGGAAAAGGAGATAAGTTGGGAGGAGGTGAATAGAGAACCTGCAAGAAGAGGGAGGATTGTTCGCGCATGTGCGAGAGAGCTGTTACCCAGTGAAGTGGGGTTACGTACTTAGTAAGGTAAGCATAGGCCCGATTAAGAAGAGCGCTGTTAAAATCACCTTTTGTGAGGTCACACCTTAAAACACGGGCGGCAGGCATCCAGGGCTTGAACACGAGACACTCAGGCCACATTTCTACATCCCACAGCAGAGGCTTTGAGGCAGGGGCGTTTTGAATACGCTCTCTTTCAAGTATCTGAGCCATAAATGTTTATTAAAAGAATCTATAATGAAATCAGTTCTGTTACTTCTTTTTGCTGGTTGCCGGGAGTATGCCGGAAGACAGACCAGCCGGCTGTTAATCACTAAGTACTCACGGTACGGAAAGTGTTTGATAGGATTGCCATCTAGGGGCTGAACGGAAGTCTCTGCCCTGAAATAAACTGTAACAGAGCAGGTGCCGCTATTGACAATGTACATATGCTTTTGCTCTATAGCCCACATGCCTTTCCAGTACCTTATGACTAAAACTGTCTCTAAGTGTGCCCCAGCAGCCTACTTCCCTCCCCGTAATCTGTTAGAGGTGATTCCAGTTCGCTTTGGGGCCTCTGCTTTTATTGGCATCTATTACCAAATCTTCTGAACAAAGAATTATTCTTTTTTGCATTATTAATCTTACCCATGTTTGCCCTATTTCCAGAGAAAAGAAATCATTTGTCAGAAAAGGATGCTTGTAATCATGCCTGGAAGCATTGTCGGATTTAATATTCATTGTGGTCATCCTGGTTCGATGCTATATTTATCTAAAGGACCAATCCAATGTTGTGGAGAAATAAGTTTTTAAATATTCATGATCTAACTTTTAATATTTTAAAAAAGAGAAATTAGTATTTCTGTAAAATTTGTTTCAGAGTCTGGCCGCTTAGCAAATGTTTAAATATTAAAAGATTTCAGGAGGTTAGCGTGTAATATCATAATGGGACTTACTGAAACGCGAAAATTGACTTCACAAGTCTCAGATCTGTAAAGGGAATTGTATTGTCTCTATCCAGGCTTCTTACAGAATAAGAGCAATTGTTTAGTCAAAACTTAAAACCAAGAATGTGAGGGAAACATCAAAAATATTTCTACGGTCTTTTAGTTGCATGAGTTTTTTCAGTTTCAAAAATGACATTTGGAAGTCCCCAAATTAAGGAAAAATGCCACCTCATAACTGTGTCAAAATTCTCAGCCAGCCACTGTGGGAAATAACTCCTTCTCCATACCTCTCCCCACCAAGGGAAAGAGACACTGGGTAGACTATCTCTCAACGCCATACTTAAACGTCTACTAAGCCATGCTAAGGACATGTGTCATTAGCAGTAAATAGCATCACTCAGCCAAAGCAACCTCATGATTGTTCATACTCAGAGGTTACAGTCCACAATAGAAAATATCCCCTCTCAAAACTCTCTCCATCTCTCTGTCTCGTGTGTGTGTGTGTGTGTGTGTGTGTGTGTGTGTGTGTGTGTGTGTGTACTCGTGCATATGCTGCTACCCCCTGTTGCAGGCATAATTCCTACCTTAAACAGACATATCCATCCAGCCCAGATTGGCAAGGGTACCCCAGGGCCTTTCAGAATGTTAAGATTCTTAGCTCCAGTTAAGTTATGCAAAAGATGTTAAATGTCTCTCTGTGAGCAGGAAACAAACAAACAAACAAAAGTAATTCTGCTATCCCTCGTTTCTTTAAGATCAACAGAGGCGAAATTCTCAAAGCCTAGATAACAATCACTTTGGGCGCATTTCATGGTTTTAGTTACGCTGCTTCTAACAAATGGGAATACTTTCACATTTATGTTAATAGCAGCTTTCTCGAAGGGTGTTTGTACATTTATAGTTCAATGGGCTCATTGCTGTTTTCTTGTGTTTGTCTTATCAAATTTGTAAGATATGAATACACACCAGCACAATGAGTGGGAGAAGCTGGAAGGTAGAGGCGGGTCTAAATAAGCAGCCTTGAGGGTTAGAGGTTTAGGATTGTCCCTGCCAGCTCTAACAAAGACTTCTGATTAGCCTGGTGACACTTCTCTGCAGTTTCTTGCAGGCAACTTGGGGCCACTGATAATTCATGAAGCCAAATACAGCTTTTATCTTGGGCACTGCAATTTGTAGGTTTCGAGCTCTGAAAATCCAAAGGTGCCATCTGATTCGACTTTTCCACCTGTATCTGAAATCACATATTAGTTCAGTGGTCCGCAACCTTCCTAATGCTGTGACCCTTTAATACAGTTTCTCATGTTGTGATGACCCTCAACCATAAAATTATTTTGCTGCTACTTCATTACTGTAATTTTGTGGACATTATGCATTGTAATGTAAATATCTGATATGCAGGATATCTGATTTGTAACCCCAAAGGGGTCAAGACCCCCAGGCTGAGAACCACTGTATTTGTTGATATATTCAGAATGTTGACAAGAGCAAGCAAAAAGAACACCTACCCTCTCGTCAATGCTAGTTAAACATTTGCTGTATATCTAGGCTACTGTTGCTAACAATGTGTGTCCTGACATGCCGAGCAGCTGGGAAGAAGCATCTATCAGCTTCTAAACAATCCCTAACCCACTATCTTTCTTACAGGGAACAAGCCATCAGGCCCATCTTTTTGGATTAGAACCATTCACAACATACCATGTTGGCCTGGTAGCTGCCAACAGTGCAGGAGAAGTGTCAAGCCCCTGGACCCTGATTAAAACTTTTGAATCTTCCCCAAGTGGGCTGATCAACTTTACAGTGGAGCAGAGAGAAAATGGCCGAGCTTTGCTACTGCAGTGGGCAGAGCCAGTGAGAACCAATGGAGTGATCAAGGTAAAGTCCACCCAGCATGCGAAGTCACACTGGTCATCTTCCTGATAAATTGATGAACCCTGACGTGCCATCAGGTCACTGTGAGAATACTAGCTTCCCAGCTGGACTAATTCTCCTTGATGGCTCCTCAGGGCACTTCATCTTAGATCAGTGGAGAACAGCTGGGGGAGCTGGGATGGCAGGGGCTGCCATGGGCCCAGCAGTGTGCCAAGATGGCCTCATTTAATCCACCCATCCACCCCAGTAGATGGGACCCACTAAACTTCATAAGGCTCATAAAGGTGAAGTCGATGCTTCAGGCAACATTGCCAACGATGAAATGGGGTTGGAAGTCTCCAAGTCCCAGAAGCTCTGAACCCTGAGTGGGCCCGACCTCACTGCCCCCAGAGCTGCCTTAACCTCAGGAACTTCCTTAAGCCTTACCTAATTCACACTCTGCCTGATTCCCTAAGAAAGACACCGCTGTCTCCTAACCCTTTGACCCCCACCTGTATCCCTAAAAAAAAATAGTCTTTAAAATGTCACTTGTAGAGCTTGGCCTCACAACCTGGGGGTATAAAGGAGACAGAATTTCCATGAACAGTCCACATTTTGAAGCACTGAGCACTTTCCCACATGAGGTAGACCTACCTCTTCTCTTTGATGTTCTTCCCAAGATTGGCAGCACCTCACCAACCAGTCCTCTCCTCTGGCTTTCCCACTGTGGTCCTACCATGAGTCAGGATGGCAGAATCCCCACTACAGCAGCTGTATCCGCTGCCTGCTCCTATCACTGTCCCCACAGGCGGAGATGCCCATGTCAAGTTTACATGAAACAGTTAAGACTAAACTCCCAACTCCCCAGAGCCCTGGAAGAAGAATGAGACAAGAAATAAAAGCTGTAGCCCAGGGTCCTCTGGAACCAGCTCCAACCTCCTGAGCCTTCTACTGGGCTGCCTCTCTGCTTAGCTAGAGGCCCTGTGGCCATCAACAGAGACTCAGAGGCAAGCCACTTTCCACCAGCAGACATCAGACAACCCCTCCTCCAAAGCAACAGACCTAAATGCTGAATCTCAGCTCTCAGGCCCTCCCTGGCAACAGATCTTCCCCCCTCTGCCCATCAGAGCTCTTTCTATGTTTATCCTCCAGCCCCCCCCCCCCAATGACAGCTTCTCCTGAACATGATTGACAGCCGGAATATTGACTCCCCTTCCCCTTCATATACATTTCGCCAAATATTTATTGAGCTTCTACTAAGTGCTGTGCACTTATTCAAGGGGGAACAAGACAGAAAAGGCATCTGCTGTCAAGGCCCTTACATGCATGTGAATAAATGCAGGGATGGTGTTGAGTCACAGAGAGGCAGAGGCACAAACAATAAGCTGGTAAATAAACAAGCAAAGGAATTTCAGAGAACCATGATGCTATAAAGAAAATTAAATAGAGTCATGTAATTATGCCTGCTCAGGCTATTTTAAAATGGATAATCATGTGAATTGAGTTGACATTTGAGCTGAGCCCTGAATGACAAGACAGAGGCAGTCATGTGAAGATATGGGGGCAAAATGTCCCAGACAAAATGAGCAGCAAATGCAAGGCCCGGAGGCAGGGGTGACCTTGGTGTGCTCAAGAAAACTAAGGAAGCCTATGTGGATGAAGCATTGGGAAGGAGGAAAAGATGGCACCAGGAGAGACCGGAGGCAGAGTGGGCCCAACCTTGTAGGCTGTGACAAGGAACAGGGAGATTGCTCGGGGTTCAGCAAAACATTACCGAAGGCTTAAAGCCGAGGAATACCATGATCAAATTCCTTACTCTGGCTGCACACTCCTGACCTGTGAGAGACTAGGAGAATTCAGAGTAGAATTCAAATTAGATGGTTCAAATCGGAGTGGAAAGTGTGAAGTCAAGAAATATGGGAGATGTATGTCAAGTAAAGAGGACATTTTTGTTAATGGGCCAGCTGTGAGGCATGAAGGAAAGAGAGGTGATGACTCCTCAGACTGGCTTCTGAGCCCTTACCTTGAGGAGTCAGCTAATTGGGAAAGTGGGAAGAGAAATAGGCTTGAGGGGCAAGCATGTAATCAGACGTTGAAGGCCAGAACTCCACAAGAGGACATTGCTGAGATAGTTGCTACAGTCAGCTAGCAGGCAGCCATGTTTAAAACCATGGGGATGGACAGAGTGTCCACAGAGAGACTGTAGCTAGTGATGAGGAAGAGAGCCTGGGGTTAAGCCCCAGGGCATGAGGAGTTTGGAGGTCATGAAGAGGAAGAGAAGCCAGAGGAAGATGAAATGAGAAAAAGGATGTCAAGGGAAGGCTAGGTGATTAGGGCATCCCAAAAGTGAAAAGATGCTGGATGTTGCTGAGATGACACATGACATGAGAATGGAAGAGTGGACCTGGACTGGGGAGGAGCAAGGTCAACAAGCCCTTGGCATGAAGACTACACGATAGGGAAGGACACCCGAGTGGTGTGGCTTGCAGAAAAGATGGTGGCCAAGAAGGAAGATGGCGACTCGCTGAAGAAACTTAGGTGGGACAGACAACAGAGAATGGGGCAGTAGCCAGGAGATGAGGGTGCTGAGACTTTTATGTAAAAATCAATGCGATACAAGAGCAACTTAAATACTAATGGAAATAGCCAGAGAGGGAGGGAAATTGGTGATGGAAGAGATAATGTGAATAATTGCAAGAGTCAAATCCTTAGAGAAGGAGGGAGAGTGATGGCATGGGTGGCTTTTATGGTTTGGTTTGGTTTGGTTTAGTTTTTGGTTTTTCGAGACAGGGTTTCTTTGTATAGCCTTGGCTGTCCTGGACTCGCCTTGTAGACCAGGCTGGCCTCGAACTCACAGTGATCCACCTGCCTCTGCCTCCCAAGTGCTGGGATTAAAGGCCTGCACCACCATGGCCCTGCATGGGTGGCTTTTAACTGGGCATAGGTACTTTGGTATAGATAGATCCAGAAGGCAAGATGACCATGGATACTCTTCAGTTTACCCTAGGATACATCCAAACAAAGCCATTGCTAATTGAACGTATTATTCAGTTGAAAATATATTCTAAACACTTAATGTCTGAGTACCATAGTTTGGCCTGCTTTATTCTCTGAACACTTAAGTTAGCCTATAGTGGACGAAAATAATCTTCCACAAAGACTATTTTATAATAAATTATTAATTGTGTAATTTGCTGACTATCAAGCTGAAAGTGACAAAAATGGCTGCTCCAATATGTCTTCTCACCAAGCTGTAGCTAAAACCTGGAAGCTGAAATTCTGTAAGTTAGAGACCAACTGGAGTATAAGACTCAGGATTCACACAAATGTAAGAGCGATAACATGTAGCAGGACGGCCCATCTCTAACTTCATCTGCTTCTCAATGGAGTGCGTGGGCATGCCAACAGCCAACTCTGAGGGAGAGGACAGCACGCTGGCAGTTAACGGGAAAAGGATACGAAATAGAATAATTACTTCAGACAATGAGAGAGCAAATGCAAAGGGGAAAAATAGGGTTACCATTTTATAATTGCCTAATAGAGATTTATGGACCAGCCAGATAGTATTTGTCAGCTCCGTGTAATTACAAATGATGGCTACAGAGGTTAAGACTCCGGGTGTGATGAGCACAGATGGTCTTGCCCAGACCAAAGGCAAACACCACCAAATAAGCAATCAATTCTTCAATGACTTCAAAGAGAAAACAAAGCATTTCTCTTGCCCATGTTATTATTAAAACTATGTAAATGTGTGCCCATGTATTTTATATATACGTGCCTATATATGTATACATTTGTATAACATGTGAGCCTACACACAAGCACAGACATATAGCTGTAGTTGCGTATCTTCAACCCTCGCATCCTGTAATAAGGGTGTCTAGCAATATGATTCCATTTCACAGGAAGTTTGAAGAAAGGCAAATTGTTCAGATAAGCCCTATGTGCCCTAATCAGGATGTGATCAGAAGCATAGGGTGTTTATCAATAAGAGAGCTGAGTGTTCTTCCTGCCATGCAAGCCTTGTGAGGGCTGTGTGAGCCCTAGCGTTCCATAGCCTGCACTTGGGGCCAATGCTTAAATTGTATCCAACCTTTGAAAGGGTTTTCTGTTGACTTTCCATTAACTATGGCAGATCCCACTTCTGAAGCCAGCATCCGAATGCTAATGGGGTAGGACCACTGGGATCAGGCAGGGATGTCGATGTTTTAGAGAGACTAAATGCCTACACTCTACTGCCACCCTCTCCTCTTCATCCTGCAGGCGTACAACATCTTCAGCGATGGGCTCCTGGAGTACTCCGGCCTGGGACGACAGTTCCTCTTCAGGCGCTTGACCCCCTTCACTCCCTACACCCTGACCCTGGAGGCCTGCACAGCAGCCGGCTGTGCTCACTCCGTGCCGCAGCCTCTCTGGACGGAGGAAGCCCCTCCAGAGTCTCAGATGGCTCCCACCATCCAGTCTGTGGAGCCCACCAATGTAAGGCTGCACTGGTCTCGGCCAGCTAACCCAAATGGGAAGATAATTCGTTATGAAGTGATTCGCAGACATTTGGAGGGAGAGGACTGGGGTAATGAGATGACACAGGCCGATGAGAACGCTGTTTTCACAGAGTATGACACGGAAGGGAAGGAATGGGTATACAATGACACGGGCCTGCAGCCATGGAGGCACTACACCTACAGAATCTGCGCTTGGAATTCTGCAGGGCACACCTGTAGCTCCTGGAATGCAGTAAGGACGTTGCAGGCACCCCCAGAAGGCCTCTCTCCACCAGAGATATCCCATGTGTCTATGAATCCCCCCCAACTGCTGGTTTCCTGGCTTCCACCCCAACACCCTAATGGCGTCATCCAGTCCTACAGGCTTCGAAGGAACGGAGTGCTGCATCCCTTCAGTCTCAGCGCCAGCACCGTCAACTACACTGACAGCCAGTTGCTTCCCTTTTCAACTTACTCTTACGCAGTCCTCGCCTGCACAAGTGCTGGCTGCTGTACCAGCGAACCCAGCAGCATCACCACTCCCGAGGCACCTCCGTCGGGAGTCAGCCCTCCAGTTCTTTGGGCCATCAGTGCCCACCAGATAAATGTGTCTTGGTCACCACCATCAATCCAAAATGGAAAGATTGCTAAATATTTGCTTAGATGTAACGGTCAGGAGTACCAGGCTGGCCAGGGCCTGTCCTTTCTGGTTTCCAACCTGCAGCCTTCCACTCAGTACAATCTCTCCCTTGTGGCCTGTACGAATGGAGGATGCACTGCTAGTGGGCAGGCATCCACCTGGACAATGGAGGCCCCACCAGAGGACATGGATCCCCCAATATTGCAAGTCACAGGCTCAGAATCAATAGAAATTATGTGGAAACCGCCAAGAAACCCACATGGCCAGATCAGAAATTATGAGCTTCGGAGAGATGGAGCCATTGTGTATACAGGGCTAGAAACTCGCTACCACGATTTTACCCTTACTCCGGGTGTGGAGTACGGCTACTCTGTGACTGCCACCAACAGCCAGGGAAGTGTCGTGAGCCCCCTTGTCAAGGATCAAACCAGCCCTTCAGCTCCCTCAGGTTTAGAGCCTCCGAAGCTGCGTGCTGGGAGTGACCTTGATATCTTAGTGGACTGGGACGCTCCAGTGAGGACGAACGGTGAAATCATGAACTACACCCTCTTCATCCGTGAGCTGTTTGAAAGCGAAATCAGAACTATGCACGTTAATACATCGCATAGTTCTTTTGGTCCTCGGTCACTCACAGTAAAGCACCTGAAGCCGTTTCACAGGTAAGTAGACAAGCCGGGTTTTCTGGAAGCAGGTCACTGTCCTTTCTGCTGTAGTCTGCCACTGCCAATGAGGCTCCCAAGGCAAGATGCGCAAAGCTGACTCCTCCCACTGTCATTTAACTACATCATGCTTTCATGGCCTCTGGAGAATAGAGCTCTGGCAGGCCACAAACAGTTACTAAGCTGTAAGGAGAGATGGCTCAGTGGGTAAAGTACCTGCAACCCAAACACCATAGTCTGAGTTAGGCCACTAGCACACACATAACAGATGGGCTTGTTCCTATAACCTCATATTGGTGGGCACATGGCAGGTAGCGCCAAGACCGTCAAGTTACCAGACAGGCAAACTAGTTGAGTCAGTAAGCTCCAGACTCAGGAAGAGAGCCTGTTTTCCAAAAATAATGTGAAGAGTGACTGAGGACCCTGTGCTACCCTCTAGCTTCCAAACATACACACACACACACACACACACACACACACACACACACACACACACACACACACAGAAATGCACAGGCACATGCATGGACATGTACATGCATACACAGAACTAAATTGTATCAGGCAGAAGTATACTGTGTCAGTGTTTGTCAGTGTTTTCTAGTGGCTAGCCCTCCTTTATTCAAGTCTAGCACCTCTTCCCTGGGATATAGGGGTCTTTGAGTTCTGTATCCACTGCAGAAACTCTCTCAGTCTTGAACTCATGACTGCTCAGATGGCAACGCTTTCCTAGGGCATGCTGTCCTAGATCCAGCCTCTGTGGTATGCACTGGGGTATTCTACACCAGTGCCCTTAGAAGCTCTGAGCGTTCTCCCATCCCACTTCAGGGACCCGACATCCCCACAGAAGAGAGTAATAAAAGGCATTGAGTGTGTGTGTGCGTGTGTGTGTGTGTGTGTGTGTGTGTGTGTGTGTGTGTGTGAAATTTAGGAAAATGAATAGAGCCACTTAAAAAAATTATTTTGAAGTCTGTAAAAGTGTTGATGTCCAGCCGGCACAGGTAGAACTCAGCTGTAATTATGATGTCCTGGCGCGTAGATTAGACACTGCCATGGTTATCTCTGGTGGATAGTTCTGTTTGAATGAAGCATTCATGGTCTTATGCATCTACTCAGGGCAATTATTTAGCATCATATTAAATATTAAACAGTAATTAAAAGCTCTTCAGGTATTCTGCACAGCTAATCTACATGCTATGTGAGTTGGCTTTTATCTCTCGATACTGAGGACATTTAAAAAGCCTATGTTGGTGAGGAGCGCTGCTGTCTGTCAGAGCTCCCTCTTTACGTGACTACAGCACAAGTAGCAAAATCATTTCCGTCTTGCCTCCTTTTGAGCCCCAATATCTAAAGGATTTCTAGAGAAAATGGCTTCCCAGATGTCAAAATAGTGCCCTTTCTAGAGAAAATAAAGGCATGAAGTGGTAATCCTAGCAAGGACACTAAGGATGCATCGAGAGGTGGTGTCCTCTTTAACAGTGACACCGGTGAAATGTAACGGAGTATCAAAGCGATGTCCTGTCCTTTTTGTTTTTGTGAGTTTTAAATCATATTAACATTTACTAGACAGAATACAAAGCAATGGTCAGTCAGGAGCATCTTGACAATCTTCTAGAACCAGAAAAAAAAGGTGACTGCTTTTAAGATTTATTTTATTTTATTTTTTATTTTTATTTATTTATTTTTTTTGAGACAGGGTTTCTCTGTATAGCTCTGCCTGTCCTGGAACTTACTTTATAGACCAGGCTGACCTCGAACTAACAGCGATCTACCTGCCTCTGCCTCCCGAGTACTAGGACTAAAAGCATGTGCCACCATGCCCTGCTTTTTTTTTTTTTTAATATTTATTTATTTATTTATTTATTATGTGTGCAGTGCTTGCCTGCATATACTCCCGCAGGCCAGAAGAGGGCATCAGATTACGTTATAGGTGGTTGTGAGCCACCATGTAGTCGAAAGGAATTGAATTCAGGACCTCTGGAAGAACAGGCAGCTCTCTTAACCTCTGAGCCATCTCTCTAGCCCTCAGAAAAGGGTCTTGTAGAGCTCACTATGGACTAAACTCATTACATCATCAAGGATGATCCTGGACTCCTGATGCCCCTGCCTCCACGTTCCAAGTGCTGGAATTACCGGACTCTATCACCACAGCCAAATTTTTGGTTTGTTTTGTTTAAGTCAGTGTCTCAGGTAGCCTGGGCCAGCCTTGAATTTCTGGTCCTCATTCCTCCATCTCACCCATGCATGAATTGCCGGTTTACACAATGCTGCCCAATTAAAGCACTGCTAGACCTTAGTTGGTTCTAGGCAAGCATTCTACCAAGCCAGTCGCATCCCTCGCTTGATCTAGAACTTTAAAACTAGCCACAGATAGTCCATAAAAACCTTCCCTGTATGGAAAAATCAAAACCAACCCAACAGTTGGTTTATTAGTCTGGCCCTCCATACACAGTTGCTCACTGAGCAGCTGGCAATGGCAGGACAGTGGACATGTGAAAGAGAGGTCAGAGGGTGAAGGAGAATAAAAGATGCCTGCTTTCCTTACATTTCCCGGTGCTGCGATAAAATACTCTGACAAAAGCCACTTAATGGGGGCAGGGCTCATACAAGTTCACAGATGAGTCAGCCCATCATGGTGAAGAAGGCACAGGGACAGAAACTGAGGCCAGCTGCTCACGTGGCAGCCAGGAGTTTAGGGCGTCTGGTCGCGTGGCATCCCGTGTCAAGTAGCAGGGTGAGAGGAAGGGCAGTGCCCGACTCACTTTCTCTTTTGTATTGAGTGTGGGAGCCCACCCCCCTCCACACACCCCCAGGAAGTGGTAGTCCCTGCTCTTCTTCCTGGATGGTCTTCCCACCTCAGTGAACGTAATCAACATGACCCCACCTAGGCATGCCCAGAGGCTAGTCATCCCTGGAAGGTGTGCCCAAAGGCTCCTCACTGAGATGTTCCCAGGACCTGTCAAGCTGACAGTTCACACTAACAATCACAAAGTCACAAAGGAAATGAAAAGCTTAATTAAGAAGGCAAAAATGCAAAACAGAAAGCAAGCAAGAGCAGAAGACAGCAACAAAGGGAGAGGAAGTAGAAAAAGAGCAGAAACACCGGACCCAAGGGCAGTAAGCGGGGGAAGAAAAGTAGAGCCTTTCTTAAGAAAAGGTTGATGTGTCATGAAGTCAGTGGGGCATGAGAAGAGAGCAGCCAGAAGCCTGCAGCACCAACCAAGGGCCTTTGTGTTGGAGAAGGCTCTGCTATGGAAACCTAACCTTTCCAAGCGGTAGATACCAGCTATAAGGCAAAACATAATTGATTAGCAGAGCTTGGCTGGGTAGTGATAAGGTGTCTCTGTGATGGATAATCTAGTGTGTATGGGGGTTAACTTTGCCCCCAGAGGTCTTTGTGTGAGGTGAGGGAACCTGTTTCAAGATGTCAAGTATCAGGTGAGAAGATTCATTACCACGGAGACCGTAACTTGGCAACACCCCCTCTGAATTTGAAGACATTCCCAGGGAATAGCTTGGCCCCAGCTGCCAGGGTAGGAGGAGTCTGGGACACGTGCAAAGCAGTAAGTAATTTTCACAACAGGACTAAGAGTTTCTTTACTCCATATGTCTCTAGGCAAGAACTAAGAACTGACCACTCACCACACAGATGAAGGTCTTTTTTTTTTTTTTTTTTTGAGTTTGAAAACTGGAAGATTGGAAATGCTCAAAAATTCCCATAAAAATATGACTTTGTTATTATCTAATATCTAGCTGTATATATGAATAAATGTAAACTTTTCCCCCTGAAAACATGTGGCCTTTTAAAAAATGTCCCAGACAGATCTAAGAATCATCTGTGATTCGACCATGTTTTCCTGTAGGTATGAAGCACGTGTCCAAGCCTGCACTGCCCTCGGATGTGCCTCTAGCGAGTGGACATCTACCCAGACCACAGAGGTCCCACCTCTGATGCAACCAGCCCCACATCTGGATGTGCGGACAGCTGCTGGGGGGTTCCAGCCCATAGTAGCTGTGTGGTGGGCAGGACCACTCCTGCCAAATGGAAAAATCATATGCTTTGAATTGTACAGAAGACAGATAGTGGCTTGGCCTGAGACATCCAGTCCACTGCCAATCTACAATGGAAGCTTAAGCTCATTTGTGGATTCGGAGCTCCTGCCTTTCACAGAGTACGAGTATCAGGTAAGAACTCTGTATGCCTTACAAAATCCAAGCTGAGATTGTGCACACCCATCAGAGATTCCTTCTACAATGTTCCTCGTGATTCCAAAAGCCATTTAATGAAATGTAGTTTCGCAGAAGGTTGTAACAGCCTTTGACTGTTTTAGGTAGTGGGTGAGCAAGGGAAGACTGTCCGTCCACCCTCTTCATGTGTTTAGTCCTTGGTACATACACGTGCTTTTTCTGTGGGTTACAGATGGATTGTTTATCAGTGACATGGTTCTGCCATTAGGGTTCCTCCCACCTGTGTTGCCTTGGTAGTAAGTATTCCTTAAACCATCCTTAGGGAAATACCTCAGGTGTTACAAATCAAAATAGAGCATAGTGGTAAACATCGATGCTCACCATGACCTGGAAAAAGATAAAAAGTCGAGAGGCCTCAAAAGGCTGTAACTAATCTGCCTATGGAAATAAAAGAAGTTTAAGAACAATTCACCCCTCAATCAGAAGTGTTTAAAAGACTTCACATAGCTCTTAAAAGACTAAGACTTGGGAATGATATTCAGAAAACATCTGGAAATCTATAAGACTGTTTGGGAGGGTTTTGTTTTACCCCGGGATAGTCACTCACTATCCCTGCAGCAGCAATGCATTTCCTAGGGAGGATGCATCTGACTTGGCTCACTGTCTCCTAGACAAGTGATGCACACAGGGCTGGGCTCAGCCACACCTTCACACTGGGCTTGATTTTACCCAGTGACTTGGAAGTCTCCAAGGCAAAGCTTAGAAGTCTTGATAGAGTTGCCCCTCAGCTCAAAGCCAATGTCTCTTTTCACACAGTTTCCAGCACTATTCTTCGGCTGTCCCCTTAGTGTCATAGGCTCACATGGCGTCTCTTCTACTTAAGCCAGACTCAGTTTCTCTAGCTTGCAGTGCAAAGAAGCACGCTGATGGATAACTCACGAAGGTCGGGCAAACACTAAGGAAAATCATCAATAAAAAAGACTAAGTCTGAAAGGCTTGTCAAGGGGCTGCAACTCAGTTGGCAGAGTGCCCGCCTCGCGGGCAGAACTCCCCAGGTTCGAACCCAGCACTGCAGTAACACGGCCAGGGTGGTGCTCGCTTGTAATCCCAGCACTATAGATGCTGAGGCAAGAGAGTCAAAATCAGAAATAATGATAAAAATGACTAGGAGTCTGACAGATACAAATCAATGGGATGATTTGGTTAGAGATAACATTTTATGCATGGCAAGAATGTCTCAAGACAGCATCGTGTTTGCACAAGTTGCCCGAGGAGGTTGGTATCAAAAATGTAAATCAACTCCTGAATTGGAGAAATAAACATAAATCCAAATTTACTGTTTGTAATTACAAACTAAAAACTCTCTTAAAAGCAAGAGTGTTCTCTTGGTTTGGTGCCAACTATTTGGTTGCAAGGCCTAATACAAATATATGGGAGGCTATTTATAGCATTTACTTACTTATCCCACTTACATATGAATATGTTTCCACAGAAATATTGCTTTAAAATAAGATAGCTAACCGGATAATGCAGGAGTGGTCTCAGAGCAAACTGGAGGCATACTTTGTTACATTCTTGTGTTTTGGTTGGTTGGTTGTTGGTTGGTTGGTTGGTTGGTTGGTGTTGTTTTCTTTTGGCCTTTTGAGATGGGATTTCTCTGTGTAGCCCTGGCTGTCCTGGAAGAGTTGTGGACCAAGCTGGCCTCCTAATACAGATCTGCCTGCCCCTGCCTCCTGACTGCTGGTGGTATTAAAGGTGTGCACCATCACACCTGGCTACATTCTTGTTTTTAATTATGTGAATGTCTGTGTCTCTGTGTGTGGCGTGAGTGCCAAATACAGGGCCGTCTGCTGGAATCAGGGTGCTCTCATGCCTCCACGCATGGTATCCTTTCAGGAAGAGACCTTGCCTAAACAGGTACTGCATGCCTATTAGGCAGAGCCATGGGGAACCTACACAACCAATAGGTGTTTTCCCTTACAATACCATTTTCTACTTCGAGCACTTCCCAATTGGACTGTGCTGACCTACACTCTTTATACCTCAAATTCCTGTCAGAAATCTCTCGATGAATGAGCGAGTCACTTAGGACAGTGGTCTTCCCACAGGCTTCTGGAAGGATCTGGTATGCCTGCCCCCTGAGCTGTCCCAGAGTTTTACAGAGTTGAGGGTGGAACCCAGGGCTTTGCACATGCAAGCCGAGCAAGCCTTGTACACTGAGCTCTGCCCCCAACCCTGCACTTTAGCTTTTACCTCAGGGAGAGATGTCTGGCTAATGAGCAGCTCCAGGTAATTCTGCATTCATATTCATACTCTCGCTTAAGGCAATGACTCACCACGGAGTTCCGGGGCCTGCCAGGGCTCCCTCTCACTGACTCGTCCTGACAGGGACTAATTAGCTCTCCGGAAACTTCCCCACATTGACAGGTTTTTGCGATAAGCACCCCCACACACTCAAAGGCTTCTGGTGCCCAGTGACTGGGTGACAGCTCAACCTTGCAGGACACTTTATCTGACTCACTGATGTGAGGGTCTGGTCTTGGGTCCTAAGGCTGAAGGAGCCATGGTGGGCTGGGGGCTGCTGCTTTCTACTCAACCAATGGTCTTCTCCAAGAAGAGGATGGAGGGAACGTTGCTAAGGGAACACAGAAGGGACCCTTAGAATCCCCACCAGAAGCAGATGGGTTAAAACCTCAGTAGAGTACTGTGTGTCCCCACCAAAGCTCCCCAAGTACAGGTGCTGGGCTAGAAGGGGAAGGAGAGAGATGGTAACATCTAGCCTTTAGAATACTTGGGCAATTTAGCTTCTTCATGCCTTCCCTCTAGTTTGTACTTGTTATGACAGAGTGTTACACACCATACAACTTATATATCAAACATTATTGCTCACAATGCTGGAGATTTAGACGTCTGAGGTCAAGGTGTCAGTAACTGCCATGTCTGGTGAGGGAGCACTCTGCTTTGCAAATGCCATCTTCTCATTGTATCTCACAAAGCAGGTAAGAGATGGAGGGGGGCATAGGGCAAGAGGAAAAGGACATGGAGGGAGAGTCTAGTCTCTCATAAGAACACCTATCACATCTGTGGGACCCCACCTGACAGGAACTCTTCACTCTGTAAGATCTAATCCCAAATGCCATTGTGCTGGGACTGAGACTCAACATGTAGATTTGGAGGGGGCTCCTTCAGAAGACAGCACCATGCCTTCCCTGCAGAACCAAGCTCTAGAAAGGGTAAGCTACAAGAATACAAAGAAATTCATTTCTTTACCAGTTAGTTAGTTAGTTAGTTAGTAAGTTAGTTAGTTAGTTAGTTAGTTAGTTAGTTAGTTAGTTAGTTCATTCCTTATTTTGAGACAGGGCCTGCTATGTAGCCCTGGCTGGACTTGAGTTTGCAAAGATCCACCTGACTCTGTCTCCAGTGTGCTGGGATTAAAGGAGTGTGCCACCACACCCCATGTTAATCTTACCTTCTTCTGATTGACTTATGTAACTTATAGACTGTGAAACTTGACAAAATAAATTCTGACCCAAAGCCCCTTCATTCAATAGCAGTGTTTAGCTTTGAACTGTACTAATACAAGAGAGATCGTGGTGTCATCTTCAGACAGAAGAAATGGTTGGTTATGCTTCATCCCACTTAGCTTGAGTCCTGGAACCCTGACTGGGACACTGAGGGAATGCAGAAAGGACAGACAGACACATGCACAGAAAATCTGGAGTCAGGAAGGGTATGCAAGCTGTAAGCATCCAGGGTGAGGAGGGAGCTGTTGTTTCTAGTTTTTGTACACACTGATGAGCTAGTACAACACTCGCCCTTGGACAGAGCAAGGCTTTGCCTGGGCCTGTCCTATATGAGGAATGACTTTGCCAGTTTCCTATGAGCCCAAGGCCTTGGAGTTCACAGCCATGTCAACAATATACATTCTCTGTGGACCTCACTCACTCAGGGATTCCTCTTCTCCCTCTTATTATAACCTAACCTACTTACTTACTTAATAAATGTACCTTAAGTTAATAAAAACATTATAATACATAAGTATTAATAAGTATTAGATCTATTTCACTTACAAGCTTTGAGTCCTTAGTGCCCTGGTGGAAACCTACATCATCAAAATCATATTAAGCCCGTGTTCAACCAATAACAGAGGAACAGTTTGAGCTAGACTACACCCAAGGGAATTATTCTACTTGTCTGGGAAGGAGATGAAAGCAATTCCTCAGCACCAAGAAAAAGCCTAGATACCAGGCCATGGCAACCCAAGGCAAGACCAAAAGCTGTGTCATTTCTCTGCTCTGTCCCTCTGTCTCTCCATCCCTCCATCCCTCCATCCCTTCTTGCCTCTTTCCCTCCGTCCCTCTCTCATCTTATCTTGTTCCTGAAGTTGTAGTTTGACTCAGTACAACACATAGGTTTGCCTTAGGGTTAAATCAGTATATAAGTGAATGTGCAGAAGGTACCACACATAAGAAGCACTCAACAATATAATACTGTCATTATCACCCTCAATCCTTAATGATCAAGAAGGTTGCTTTCAGTCTTAAGCCGCCACAATAGGACTCAAACCATAACCTGTTACAGCATGTGCCTTCCCTCCTAAGCACTGAGAAAACGAATCCCTCTGGGTGAGCATGCCTCATCCTTAGTCCTCTTTCTCCATCAAGGCTACATGCTTTCAATCCAAGGCAAGAGTTGCCAGTACCAACCCCACACCAAAGACATCTGCTGAGGATACAGATTCCTGTTCTTCAACCTCTTACAACTTCTGTTCTCCAAATGAAAACAGAGTTAGAATCACAAAAGCTGGGCTGGGGAGAAGGCTCGTCTGTATAGTGCAAGCACAAAGCCCGTGTTCGAATTCCAGAGCTCACGTGAAAGAGAAGTCAGCCATGGCAATGAACACTGGCCCCCAAAGGTCTGAGAAGGTAGAGGCAGAGGCAGAGATGGGTGCCCTCTGGCTCACTGGCTGCCCAGCCTACCTTACTGGGGGAGCCCCAGACCAGAAGATGGCTCAAAACGAAGGTAGATGGTAGCTGAAGAAAAAGAGCTGAGGTTAAGCTCTTGCCTCTACATCTGTGCATGTGGGTGACATTTAATTTCGCATGGCCTCTCCTCTGTCATTTAACATTATGAGAATTCATCTTCTGTGTCAGTAGGATGCCTGTGTTTAGCAGGCCCATGCTCCACCCCCAGCTTTTCTATCGAGCAGATGAAGAGAACTCTGCTCTATCCAGTGAGTCTGTAGCCAATGGTAGACAGTACCAATGGCTGCTCAAGAAGTTCTGAAGGGGGGACTCCTCCCAGTCCATCCTTCCTTGTCATCAACTTGGCCATTCACAAAAGGCGGCGAGCCCGTACTCACCCCCACCCCCCATCACCACGAGCCTGATTATCTGTGCCAGCTCCTTGCCTTCTTGCTTGCTTTCTGATGCTATGGCCATACCGACCCCTCTCCTAAGCATTTTCTACATCGCATTTAGCAGCAACTTATTGAGCACATCTTCTGTTTGGCTTTGGACTTGCATTTAATTAGGTCTTAATCTCACTAACGTATTTCTGGACAGCATGGAGGCTTTTGTTTGGTTAGTTTCTCCCACAAGAACTGAGCTCCCGCCACCTCCTCTCCCACAGCTCAAGATTTTAAATGATTTATTGGTAATGTCTGACGCCGCCTGTCCATGGTTCTGATTCAGCAGAGCCTGAGTGCGTGGAGAAAACATTGCCCCCCTCAGAAAAAAAATTCCCAGAGATAGGGAACTTGGGGGTACCACTAAGCCATGGGCACATCCCGTTTGGCCCCAAAGGAGTCTTCAGCTTCCCTCAGGACTCTGTTTATTAGTAAACCACCGTCACTGCCAGCCTTTCTTGTTGCCTTGAGATGCGCGCGCGCCCGCGCACACACACACACACACACACACACACACACACACACACACACACAC
>OU015747.1:139546526-139592181 GCA_907169655.1 Acomys percivali
AGCTCAGCCAGGCACACCTCTGGAGACACCCCTGCAAGCTCAGCCAGACACACCTCGGGAGACACCCCTGCGAGCTCAGCCAGGCACACCTCTGGAGACACCGTCTTCTTGGGTTGCCTTTCCCATCATTCACTCTGATTGATCACTGTGTGGTCGGCTGCTCTTGGGCCTAATTTAACCCTATGTGCTTGCACATCCATCCACTGGGTCTATTGTACCTGACATTCTACAAATTACTTACTCATGCAAATGGCGACCCAAGGCGACCTTTTAGGATATTCGAGTTTAATTATACAAATGGTTCTTGATAAATAAGATTACACATTTCCCCATATGTTTATCCCCTCCTTGATGAAAGGAAATTTGATTTTCATGCAGATTTAATGGAGATGGTGTTTAAGAATTGCTGAGTTTCATGGAGTCTAGGAATCCATCCAGTCTGAAGGAAATGACAAAAACAAAAATAACAAAACACCCCTCCATTGCCCCACAGAGGCAGAGTGGAGCACTTCAGCCAGCTGCGCCTACCTGAGGAGTTACACACCCCTATGAAGCTCCTTCTTGTTTTGATTCTTTGTCATTACAAACTTGCAAGACCAAAGTTCATCCTACTCCACTGTCCATTCTGTTGGCTGATTTACTTATCTAGTTTTACTTTTTATTGAGCCGTGGTCTTACTCCTCAGTCCTGGCTGGTCTGGAACTCACAGAGATTGGCCTGCCCCTGACTCCACAGCGGTGGGACTAAGGTGTGCGCCACTAAGCCCATGCCTGATATTCATCCCCAGTGGGAGGGTACCCTGGTTTTGATTGGTCTTGTTGATTCTCTTTTGAGGTATGGGCAGTGAACTCTGCAGGAAAAACCCCAAGTAACTGGACACGATGTAGAACTGGACCTGCCCCACCAGAAGGTCTCAAAGCGCCCACATTCCACAGCGTCTCCTCCACCCAAGCAGTGGTCAACATCAGCGCACCTGCGAGGCCCAATGGGAACATCAGCCTCTACAGGATCTTCTCCAACTCCGGGGGAACCGACACCACGGTGAGCACACAGCTCTAAGAGCTAACACACAGCTTAGCTCTTCCTAAAAGGCCCTCTGGTTCTTTGTCCTCCTTCATCATTTGCTGTGCGCCTGCTCTCACTTGCCCTCTGACAAACAGAAGGTCCTTCTGAGAGACTGAGCCTGTAGAAAACAGAAAACATCTAAAGTGGGGTAAGTGCAGGGATGGTGCTGAAGATTCCGGACACGTAAGGAACCAAAGACTTTACACATAGGCAAATTTGATTCAGTTTAGAAAAAGAGAGGCCAGGTACTTGAACACTGGTAGCACGTATGCATGGTGAGGTTAATGATGTGAATGTTAATATAAAAAAGAAAAGATGAAGCAAAGAGTGCTCTGGGAACCCCAATTTTGATGCACACAGATCTCTAACGAAAAGAAATTCCCATATAAGAGAGCTCAAGAGAACTCTATCTTCTCAGAAGAGGCAGAGTCAGGAACAGGGCTCTGTCTCCACTGCTGCTGTCAACACCTTTGCGGGAAGTCAGGAACTCGAACTGAGTATGGGGAGGATGGAACTGAGCTGTAACCTGTTGATGAGAGGGAGGCTGTGCTAGAAACAAAGACAACACTCGTGTTGCAAAGCAGAACGTACTGGTAAGGCAAAAGCGACTTGGCAGGGTGATCGGTTTTTGTAAAAAGGGCACCAAGACCCAAGCCCATTGTGAAAGGCGTGGTTTCCCTGATTTCTTTCTCAGCCCGTTTCTCTTTTGTGTACAGCAGGGCTACTGATTATTTTTAGTTTATTTTGTATCCAGCCACTTTGCTGAAGATGTTTATAAGCTACAGGAGTTCCTCGGTAGAATTTTTAGGGTCACTTATGTATACTATCATGTCACCTGCAAATATTGATACTTTGACTTCTTCCTTCCCTCTCTGTATCCCCTTGATCTCCTTTAGTGGTCTTATTGCTCCAGCTAGGACTTCAAGCCTCTGATGGGGTGGAAGTCCTGATAGCTTAGTCCTACAATTAACCTAAGCTGTTTACGGGTTAAGATGTTTTTAGGTATAGATAGAGATATTGAGTTGGCAGAGATGAGAGAGGATAGATATGGATTCTTATTCAGAATTTTAGACTCACCAAGATAGGAAAGATGTTTTCTACAAGGATGCCAAATGCAATCAGCCAAAACACCTTGAATGTAATATTCATATGATCCCTGATTGTTTCATGGTTCTTCTTGCTGGATGTAATTTTTCTGCTTATGAATAATAATATAAATGTATGTGCCAAAATAAATAAATAAATAAATAAAGTAAAAAAAGAAAAAGACCTAAGCCCAGCTAACAAGCACACTGGCAGGCAGTTGGTGTTTATGCTAAGGTGGGGGGCGGTGGCTGTCTTCTTCCCGTTGGCTGGGATCTCACCTAACAATCTTTTGAGATTGGCTAGTTTTAAATGAAATGAGGGGAAACTGGAAGGGGGCTATGGTGCTTAAACCACCTAAATTCAGAGAATGGGGGGGCGGGTAGTGAATGAAAGGTTTTCTGTGTGGGGCATTAAAACACTTGCATAAGGTTTTACAAGGTGAGGAAGATAAAAATATTTTAACTTCTTGTCGTAAACAAAAGTTTTTCAGTATTTGACAGAACAGACTAGTACTTAACGTTCCTTATAGCTGAGAGCCCACTGCCAAGCCAGTGCCTGCATTATGTAAGTGTTGACACTAAAAGCCACCTAGTCTCTGGTCTCTTGTCTCTGTGGTGTGACTTCCCCTCTCTCCCTGGTGGCTCATGAATAAGTGGAGATTATAATACTCTATTCACATAAGCTTATAGAGAGATTGTGCAGATCCCAGTATTACATTATGAATTATTTAGAGCAATTTAGGGAATGATTTGGGCAAGTGTGAAGAAATCCTCTGAGGCCCGCATGCCTGGTGTAGGAACACAATTTCCAGAGAAGACCCATATGCAGGCAAAACTCCTAGTGAATGCTAAAGGAATATTAGCATATTTTCTACAGGGTTTCGTATTCAATAAATATAGATGATGTAAATACAATCAGCCCTTGATTATCCATGCTTATAAAATGATAATATTAATAAACCCAAATAATTTCTATTTGGAGTGCATTGTATGCATCTTAAAAAATAGCAGGTAGCTCCTTAATTATGTTACTTATGTCGATGTGGAAATTAATTTCCAGCTTCTAAGCACTTCTTTTCCAAATGAGGTCAAAAGTTTGCTCCAAACAAATCAGAAGTTTCTAGTCCCACAAAGACAAGTAAGTGGCTTTGCAAAGCCAGCATCCTGAGAGGAAGGAGGCTTATGGACATTAAACATTTGCATTCCCCTGTGATATGGGTCCCAGGGCATTTTGGGTACATACGTTCCATGCAAGTAATTGTAATAGAATGTGAAATTTAGTGGTAAAAAGACAATTTGAATACAGATTATGATTTTTCTGTTTCATTTTCTTACGAAGTAGTCCATTTGAAAATCATTGACTCCAACCCCTATTTTGTGTGTTTGGTTCCACTTTCTAGAACATTCCTATGGTTAAGTAAGGGATGATATCCTACCTTGCCACCTCTTTCCTGTTACCTGTTGTAGACACCCCTCCACCTGGATTGATCACTCCAAGCGTTCTGCTGAGTGTCTCACTGCATCTCCCAGAGGGCCGAGCTTGGGGCTCCAGTCATATCAGGAGGCATACCATCTCTGACACGTGTCCATCTGGTTTCTCCCCTGCAGCTGTCTGAAGGCATGGCCACCCAGCAGACCCTCCATGACCTGAGACCCTTTACCGCATACGCCGTTGGGGTTGAGGCCTGCACCTGTTCCAACTGCTGCAGCAGAGGGCCAACAGCCGAGCTGAGGACCCATCCTGCCCCACCTTCAGGGCTGGATCCTCCGCAGGTCCAGACACTGGGCTCCAGGACAGCCTCCTTCCTGTGGGCCCCGCCTCTGCTCCCTAATGGTGTCATTCACAGGTAGTTCTCAGTGGAACAGATGAATAAACCAAAAGGAGACACAGGGCACAGGGGTCCTGCAGCCCCAAGGGGTTACCAAATGGATGCATACAGAGGAAAGAAAATATTCATTTGAGCAGCTTTGATACTTTAGAAGTGTTTAATCCATGAACCAACTGAGAGAACAAGGAACAACAAATGCATCCTGAAACAAGAGAGACAACTCATTGTGTGTGCGTTCACTGAGAGGAGACACTGCCCTTGTGGTTCTCTGGAACGATGCATGCTGCCTCAGCTAGAGCAAAAGAGATCTCTGTGGTTAGCTGGGAATTTCCCCGGCCTGAGTTAAAATGTCAGGAAGAGCAGCTGTCTCAAAGCTCTTCCCAAAGAATAATCTGGAAGGGGATCTTTCTTATGCCCTCTTCTGGCCTCTGCTGGCATTGCATCCATATGGTGGATGAACACACATGCAGTCATCACACCTGTACATGTGAAAAATAAATCTTAATTAAAAAAAAAAAAAAAAAACAGTGGACAGTTCCCATGGTTGTCCTCTGGTCTACACACAGATGTGCCCACACCTGCATGTGCACATATAGCACACACCCACACACCCACACACCTACACATAGACTACCTTCTGGGTGGCTATCGACGTGTGTATACTGAGGAAACTCACCTCTTTTTCCCACCTAGCTTCACTTCTCATTCTCTGTGGTATCAACTCAGGGTCTCTGAAGGCAGTTTCCTGGAAACGTAGTTTTTAAAGAATTTACAAAAATGTCTTCCTCCCCAAATCCAGTCAACTTTGAAAAGTAAACAAGTCCACTGCTTACCTTCTTTCTCCGCCCCCCCCCCACCTGCCTACCTGTCCCAGCTATGAACTGCAGCTGCACCAGCCATGCCTTCCTGACTCAGCCCCGCCCTGCACTCCCAGCCACACGGAGAGGAAGTACTGGGGTCCTGGGCACAGAGCCAGCCTGGTGGGGCTGCGGCCTTATACTGCCTACGAGGTGCAAGTGGTGGCCCACAATGAGGCAGGCAGCACGGCTTCCGGGTGGACCAGCTTCAGCACCGAGAAAGAAAGTGAGTACGTGGGTTACCCTGGCAACAGAAATGCTGTGTGACATGGAAGTCCATGCTCAGCTGCATAGGCTCCCACTAAGACATCATATAAATAGTGACTAGGAGAAATTCCCATGGCATGTGAGAGTATAATGGCCCAGGCAAGCCTGGAACTCACCATGTAGGCTGGGCTGGCCTCAGGCTTGCAGCAATTCTCCCGCCTCTATCTCCCAAGTGCTGGGATTACAGGTGTGTGTCACCGTGCGAGGCTAAGCCCACTTCTCAAAGATGCTTTGCTTTACTTCTTCTGTCTACACACTCCCCCAAATCAGTGAGACACGGCATGTCGCCAAGGGCCAAGGAGAGTTTCAGTGCAGAAATGGACACACGTGAGCTGTTAGCCAATTAACTGGGTTTTTATAAAATAGCTTCTGTGCCATATTGTTTTTTAAAAACTTAGGGTTGGGGAGATAGCTCAGTCAATGGGGCTTATCACAGAAAGCACGGGGATCTCAGACGGGTCCCCAGAACCAACATGGAAAAAGCCTGGACGCGGAGCCACATGCTCTTAATCCCAGCACTGAGGAGGAGATGGGTAGTTTCCAAGGTTGACTGGCAGTTGCCAAGCCTGCTTGATGAGTGCCAAGCCACTCAAGGTTTTTGTCTCACAAGAACAAGGGAACAGAATCTGAGAGAGACTACCAAAGTTGACCTCTGATTTCTCTATGTGATCGCTCGCGTGCGCGCTTGAGCGCGTGCGCACACACACACACACACATGCACGTGCAGATCTTCACACATGCACACACAAATGAGAATTATGAAAACATAGTAGGGATAAAATAGTTATCAGAAGCATAAACTATCTGTGGGGCACAATAAGAAATGAAAATACAGAGCTTCCAATAAATCAAGAACACAGCACCAGGATGGCCGCAGAACTCCTGCGTGGGAGAGGTCTGTGTACCCGCATGGTCACATAAACAGGAATCCAATCCTCCCCGTAATCCCACCACTTATAGAGATCAGCTGTCAATAGCTGATGTGATAAACTCTGCTATTCTCTTCTTATGCAGTGTTTATTGTATGTGAAATCAGAGTATAACTAAAATTTTTCATACTTGTGTTTTTTATACTTCATGTTATTTGATTTGTATTTCTGTCATCTAAACAATTTGTTACTTAAAAACCTTCAGCAATTTCAAGATCTGTGGACTGTGCTCTAGAATCTAAGAGGACAGTCACATAGAATATGATATGAACAAAGCTGCTGAACCTAGACCCCAAGGTGCCCCTGACCTGGAACAAGACCTTGGTGACATGGCTGGCAAACCCCATATCTAATTAGTGGGATGCTCTGAAGGCACCATCAAGCTCAGCTCTCCCCCCACTCCCAGCACTCCTGATCCCAGGTCACTTAACCTTCCTACTCCCTGACCTGACCCTTGCAAGCCTCCATACACCACCCAATCTTGCCCTGAACACTCCCGCAGCCAGACCTGGCCTCGGCTAACTCTTTGCCTGGGCTGGGAGAAGTCACCTCAGTGGCTGCTCTCCATCTCACCCACGGCAGATGCTGGCCTTGAGGACCACACCACTGATCCCCTCAGTGTCCACTCAGCTGCAAAGCCACTTCTCTCCCTGAGGCTAAAACAGATAAGCTGTACTCCCTCTCCTGGCACCAGAAAGCTTTTCCAAAGATCAGCCTACTCAAGCTCGATCCGTTTCTCCCTTCCCCCACTCCTCTCCTTCCCCACTACTGCATGGAAACGTCTTCCTCAGTTTGTCCTTGACTTCCATGTCGATGACAACGGCAGGACACATGTTTTGCCCCAGGTTACCCCAGAGTGTTCAATGCGGTCCTTGTTTTCATGACAAGCATCTCCGGGTCCCCTCCTGGCCCTCGGATAGTCTTATTGCTTGACTTTCCTATCTCAGCTGTAACCCTAGCTCTGAGCCTGTCTGCTTCATTCGCTTCCCTCCGTTTGCTCAAGTCCTTCCTCGCACCCTTCCCTCTTCAGCGGAGTTCATCTGCCCAAATGAGGGCTGATGGGCAAAGGTCGCCTCCTACCCAAGCCGTTATTAAATCTTGTCCTTCTCTGACCTTCACCTTCTCAGCTGTAGTCCTAGGTAAGATGCCTTAGGCTTCCCCAAAATATCACCTCTCATTTACTACAGACAACATTTGGGTTCCTGTTGCCCATGTATCGAAGAACGCTATGAAGACTCTCAATGTCTCCTGTCTAATTTCATAGCCTCCTTTATGATACACCCATGATACAGCAACACTGAGTATTCCTGTTTACTGTCAGTATTGACCAGAAAGTCACGGAGCACCCAGATGAGGGCAGGGAATTACAATGCTTTTTAGTCCTGAAGCTCAGGTATTCACTCTTGTGCGAAGCAACGAAGTGAACAAAGGCCCCACCTTCCCCCACTGACCACTTTCCTTCCGGTCATTCTTTCACAATAACTAAATAGTAGTCCAACACGAAGGAGAAGGGTCTCTTCAACTCAATCCAGCATCCACTGCTGTGAAAACGTACAGGAAACTGATCAAATGTGGGTCTCTCAGCACTCACTAAGTACACTGGAGCAAGAGCGCAAACCAGGAGATAATTTGAAGTAGTGTGGGTAGTTGTGTAGCGGTGTGAGCACATTCATGCTCACCAAAGAGCTTGAGGGCAGACTCCGCCTCCTCTGCCTGGACCGCCCTTCAGTGGAAGGGCAGAACAGTACAGATGGTCGGCAGCCAGTCCTGCCAAGAGATAAATGTGCTTGGCCACTCCCGCTGTGTCTGTGCTCCCTCCACCACCCAAGGATGCCACATGACACCACGGCAGCACTCAACACCCAATGAGAAGAGATGGGAAGAGCATGGTCACTATGTCACCTGTCATCCTACTACAGGATGGATAACAGTAAAGTGAAATAAGTAATAAGACATGCAATTAACTTTATAGGGTTTAATGTCTAATAATGGCTAACTTGAATGACAAGCACAAAACTTTGTTTGTTTTTGTTTTTTGTTTCTCGAGACATGGTTTCTCTGTGTAGCCTTGACTGTTCTGGACTCACTTTGTAGACCAGGCTGGCCTCGAACTGACAGGGATCTGCCTGCCTCTGCCTCCCAGGTGCTGGGATTAAAGGCATGCGCCACCACAGCCCAGCCTAAGCACAAAACTCTTAACTGACAACCAGAGTTAGCCAGTTTCATCAGACCATGAGGGAGCATCCTTAGTAAATTAGTAAATGTATTCTGCTTATAGAAGGCCGTGTGGGCTTCAGAGTGAAGCAGGTCTGGGTTCAGATCCTTATGGCTTCTTCTTCTTCGTTTTCCTTAAGATTTATGTGTCTGTGTCTGTGTTGGGGGTGGCGGGGGTGGGGAGGTGTGAGTAGTGCAGTACCCATAGGGACCAGAAGAGGTCATCAGATCTCCTTGGAACCGGAGGTGCTGGGCCCTTAGCTCTAGTCCTCCACAAGAGCAGCCAGTGTTCTTAAATTGCTAAGCAATCTTTCCAGGCCCAGTGCCCAGTCTTTGCTGGAGTGTTTTGAGGGTTAAATAAGATCAAATATGTCCAGGACCAAGGCACAGCAGCACTTCCTCTGTCCTTAGCGCAGTCACACACACCTGAATCTCATTACTTTGATTTCTTGTTCTTTCTCTCAGCAAAGACTCCCAATCCTAAAACACATTTATTTCCTTAAAGTTTGCAAGTTGCATTTTTCTTTTTCCTGCTAGGATACAGGGTGATGTATTGACCAATATGGCAGAAGAGAGCCTCAGAAAAATAGAACTATGTATCGGCCTGTGACACAAGGCAGGCAGGCCCTGGCTGGCAACACACAGGCATTGAGAGGGTTGGATGGCACTGGTCTTTGTGGCAGTTGCTGTTGGGGCTCCTCCTGAAAGTCTCCTACTGTGAAAGATGAGGTGCGTGTGTGTCTTTAGGGTCTAAACTGTTCGCTACCTTGTTACAAAGTCTGAGGTGAATAGTGTGGCCAATGTATTCAGGGCCTTCCTTTCTGAAGATCCAACTGGGAGTATACATGGATCTTGGCGCTTTGCAAATATCTTGGCCATCTTCCCCGCTGCAAGGTGATATGTTAGTTACTCCACTCGATCCCTCAGCAGGACACTTACATGGGGGATGAGCAGCAGTCAAGGGTTCCTGTTTTGTTTTAGCAAGGAGCAGAAGACTGAGACGAGGACACACTTGTCAAACGCGCACCAGGTTGCTTCTAGGGCTGATATAGTACTTAGGAGAACCAAGCCTGATTATACACTAATGCATTGCATTATTGATGGATTGGTCCGGGCAATGACTTATGATGCTTGGATTGCTGTTTGCAAGGCCTTTTAACTATCTTAGAAAACAAACTAACGGTTCAAGAAAAAGCTTTAAGAACAAATAGTTGCCAAAAGGACATAATTCACAATCTAAGCAGTTTGGTTTGGTACAAAAAAAAAAAAAATATATTAACTTCATCTAGTCCTTGGGGCTCCATAGCAATAAATATTGATTTGATATGAAAAATAGCTATGTGCTGTAGTTAATAGTGTTAAGGACACTTTATCCGTTAGAAGAGGGAAAATGCAGCAAAATATGAGCCCCGGGTTATGTTGCTAAGCAAACCCATTGTGTGTTAATAGTTTTATTTATAAAACAGTACTCTCCATTGATTTTTGGCAGCAGCACAGAGCTGCTGAGACCGCATTTCACACGTGTTCCCATTGGCTGTCTTCCCGCCTCTCACACCAGTTTGTTATTTTTAATGGGTTTCTCACAACACCCAGGGTTGTTTCTATTTGCTCGGTTGGTTGGCTGACTTCCTATACTACTGTTTACGCTCTCCTAAAAGCACCCTGTGCATCCATCCCAGAAGTTCCCATTTCTAGGAGCTGTGCTTTCCTTCCCACAGTGCCTCAGTACCTCGCCCTGTTTTCAGTGGACAGCAATGCATCCACAGTGTGTGTGAACTGGAGTGGCACTTTCCTCTTGAACGGCCAGCTAAAGGAGTATGTGGTCACCGATGGAGGACAGCAGGTGTACAGCGGCCTGGACACCACCCTCTACATACCAAGGACAGTGGACAAAAGTTAGTAACTGACCCCCTTCTTTGTTTAGGGTGCTCTGGTCTGTTATTTATTTTTTTTTTTGTAAAACTATATTTGTTTCTCAGTTTTTCTCTTAATCTGGCTATCACACAAATAACTGAGACACTTTTATATTTATTTAATAATAAGCTTCATGGCACAAGAACTGAGCAGTTATTAGTCTGTTCTTTTAACTCCCTAAACTAATCTGGTTTCCTCCCAGTGTATCCCAGAGATACTTGCACTTTGTAGCTTTCCTGCTCCAGCTCTTCTACTGATGTCTCCTGTGCTTCAATCCCCTGCTTCCTACACTAACTCCTCCTTCCCTTTCTGGCAGGAAGTCCTGCCCTATTCTCCTCCCTACTCAGTGATTGGCTGTAAGCTTCTTTACTCTCCTATCAGGGGGCAACTGGGGAGCAGTGTTTATACAACATTGACACAGGAGATTCTCAGAACAGGGATTGCAACCAAATATAAGGGGTACAGAAATCAGCATTTGAATTACACAATAACATTATGCCTACACTGGTCCCCAGGTTTATGAAATGTTAAACCAGAAAGGTGTCCTGAGGAGGCTTATCATCAAAATTCCTTGGTTTATGTGGCCACTGTTTGTAGAAATCTAACAGCTCAGAATAAATATGAGCCCCCTTCCTTTGTTTCTGGATACATCCAGGAACAGTGCTGTCTCCAGGTGAGTTGAATGGCTACAAGAAGGAACAAGACCAGAGGGCAGGTTCAGTTCACAACACAAACAGCATAGACTTAATCAGAGAGCATACTGAAAACTGCAGGGGTTTCCTCACTGGATCCCTGCTTGCAAACAGCATTGTCAACAGTGTGCTAGCTACCTTTCACTATCAACTTGGCACAAGCTAGAGTCACCCAAGAAGAGGGAACCTCAATGCAAGAATTGCCGCCTTCATCAGAGTGGCCTGTGAGGCATTGTCTTGGTTGCTTGATTATCTCGGTGTAGGAGTAAGTGCCCTGAGGATGCTGCCATCCCTAGGCATAGAGGCCCGGCCTATATCTGAAAGCTTGCTCAGCAAGCCAGAGGGAACAAGCTGGAAAACAGTATTCTGGCACGGTTTCTGCTTCCATTTTTGCCCCTACTTCCCTTAGTGACGGAGTGTAGCCTGCAAGTGTAAGCCAAATAAATCCTTCCCTCCCCAAGTTACTTTTGGTCATGGTATTTATCAAAGTAACAGAAATGTTACCAGATAACCTGACAGCCATCTCCAGCCTGAACCCCCTGAGTGAGGAGCTCCCCAAACCTCACAGGGTCAGGCCCTACAAGGACCTCCCTTTTCTTCCAGGACTGTACCCCATCCTCCTCCCCAGTTGCATTTTCTATATCTTTGTCTTGATTTTCAGTTGTACCAAGAAAGTTTCCACAGGCACCTTAGATTTTCACGTAACCAGTATGGCTGCAGAGCCAGTGGCTACAGAATATTTTGAAAAGAACATTGGATTTATATAGTAAGTCAACCCAGGAGTGTTTGGGTCCTTGAAAGGCCTGTTTATTTAGACTGAAGGAAGACTCCCACATTGCATTTATAGAAACCAAGTTTCACCCTGAGTGAGCTACACACACTGTCACAGCTCCTGGTCACCCAGGCAACTTGCTATAGAGGGAAGATGGCCTGACAGTTGGCGGATCCGGGTTCTACCTGAGTGGGCCTCAGACCATCTGTGTGACCTTGTAAGAGGCACAGGGTCCTGGCAATTGAAACAGGAATTTGGATCATGTGATTCTCCAGTTCTGAGCTCTCCAGTCGAGGAAGGAACTCCTGAAGGTCTTAAAGGAAAAGGTGGAGAGAGATAACGAGCAAGAGCCACTGGTGTGTGGTCCCTGACTCCTCTGACCATGCGGCTTGGCCGCTCCAGGTGGAAGGCCTGCCGCTTCTCCCCACCCTGGGGACATGCTGTCGTTACCCAGCAGCTCTCTTGCTGATTGGCTTTTTAATTAGAAGTGTGCATATTGGATGTCAATCAGCTTTTCATCGCTATGACGAGTGCCTGAGACTGTCAGCCTTCTAAGGAGAAAAGGTTTATTCGGCTCATAAACGCTTCTGTGAATCTGCTGGCACAGCTTTGAGCCTGTGGTGTGGCAGTCCATGGCCAAGCCTCTTCCAGGTCCCCCTCCCTCCCAGGAGCATTGCTCCAGGAAGCAATCACCGCTGAAGTGTAGTCTGCCTTTGCAGAACTGCTAGCATCTGAACTGTCCTCCTTTCACTTCTGTTGCTATGGTAAAACAAACAAACAAACAAACAAACAAAACAAAACACAAAGTTCCCTGACAAGGGGAGAGAGATCCTGTTAGCTCAATTCCAGGTTTCACTCCGTCGCTGAGGGGAAGTCAAGGCAGCAGAAACTTGAAAGAGATGGTCCCATTTCAGCCGCAGCCAAGAGCAGAGAGAACAAATGTATGCGTGGGTCCCACTCAGCAGCTTGCCCTACTCCCATAAGGTCCAGGAACACAAAACCAGGACATGGAAATGGCTGGGTCTTCTCACATCAGTCACCACAGTCATGACAACCCCTCACAGTTAGAACTGGTCACCAAGTGTGTAACATTAACACTCAGCTCACTCTAGAGTGTTATTTTCATTGATCTTTCAAGATGACACTCCCCCCCCCATTAGCTGGTGTTAAACAACTGAGACTTACCAGGTCTTTCTTTGGTCTAGCTTTCTTCTTCCAGGTCACCTGCACAACAGACACTGGAAGTGTTAAGACTCCATTGGTCCAGTATGATGTCACTACTGGATTTGGTAAATGTTTTTCTTGTTTTGTGTTTACTGTAGCAGCTACTCATTTTCCTTATGGAAGAAACTGATGTGTCAGGAAGGAAGGAAGGGAAGGAGAGAGGGAGGGAGAGAGGGAGGGAGGAAGGGAGGGAGGGAGGGAGGGAGGAAAGGAATGAAGGAAGGTCCTTATGAAACTAATATTAAACAAGGAGTTAAGATTACTTTCAAAACTCAAGTCACTAAATTGTCAATATGGCAAACATCAGAGAGACCTGGTTAAACTTCTTTTCTGAACAAATATTTTATTTAAATAATTTTATGACTTCATATACAGAAAGGTAGCAGAAAGAAAATTCAGGAACCACGGAAAAATGGTAGACAGTAGGTGGCCAATTTAACTCCTGATGGTCCAAATGATGTACTGGGGTCAGAGCATAAGATGATGGAGTAGGGACATTTCTGTCTGTACCCCTCAGATTGCAGCGGCTTATGGGCTAGGGAGATGCTTGGTGAGGAAAGTATGCACCATGCCTTCATGAGGACTTGAGTCTCAATCCCCAGAACCCATTTAGGGGCAGGTGTGGTAGGCACAGCCTCTAATTCCAGTGCTTCCAAGGTAAAATGAGAGAAGTGGGGACAGGAGAGCATAAGCGTGTGTGTGTGTGTGTGTGTGTGTGTGTGTGTGTGTGTGTGTGTGTGTGTGTGTGTGTGTGAAATACACACATACACACACACACACACACACACTCCCCCCTCTCAAGTTTCAATTACCAGCTATCTTGTTTGTGCATATTTGGATAGACCATATATTTCAGACGTAGCATGATCCTTCCATTTAGCTAATGTCATTGTCTTCAGAGCTGTGAGACAGAAAAGACTTCGTTGGATAATCTTTCACAGTTTCCCTAGTGGATAGTGGAGGACACAGGGGTTGATCCAGGAATGCTCCACAAACCTGTGTGGATGCTTGCTCACTTGTTCAGATGTTGTCTTCTGACCACCTCCTGGACCAGGACATGTCCTTCATGTGTCTCTCTGATTTGCACGTTGATAAGAATCAGCACTGTGAGTCTGTTAATTACACAGATCCTCAGGTCCCTGACACATACACAGGTGGGAGGGGACTGAGGACTGTGTCTTTTACATAAGTCCTGTCCCGTGATTCTGACACTGGCACCCAGCACCACATATTCCACATCAGTCTGGAGTCAGACTCATTTGGCTCCAGTTCCAGCTGTAGGTTTTCTTTGTAGCTAGCTCCCAAATGCTGGACTTCACCCCCTGGCTGTGGCCCTGGCCCTTAATGAACAAGGCAGGGTCCTTAAAGTAGAAGTGCAATCTGAAAGGAAAATGGAAGGTTAGACACAATCGCATTTTCAGCATCTACCTCAGGGCTGTAGCGTCCAGCCAGCTTTTGAGGAAATGGAGGTTCCCACTGTGGGAAAGCTGGGCTGCGGGGTGGTCCTTGTGTCTGGAGTCAGGCTCTTGGCAGAGCAGAGCAGAGGAGAGGAACTCTATGGACTGAGGGTGATGAGATGTTCTGCCCAGCTTGTACCTCTAGTCAGTTTTAATTTTTATGATATAATTTCTAAAGAGTCCCTGTCCCATTGCCTGAAGGTAGCCTCCGAGCGGGAAAGGAGCAGAGACAGCATCTTCGACTGCTGAGCTTTCAGCTTTCGAGGCTCCCCCCAGGCACCCTGCCCTTCGTTCCCTGTGTACTCCTGAGCAAAGAGCACACCGAGCCGATGGGATGTCTCTGGGGCCCCAGCCCGTGTCACATACACAGGAACTTAACCCTTCTCCTGCACAGCCAGAGTTCAGTTTTCAAACACCCCACACTGGCTCTCACTGTGAAGGGACTTCCAACCTGCTGAAGCTGTCTTTAGCATGCTTCCAGAAGTGAGGAGAAGGCCCAGAGCATTGGTGACTTCAAACCATGTAGGCTATCAGAGGGGGAATTGGGTTCATAAAGGTGTACCCTTATCTCAGGGTTTGGACTAAATTAGAGTTATCTTCTACCTCTCCCCTCCAGGGCTGTGCGTCAAGCCCTGGCATGTCTTCCCTGTGCTCTGGTACTGATCTGCTGGAAACAGGGAGGTGCACAAAGAGCAGTTGGTTTCCAGTGCTATGAGCTTACCCTCTGTTCCCCCCCCTACACACACACACACACTGGCTTTCAGTGGCAGGGGTATGCCTCTCAGCTTCAGGCCAGCCCAGGTGGCGGCTGCACCTAGTCGTGAGCCTCTAAGATATTCTCAGGGAAGGGATGCACAGCTGTTCAGCCATTCGACTCCTTTCCCTTGTGGCCCACTCCTGTCTTCCTTGAATAAGGTATCTCTACCCTTCCTATCTAGGGAGCCTGAATGCTCATTATGTTATTCAGTTTTCCTTCACCATAACAAAAGAGGATCCGGGAAGCCACTTAGAGGTTTGCTTAGGCTCACCATTTCAGAGACTTCAGTCCAAGTTCACTTGGCCCTATTGTCTCTGAGGCTGACACTGAACGTTGTAGTGGGAAGCATGCAATAGAGCTTAGATGCTTACCTCAGCCCTCATAACTACCACAGAGCAGAAACAGATGCATCTGGACCAAGTACATCGTTTGAGTCATGCCCTCAGTGACCTACTTCCTCCAGCCAGGCCTCACCTCTCAGCAGCCCATTAAGGCACAAACTCATCAACAGACTTACCCACTGGTGAGGTGAGAGCCTTAATGGTAGAGTCACCTATCACTGACCGACCCATCCCTGAACCCTAGGGGCCAGGCATCCCACCCAGATCCAAACTGGAACACACACTGAGTGTGTACTTTGACTTCTCTGTGCCAAGAGGAAAATATCAACCTATTATTAGCACACAAATCCAGGAAAGTGGTATAATCAATACTTACCTCTGTGGCAGGGAATATCCCAGTATATCTGAGAAGATTGTTAGAGCTTTGGCTAACTAACAGAGGCCAAGCCACAAGCCACAAGCCACGAGAAAACTGTAAGAACAGGCCATTGACATTCACAATCGAAAAGACCTGATGCAGAAAACCTCTGAGGAGTAGAGCCATCGCCTGACCTGAGGGAGCCTTGTATACCCTTGGTGCATATGTCTTGGTGACTAGGGAAAGCCCACTGCTCAGGACACATAGCCAAGGATGGGGGCATTTCTTTTAAAAAATAATGCCTCCTGTCTACCAACCAGTCTTTCTAAGGTAATGGTGATCGTCAGCACTGTGAATGCCGGAGTATCCCTCAGCACCCGAAACCAGCACTCTAGCTCATGTGCAGTTAGAAACAAGCATGCGCACACACACCTCTGCTTCCTAACCAAGCAACAGCCCCAAAGCCGCAAGGTTGCCTTCTGGAAGAATCATTGTTCTTTCCATGGGTTTTTCAGGCCTGGTGCTGACAACTCCTGGAGAAAAGAAGGGAGCAGGGACCAAAAGCACGGAGTTCTACAGTGAGCTGTGGTTCATCGCGGTAATGGCAGTGCTGGGCCTGCTCCTGCTGGCCATTTTTCTGTCCTTGATTCTACAAAGAAAACTCCACAGGGAGCCATGTGTCAGAGAGAGACCTCCCTTGGTACCTCTTCAGAAACGAATGACCCCTCTGAGTGTCTTCCCACCGGGGGAAACCCATGTGGTATGTATGGAAAGAAAATCTTCTGATGGAACTTGATTTTCATTCTTATGAATTCACTTATCATCCTAATAGCTTCTTGGTTAAGTATTTATGCATAAAGTCATACCTGCAAACATAGATAACTTCATCCTTTCCAGTTTGGATATCCTTTAAACCTTTCGTCTAATTGCTCTCACAAAGACTTCCTTTCTGTACTATGTTAACATCAGGAAGATGGGCACCTTTAGAGAGAAATGCCATTTCCTTTAGTTTTTATTGCAAATGTCCTTTATTCTGTGGAGGTATGATTGTATGTGTTAATTACTCAGTAGTTTTGTCATAAATTTTGTCAAATGCCTTTTCTGTAAAAAATGATGAACCCTAGGTTTCTATTCTTCCTTCCGTTGATACTGTGTATCACATTTCTTGACTTGTACATGTAGGAACCAATTCCATCAGATCATAATACACACACACACACACACACATCAATATATCACCTACCATGTACATATGTGAGTGAAAAGAAAATGCTATTTTAGGAAGCAGTGTCTAAAGAAGTTAAAAACCAGTGGCTTGTGCGTGTTGGCATTTGCATGCAGACTGGAATATTGGTACAGGTCTCACTGATATATAAACGTCAACTTGAACTTCCGTTACTAATATGTAGTAAGAATGTTTGCTCCTGTGTCCCTCAGGAATGAGTCTACAGATAGTTTTGTGTGCAGTAGAACTGTATGCTGTAGTGTACTGGTTTCTTTGTCTGGTTTGGGAATAGGGTAATGTTAGTTTCAGAAAGAGTTTGGAACAGTTCTTGTGTTATTTTTGGATTTGCTTAAAAAGTATAGAGATGGTTTGCTTTCAGTAAAGCCATCAGATCCTGGACATATTTAGAGGATATATTTAATTTTATTTGTAATTACATGTTTATGTGTCTGTGTAAGTGTGTGCATGTGAGTGAGGGTGCATGCAGAGGCTGGAAGGCATCAGGTTCCCCTGGAGCTGGAGTTACAGGCGCTTCTGAGATGTTGAAGTTTGAGTGCTGGGAACAAAACTTGGGTCCTCTTCAAGAGCCATGAATACTCTTAACAGATGAGTCATCTTTTCACCCCTAAGATAAAAGAATTTTAATTAGTGTTTCAACATTATTTGCTGATTATTGGTCTGGTTAGATTTTCTGTTCACTTTGTGTTGAATCACTTTGGGGCATATTGTATATACTTTAAAAATCTACCTATTTCTCCTGGGTTTTCCAGTTTTTTATAATTTCTTAGTTTCGTGACAAGTTCTGTAAGATCATTCATTACCTCTTGGTCGTTAGGAGCACGTTATTCAATTTATATGAATTTTCTCACTTTCCATTCCCCTTGTTCTTAGATTGTAGTTTTAACCTGTCTTAGTCTGAGTAGAACTGTGGTGTGATTTCAGTTTTATTTCAATTGATTGAGTTTTGTTTGTGGCTTAATTGCTCTAACCTCAAGATCCTGATGAGGGGAATCTATGTGCTACTGCTGGATGAAATGTTAAGTAACTGTTAGGACTGCTTGCTGTGAAGTATGGTTCTATGCAGCTGTCCCTGTGATGGGTTTGTATTTGCAGCATGTGCCTAATGAGGACATATGGGTGTTAGAATGCCCAGCTCCTGCTGAATTAGTCATCTTTCACTTTCGAGCTAACTTTGCTTTGTATTGGGAAACGCCAGGTTGGGCACTGTCTTGAGTTACTTTTCTATTGCAGTGAAGAAACAGCATGACCAAGGTAGCTTATAAAAGAAAGGATCTATTGGTTACATCTGACCAAGGGGTCTAGGTTCACTGCATGCATTGTCCTTAGAGGTGCAACAGTTTATGGCGGGCTCCCTGGGCCCAAATCTGCTTGTGGGGCTCCTGAACTCTCTGGGTCTTTCCATCCCCCAATCTTCCATAACACTCTCACCTGGAGTCCAGCACAGAGTCCCAGCGTTTGTCCTGATCCCCCACTGGCTGGAGTCTCAGAGCAGGGACGGCCTCTGACATGAACTCTGGTGCCCCCGCACATCTGATCACTTCCCCTCGTTGGGGAGGCCCGGGGAGCACACAGGGGAAGCAGCCTATCTGGGTGAGACCTGATAGGCTGTGGTCATAGGGTCAGGAGGAGGTCAGGAGGAAGTCCCCTTCTGCCAGAGGTCTAGGGTAGGGAAGTAGGAAGGAAGAGGGAGGAGGGTAGGAATGGGCAGGTACAAGTCAGGGGAGATCAATCTGGATATAATCTGAATAAATTATGATAAATTTTTGAAAATGAAAATTGGATCTAATTGGACACGAGTTTAACAGTTTCAGAGGGTGAGTTATGACCAGCATGGCAGAGAGCAAAAAGCAGCAGGCAGGCAGGCATGGAGCAATAGAAGAGAGCTTACCTACCGAGACAACCACAATGGTGGTGGAAGGAGTAAAACTGGAATGGCTCAACCTTCTGAAACCTCCAAATCCACCTGTAAGAGACATATTCCTTCAACAAGGTCAAATCTCCTAATCATTTCTAAACATTTCCAGCATTTGAGGACCAAACTCTCAAAACATATGAGCCTATGGGAACCATTCTCACCAAGGCTAGTACATTTATGTCATCTTCTTGAGCAGGTGATTTTCTCTCTAGAGTGTCTCCTTTTTAAGATTTTATCTAGTGTACATTTTACCTGAAATGAATGTGGCTATTCCTGCTCTATCATTTTTTTCTCATAGTAGAGAGAATGAACCTAAGACCATGCATATGCCAAAAAACAAACAAACAAACAAACAAACAAAAACAACTCTGCCACTGAGCTACATTTATCCTCCCCCACCCCCTTTTTGGCTTTGTTCTGGGACATCCCTTAGTTGCTGAAGCTGCCCTTGAACTTGTGATCCTCCTCCTTCGACCTTCAAAACAGCAGAGATTACAGACCTGAACTATCAAGCTCAGGTCATTTTGAGTTCCCATTTGTGTGATATATCTTTCCCCAGACTTTTTTTTTTTTAGTATACACAGTGTAGCTTTATAGTGAAGCAATGTAGTTAGTTTCTTGTAGGCAGCATATAGTTGTGTCTTAGAATTTTTTGTTGTATGTTCTCTTGCTTTGTTTATATAGTCAGGGAGGCCAATATGGTTGGCAACTCATAATCCTTCTGCCCCTGACTACCATCTACTTACATGACAAGTGTGCACTATTATACCTAGATATCAACTAATTCTTAATTCTGCTAATATATTATCTCTTGATTGATGAATTTAATCCATTTATAGGCAAAAAATGTTAATGATAAACTTCTTCCTGTCATTTTGATATGGTACTTTGCTTTCCTTGTATGTGTTTGCTTGATTTGGCAGCATCTGGTTTTAAATATTACTCTTTAGGGTGCTATTCCAGTAAGTCTTATACATTTGTGTTTTCATGACAGCAGATACCATCCCTTCATTTCTAGTTATAATGTCCCTGTGTTTCCTAGTGTTGGCAAAGATTTCCCTAAGTTCCTTCTTATATAGGAAAGACTTTACTTAGTATTATTTTTTTTAGCATATTTCCCTTTCTATGTTTTAAATATACAATCCCATTCTCTTCTAGCTATAGGTTTTCTGTGAAAATTCTGCTGCAAATCTGAGGAGCCTGTTAATGTTTTGAGAATTCTTTGTCATATCTACTGAACTATACCATGGTTAAGGTCTATTCTGGATGAAGCTTGTTTGGGTTCTTTCAGCCATACCCACATCTCTTAAGATTTGGGTTTTTTTTAAATGTATTATTGTGTTTACGTATTTATACAATTATATTGATCATATCTCCATCCATCGTTTTCTCCCTCCAACTCCCCCCATCTTCTTCTATACTCGATGCTTTCCCTTTTGCTAGTAATACAAATCCCCCAGTACCACTAATGCTGCCCATATGTGCACAGTTGTGCAGGGCCATCCACTAGGCATGAGCAACCTATCAGTGGCCACATGCCCAAGAAGAGTGTGTTTCCCTCTTAGCAACCATCAACTGCCAATAGCTCTCCTGATAGGAGCGACATCATGCTGGGATTTGACTGGCTTAATCTTGTGCATATAACCAGAGCTACTGTGAGCCATTCTGGCCAACAGCTGTGTCCTATCAGAAATCAGCATGCTGCAGCCCTCCTCCCCACCCTCAGTTCTGTCCTATCCAGAAGTCAGCATGCTATGGCTCTGGGGGAATTTTCAGCCATTATTTTATGAGATAGTTTTTTTTCAGCACCCTTTGTTCATTTTCTATTATTCTCCAAATGCAAATATTAGGTCACTATAAGCCTTGTAAGTTTTACCATTATTGGTCCATTTTCCTCTTAATGTACTAGTGTCAGTAACCTGTCTTCAAGTTCTGCATACTTTCTTTAGTTTGTCCATGGGAAGGTTCCTTCATAATATTTCATTTCATTCATGGAAGACTCCTGATTGGCTCTTTTAATGGTTTCTATCTCTTAATCCCCACTTACCTTCTACATTGTCCCATCATTCATTCCTTTGTACTTTTCATCTGAACTCATCTCAGTTTCTTAGGCTCATGTTTATTGTCTCAGGTTATTATGTCTACTGTAACCTTTTTCTTCCACTTTTATAGTCATACTTTATAAGAAGGGCAGTTTTGTTGTCTATAGGAGACGTTGGAATGACAATTTGAGACATTTGGTTATAAGGGAGCTTGAAAACATGGTTTCTTCATCTCTGGCTGATCCTCAGGTATGTCTGAAGCCTTTAACAGTCTACACTGCAGCAGCTCACGGTGGCTCTGACTGAATATGAGGCAGACACAGGCTTAGAAGAGGTGTCTTTAGGCCCAACACTTACCAGTCTAGGTGGTATGGTTACTGGGAGAACCATATCCCTTAAGGCAAGCACAGGTGATACCAAGGACTGTGGTGCAGCAGTGGTAGTTCTTGGGCTGCAGATTAGAATGGGGCCTTTTTCAGGTACCACAGATTGTCAAAAATGGTGTTAGTATCTACAGGCCAAGCAACTGTGGACCTGCCCTAGGTCCTGTAGGCAGGGGCAATCCAGAAGCCAGGAACAAGGGCCCCAAGTCAGTGGGCTGTGGTGTCCCATTCCCTCAGTCATCTAGTGCCTACAGCTTTTCATTTAGGCTTGTGCTCTGCCATGCCCACACACGGAGAACTTCATTCGGTTTCACAAGCCAAGTACAGGTGGTTCTGAGGCTTATGGGTCTGGTCTCTTGTAGTCCCAGAGTGTCAGAGACTGCAAGGGGATGTCCCTACAAGGAAAGCTACTGCAGGGACAACACTCCTGGTGTTGACAGTTACTGTTCTGGATTTCATGTTTACAGACTCCTTTCCTGATCCACAGGACCAAGCCCGAGTGAGTCTTAAAGTTACCAGCTAGGAGGGAGAGCTTCTGTAGAGCCTTTTATGCACTCAGAGGCTGAGAAGGTTAGAGCCACTGGCTGCTATGTTCCTGAAGCCATATGGCTTGGCTCCCTAAGCATAGGGGAACTGGCATGTTCCTGCAATGGCTGCAGTCCCAAACTTGCTATATGGGAAAGGAGTCCCCTAGATCACACGCAGTGGGAGGCAGGTGTTGGCAGGGGCCTGGGCCTACATGATTTTTCTGGTACTCTTACCAGCTCCAGCTATGTAGGCATGCGGGAGCCCAGGGATGTTCAGCACCCGCTACAGTCCAACTGTTGTGTCAAAAGATCCTCCCTAGTCCATGAGCTTGTGGCCACAGCAGCTGCTGGACCTTGAGCTGCAGGATCCTGTAAAAGCTATATTCTGTCCGGGGAGCTGGAAGGATGTACTAGTATCATTGGGCTTCTACCCCTCCCTCCATGCCAAGATGTCATCAAGAAGGGGCTGTTATGGCCTGGGGAGGTTCAGAGCAAGTGCTTTTTAAAATTTGTGCCGAGACTGAACCTACGGCCCTGCACATGTGTGGGAAGTGTCCTGTAACTAGGCCACAGCCCTAGCTGGGAGTTGCTTTTACAACAGTCATCTCCCAAACTAGAGTTTTCTCTTGTAAGTACTGTGAGGGTCTCACTCGGGTTGCCTGTTTGATGCTGTGGTCCACATTACTGGCACTTTGCATATGTGAGGACAGCAGTATTTGGTCCTGGACAGGACATCACCGACAATGCTGCACACCGCCTCTCTCTGTTCTCTGCTCATTGTCCTTGCTCTTTAGGGTTTCCGTCGCTTCTCTGCTCCCCTCAAAATGGTTTCCCATTAGTGGCTCAAACTCTTCTCTGCTGTAGACTGTAGAGCTGTGTGAAAAAGTCCTTCTCGCCATCTTGGCTCTGAACCCGTGAAACAATGTTAAGCAAAGACTGATGCCCCCATTTGTCTTTTCTCCACAGTGTGACTCTGTGGCTGATATAACTGACGTGTCCAGTAATGTCACCCTAAAAAGTTACACCATGCACTTCGAGGTACCTCTGCGTGTGCTGCATGGATGCCGACTGATGTTTTGCATGCAGTATTGACTGTCTAGTGAGAAGCAGAAGTATTTTAGTGAGGGGACCATTGCATCAGAAACTCCAGATGTTTAAGTCAGCTAGAATGCACATTTTAGATTATAATTTTTGAGAGATTTTGCCTTGCTGGTGATAATTACAGGGCTGATGAGTTGTGGACACTGGGTTCCTACAGGAAGGTATGTAAAGGAGTAAGAGGGAGGGAAAGGTCACTTCCTACACAGATCCAGAACTCTGAAAGTGAAATTACACACTGCTTATAGTGGGCCACAGAAAATAAGGTTCACTTTTAATGAGGGGCAGGCTCCATTTCAATGTGCAGGTAGAGAGCACCTTAATCCAGACTCAACATCTGGCTCCACTGATTGGTAGGCCTGGTCCCATAGGAAGCAAAACCATCAAGGCTGGGTATAGTGCCCTAGGGATCGAGAGTGCTCCACTGACACCAGCATCAACACATTGTCTCAGGGAAGCAAGGGCAAACACTCCAGGTGTTCACAGGTCAAGTTCTGCTGTAGGAGGCTCTAGAAAGTCATTCCTTTCCGCCCCAATGTGTGAATTCCAGTTCCCAACCACATGCCATTACCTGCCCATCTCCAACAGCATCTTCCTTTCCAGGGAATAGCCGATACCAGAATCCCTCGGTCTGGGACGCCTCTGAGTATCCGGAGCAGCCGAAGTGTGTCTGTACTGCGGATCCCGAGTCAAAGCCAAGTCAGCCAAAGCTACTCCCAGGGCACTCTCCACCGCAGTGTCAGCCAGCTCATGGACATCGCAGACAAGAAGGTTGTGACGGATGATTCACTGTGGGAAACTATTATGGGCCACAGCAACGGACTGGTGAGTTGACCGCTTCCTGTATAGATATGGCTGCCCTTGAGCAAGCACTGTAATATGTACCCAGTTATGTTGTAAACAAGTGGCTTAACAGTGTTGCTGTTTGGTTAGCAGGGTAGGAACTGCCTATTGAGCTGCCATACGATAAAACACTCAGCAAATATATGTGAAGATAGGAAGTGACCTAAATAAGGCATAAAACACAACACTTGGTTTACTTTAACCCCCCCAGAAAACCATGATAAATACAGTTCTGTTCTTCATTCATCCATTGAGACAGGTTGCAAGTCTTAATGACAAGTTTCTCCTGCCTCAACCTCCTAAATGCTAGAATTACAGGCATGTGTTGCCATGTCCTCATTTTAAAAAGACAGGCTTGAAACTGCAGCCTTGGGGATGAGCACAGGCTGTGTATGCTAAGCATGCATCCTATTATCACCAGCCCTCTGGCACACTCACAAGCCCTATCTTTCGTAAGTTCAGTGCGATGGTTCCGAGTGCGGCTTTGAGGGATCACCTTGTCATCTCACATCAGCCTCAAGGTCCCTAGGGGCTGAAAGGAGGAACATGGCAGGATTTTTACCAACTGTGCTGCTTTGTCATCCTAGACATCGGCTGGTAAGAAAAGAAACTGAGGGCAGAGATGTTAGCACTCCAATGGCCGTCACTTCCAGCCAGCCCCGTGTGTGTGTGTGTGCACTCTAACTCAACCTTCACTGCAAAGTTAGGGACTTCCGTGATTTCCTTTTTGACTAATGGCAAATGGTGAACGTAAAGGGATTCGTTCCTTGGCTCCAGATCCCCTTCTTCTGCCAACACCTGAGTCTTTTGTGCTTGTCTTTAAGTCTAAGTGCAAAATGAAGCTAAACACTATCTTCTGGGGGCTCGGGTTGTGGCTGAGTTGGTGGAGAGCTCACCCAGCATGCAGGAAGCGCTGTCCAATCCCTACATCCACATTCAAGTGGAACACAGTAGTGCACGCCTACAGTTCCAGGACCGGGAGGGAGAGGCAGACGTACCAGAAGTTTAATGTCATTCTCAAGTACATGGCATGTTTGCAGTCACTTGGGATACATGAGACCTTACCTCACACACACAACAAAAAACCTTTTTGAAAATCCTGCTGAAGATCAAGTTAAGAATTGATCTAGTTACGACTATTCAGTTACATAATTCCATTCCAGATCTAGCTAAAAACAAACTATTGCTAAATGAATTATTTGATCCATGCAAAACAGTAGTTTATTTGCTGTAACACAAGAAGACTTAGATGAAACATTTCCCATAATTGTCACGCAGTCTAGGAAAGGACTGTAACTATCATTACAGAAGAGCAGAGGGTCGGGGGCACTTGGAACCTACCCGAGAATACATTGCTCATCTTTCTGTAGGACTGCAGTCTTTGGCTTTACCTGTAACCACTATGGATAATGAACATGTGTATTTGCTTGTGTTCAGTTCTGGAGAAGGGCAGTGCACAGAGTCAATGGAATCCCACGAAGGTACCAACACATGGCAAGTTACTGCCTCATAATGAAATCTTGAACTTAACCCTGTCGACACAGTACAGGGTAGGGAGCAAGAGGACATTAACAGGTTGTACTTTGTCTTGTACTTTTTAATTTAAAATGTTTCATTAAAAAAGAGTAAAAGTACGTCTACAGCCAGGCAAGGAGGTGCATGCCTGTAATCTCAGCACTTAGGAGGCAGGCAGATTGCTGTGAGTTCTAGGCCAGCCTGGTCTACAAAGTGAGTCCAGCACAGCCAAGTCTACACAGAGAAACCTTGTCTTGGAAAAACCAAAGAAAGAAAAAGAAAAAAATATGTAGATTTACTTTTTCCCTACTCTACAGACAAACTCAGGCTCACAGCGGCTAAGATACTGTACACTGTAATATGCTCTAGCTGTCAGCTGAACCAGTGGACCGCTCATGTGATCCTTTCAATAAAGGGAATTTAAAGGAAGGTCTGTCTTAAACCACATTCTAGTATTGAACATAGGCAGCTTTGACTCACTGAACACATTTTATAGCAAAATGATAGACTATGAATGAGGAACAAATACTAATAATAGTTAAGTGTTTTAACCAGTGATTGGCTTGCTTTTCAGTATATGGATGAAGAGGAACTAATGAATGCCATCAAGGGCTTCAGCTCAGTGACCAAGGAACACACCACCTTCACCGACACCCACCTATAAAGAATGGACATTAGAACATAGAACCTGGGTGCATGTTCCATGCCCTGCTCTTTCCGGTTATCACCACGTGTGATAAAAGCTGAAAAACACTTAAACAATTTTTTAAATTCTTCCTAATAGAGACCTAAAAAATGTTATTTCCCTGATTGTCTCAAATAAGGAACTGTATCCACACTTGAATGCTTTGCTGGGCTCTACCCATGACAATACCGGTTAAAGGAACATTCCAGCCCATTTCAAGATGATGCACACTTGTTACCTGTTTAAAACCAAGCAAGTCTGCTGAGAGGCTCTTCTTCCCCTTCGAGACCTCCTATTTCCATCATGGAAGATGAAATTGTCTAAGCAAGAGCTTCACTAGCGACCTCACTCCACACTGCAGTGGAGAGCCAGCTCTGCACGCACACACTTGGATAAGGTTCTAGAGCTGTGGCTTCCCCGGCAGGGCAGGCAAGGTGCACTGCTCTCCGAGCTGTTTCCAAGGTCTAAGCCACTCACTGACGTTGGCTTGTTACACCTGGAAAACCTTCACTTCAACTTATTTCTTATTTCAAAACTAAACCTTGTGAAATCGTCAATCAGTACTTTTCACAAAATATGAATCTGCTGTTCCCAGAAAACAACTTAAGAAAATTTCCTTCCCTTCAATCATAATAAAACTTCTAGTCTATTCCTGGTGCCTATGCCAAGAGGCAGGAGGCAAACACTATAAAGGGGACTCACTTATTTGCTGGAAAGCCAACAGTCTAAGGCTGGACTCCAGGGGTGGACTGTCACAAATCTGTAACAGAGCAGCTCCTACACACTTGCCACTTAAGCTTCAAAGCACAGACCTCGATTAAACACTTATGTCACTTGTCACAACTGCTGCAAAGACATCTAAAGTAGTAGGGCATGCACAGTGTCTGTACAGAGCATAATACGCATTTTCTTACCTTGCCAAAAGATGTATGCCTTTAGAATTGGAAACAGAACTGGCCAGTCTACTAGGTTTTTTTTTTTCTCTCACATAATTTTTAGGTTACAGCCACAGTGGGCCTGCCTCTCATGGCTACAACACTGAATTAAGCCAAGACCATGAGGCCCTACATCTAAGCAGCGTTTTCCTGATCAGGAACAAATTCACGAGTGAGAACTAGTTGTCTCCACAGCATCTCTGAAGGACTTAAGCCTAATGTCTAGGGAGTGTGAAGAAAATGCACCGTCATTTTACTCCTTGCTGACACCTTCCTGCTGTGTGTTTAGAACCATGCAGGTGGGCAAAAGTAATCACTTTAACTGTCAAGGCCAGGCAAGGATCTGGTCCTCAGGCGTCACTAGACTGGACGGCAACCTCTGGCCTTTCTTTTACCAGTAGTGCCATCTAAGTGAGGCTAAGACAAAGCCCTGGCTTTACCATGGCTTCACTCGGAAGTGTGAGGGAATTTCCCTCTTTTGGCACTCTTTGTAGACTGACCACCATTAGAGAGGACTGGATAGCTTCCCTGAACAAGAGAAGATTCTTAGGACCCAGTCAACCTTGAAGGGAAAAGGGGAAATATTTTTCCTTTTAATCCCCCTGATCACATGTGTCTCCCGGGTACGGTTCCTGAACACTTAGAAGGTCAGGCACATTAGCCTGGCCTTCTAACTACTGAAAAACTTTTAGTTAAAGCTTGAGGGGGAGGGGGGCAGGGAGTGATGAACACGTAAACTTTGTTTAGATATACATGTTTGTTCTTTTAGTTAGTCCTTGCAATTGCTACAGAGTAGAGTTGGATAACAATGCATTGAACTTTGACATTATACAACTCGCCAGATCCCTATAACTTATGTGACTTTATAATGCTAACAAACTGACAGTCTGAATAAACCTACTCGTGATGATCTCTGCAAGTCTGCTTGGCTGATGTCATGGCAGATGGCTGGCTTCCAAGATAGTGTTGTGGCATAGAACCTAATAAAAGGAAGTTGAATCCAGATACAGTCATAGTAACTTCATACCACCCGTGCACACACTGTTGCACCGTGGGCTTGGTGAGTTCCCGCGTCAATGTTACAAGGATGCAAGGCAGTCTTCGTGCAGCACACCGAGGTCAACCGCAACAGTGCTCTGGGCTGGGGGTTTGAGTAACACATAAAGGAAGTGCAGTGCTGGAATTACTACTTAGAGATTCTTTTTTTTTTTTTTCCATAAGCTGCCTTATTTTCCTCATGAGATAAATAAGTTTCCATGCCTTTACTCTTTGGTTCTACGGCAGGGAGAAACAGCCAGAGGGCTAGCCTAACTCAGAAAAGGGGGCTTTGGCGGACATGCTGAGACAGACATGCTTGTACCTGACATCTCAAGATCCAGCTTCTCAGGGAACTCAAACAGCACAGGACAATTTGATGCACACAGGGCTTTTGCTTGCTCGTCTATAAGGCTAAAAAACAGTGGTTTACAATAAGCAGACTTGCTGTTGAGCCCATTGACAATGAGCTGTACCCAAAACACCTGTCCTAATAACCTGAAAAGGCTGGTCCTGACAAGTCTCATCACCTACTGGGTCATGCAGTGGGGACAGGGATGGGCAGACACAGAAAACAGTTCTCCTTTTCAGTCTTTAAATTTTATAAAACCCCAGATAAGTGCTGAAGTATCTGCCTTTCCCAGTGGTCTACCTGTGACTCTTCTGGATAGGACTTGTGGGGTCAACTGCTCGGAAGCCTGTACCCACAATCAGTTCTGAGTATTTGCAAGTGAAGGCAGACAAATTAAAAACTCAGTACCTTGTTTTTCTTTTGGTTCTTCTAATGAGTAGGCTCTGTTAACAAAGGTGGGTGTGAATTCTCCCACCATCTCATGCAAGGGAACACGCAGTGTAAACTGAGGTTATGCCTAGCAAAAGAAAGCCAGGGGGTTTTGAGTGCCAGAGTCTAGTTTTACCCAGTGTTAAGGAGAGCAGCTGAGTGTTGACACTGTGAGAGCTTGGAACCCATTCGTCCCATCTGTTCTGAGACAGAGGAGGAAAGACTGAGGCATCTTCGGCCAGGGTCGCCCTTTTCTCTGTTCACATCCCCCAGTCTGCAGAATGGGCGTCTCCTGGGCAGAGGCTGGACTCAGGGTGGGATCCCAACACCTACCTGTGGATCAGCGCCTGTAGCTCCCACTTCCTCCTCTAGCCCTTCTCGGGGCCACCCTGTCCTCTTGGGTCCAGGTACTCACAGTTCCATTTGCTTCCAAACTGTCTAATGCCCAATGCCACGATCCCTCAGAACACTTGGCTGGCCCTAAGAGCCACTTTCTATGACTCAGTATGACACACACCATGTGCACTGCTCCACATGGTCCGGAAGCTCAAGGTCAGGACATTCCAGTGAACAGCAGTTTATCTGAGTACAGCTCTAGAGGCAGGACCAAGTTGGAAAGGAGGCATGGCGGCTGCAGCCACTGGAGGCGCAGAGCAAGAGCAGGCAGGCACACCAGTGGCGCCCTCACCTCTAGCTTACCACCCAAGCAGGACGATCTTAGTTTGTCTCTTGCTGACAGCAGCTTGCCCTGCACCTGGCCTCGCACTACTGCAGACTCACATCTCAGTTCAGAGGTACAGCACTGGGACGGCTCTCAATCCTCCTCCAGGAACCAGCAAACACAGAAAGCTATGCTACCGCCCTCTCCATTTCCTCCACAGACTGACAGTTGCAGTGCTGGAAGTGAACCCAGGGCTCCTCCCCTACAAGTGTGTGCTATCCTGCTACTGCCCCACTCCACCTGCAGCCCCACCCTGCTCTTCCATTTGGGGGGCGGGAGGACCTCCAGAGCTCACTGTCTCTTTCAAGGTCAACAGAGAGCTTTGCATGTACAGTAAGGACAGGAGGGAGCCTGCTCTGGAAACCGCATGTGCGTGTGTACATAGGGAGTATTTGTAAGCTCAGACCTGTCATCAGCCAGATGGGACAGCTATGGAGACCCTGTTTCTGCCATTCCAGCCCTGTCCCAGCGTATACAGCTAAAGCGCTCCAAGGAGGAGCAAGGACAAGCTTGCAGTAAGAAGCCACAGTGTTCTAGACAAACAACGAAAGCCTGTCTGGGGTGCCAGCTTATAATGAAACCTTCCTGCAGATAGGACAGCACCCCAAACTCAACGCAAGCTTGGCACCATTTTCTCTGTTCTGTCAGAAAATTCAAGACTACATGCTACAGTGGCTCAAGAAACAGGAAGTTGAACAAGTTTCTCCTAGCCCAGGCAGCCCACACCCAGGTGCTGCTGTCAGCTGACACTCTAAGGATGGCCCCAGAGTGACGTCCTCCATGCACAGCCAGTGAGGAATCAGCCTTCTCCCATCCTTCTGCATCAGGAACATGGTCAGTGATCATGTACTTGGGGCCCAGCACGCTGTGCTTCTTGGCTAAGCAGCGGCCACAGAGCTCCCATCCAGTCCCAGGATAAAAGTCCAAGTGTGTGGGGAGGAGCGTTTGTAAGCAGAGTGAGGACCAATGGGGATTCTGACCTTGCTAGTGGGTGTGGAGAGCTCCACTGCAGCAAGGGAATCTTCTGAGTCCTCCTCCTGACTTTCCGTCAGCTGTGCATGCAGAAGTCACTGCAATCCTGGATGAGCTCCCAGGAAATTTAACGGGGTGCTGGTTCTTGTCTAGGGGATCGCTGAGCTTTTTCCCAGGGCTGAGCAAAATAATTCAACATCTGGGAATGACAGAAGAGGCAGCTGCCAAGAAAGCAAAAGAACAGCTTTATCCCTTCAGGCTGAGAGGGACCCTAAGTCTGGGGAGTCTGCCAATAGGGCTGTAAGTTGAATGTTCCAGGCCTCCTTCGGTCCTCCCCCTCCCCTACGCCTTCCTGTCTACTACAGTTCCCCAACTCTTCCTCAACGTGACCTACACATGAACGTAGGTGTTTACACATCCCACAGAATGTGCCATGCTGCTCTAGCGCTCCTGCGGCATCCGCAACAAACAGGGCAACTGGAGGGAAAAGCACAGGACAGGTAACATAGCACAGTCAAAAGGCATGGACAGATGGTGTGAACAGATATTTAAATGTCAACTAGGTTTAATGTATTTATGAAAGAACACCCTAATAATCCTGAGTTGCGCGCGCAAGCGCGCGCGCGCGCACACACACACACACACACACACACACACACACACACACACACGGATGCTCCAATTCAGCAAGGCTGAAATGGGGCTAGGACAACTGGGTTTAATGCCCCGGGCAATCCTGATGAGAAAGCCGAGAAGCAAATTACAGGTTTTCCAAACAGAAGACATCAGTCCCAAAGCTGGCTTAGCCACGGCACTGGCTACGTTTTAGCCTCTGTGGTCTGTGACTTGTGAGATGAGGACAATGCTGATGCCATTCAGCATAAAAGAACATGAACAGCAAACTGGCTTCAACTATTTTCACCATGAAATTACACTTTCCCCCTTTTTTTTTGCAACAGTCACAGAATATAGGTGTTTTGTTATTGTATTTTGAGTCACAATCTTTTTTTTGGGGGGGGGGTTCGAGACAGGGTTTCTCTGTGTAGCCTTGGCTGTCCTGGACTCTCTATGTAGACCAGGCTGGCCTTGAACTCACAGCGATCCGCCTGCCTCTGCCTCCCAAGTGCTGGGATTAAAGGCGTGCACCACCACACCTGGCTTGAGTCACAATCTTGACAGTGTAGGCACAGTGAAAAATGATAGACAAGTGGAATCCAGCTCTCCTGTAGACAGAAGACACCTGGCTAGACCTGCAGGATGCCGCAGTCTGCGCTTTAATTAAGTTATTCTTCCACTGGTTTTTGAGATGGAGGCTCATGATATAGCCTGGGCTGAACTCCAACTGCCAGGTTAGGATTAACATTCACACCATAAAATTTTAGCCCCAACTTTTCCTCTCTTCTTCAGTGGTCTTCTTATATGGTGAATATGATGTTTCTTTCTTTTCTTTTCTTTTCTTTTTTTTTTTTTTTTTACCAACACATGGGTACAGCTTACAGGATAATGCTCCTTAAATAACTGAAGACACGCTGCCTTAACCTTTCTCATTTTATCAACAAATAAATATAAGGACATTTTGTGCAAAACCACTGACAACATAGTAAAGTTTAAGGAATTTATTCCAACTTCATTATACTTCTGGGAATGGGAAATATACATCATCCACTAGGAAAAGCTCGTGGGTTTAAACTTAAATTTTCTCCATTTGCAGAAATATGTAAACCAATCCGATTGAATGAAGAAAACGTACAAAAATGTTCCTTTTGCTCCCAGAGTCCAAAATAAAGCCAAACGTTTCTATACGCTGAAGCATTTAACTCTAAATTCAGACCTCCGATCCTGTGAGACACTACAGGCTGGTCAACATAGGGTGCCCTTCTGGACACTCAGTCTGCCTGTCACTATTTTACCTATGCAAACACAGACATGCTTGTTCCCACTGGAAGGACTTCAGGTAGCAAACACTGGTGACACATGCTGTATTAACTCCCAACGAGAATCAGAAAATGACCCACAATGGAAAAAAAAATAAAAAAATGACTCTGAAGATGTAGTGCACAGTGGAGCTGGGGGTCCAATAATAGTGTTTTGAGTTACATGAGACTTTTTCACAACATAGCACCTCATTAAATATCTAGTAAACACTTGGCAATCACAGGGGTGGGAGCCCATGTTCCAGGATTATGAGATTAACTTCAAGGTACCACTGCAAGACAAGCCCTGGGCCACTGCACCAGGAACACAGCTGCTGCCACAGTGCTCTAAGGACACTAACATGGTGCTAGGGCACAAGCCAGCAGGGAGGGCAGCATGGAGGACTCCTGCTTACAGCCTGCTGTTCCCTGCGCCCACAGGACCGGAGCTACTCCTGAACTGTGGAGAAGCGCTCACCGCACCCCCTTAGGAGAGCCTGCTCTGCTCCTGCTTCAGGACAGTCGGGCCAGAAAACACTAACCAGGCCAAACCATCCTGTAGAGTTTTGATGTAAAAGCGAATGTACTGAAACCCAGGAAATTGTGTTTTTCATGTAAATTTAGCAAAATTATCATGCACTTTGGTGAGTTCACAAGCTGTACTCTTGGCCTGAGGAATCACTCTTTTTGTGCCGAGGTGAAGGAGTGGTCTTTGTTGGAGACGGGGAAGCGGTACCAGGAGAGTCAGTCCCTCCATCAGAGGTACTCGGCGAAGATGCCAGATAGGGAACCTTCTTTCTTCCAAGGAATCCTCCTGCCTCAAACCCCTTCTTCCGTAACTCCACTTTAGGCTCATTTTCATCCTCTGATGGCCGTTTCTTGGTCTCTGACAAACTTTCCATTGCTTTATGCACTTCCAACCCACCGTCTAGCTCTTTCACACATCTTGTTTCTGAGCCAGGGGACTTTCTCTCAGATACAGTGCATTCTCCTGTGGCCCCTTTCGCTTCAGCCTGGGGTGGACCCAGATGGCCATTTTCAGGGACAGCTCTCTCTGCGTTTCTGTTGAGATGCAGGGTCTGGAAGTCCCGGTAGCTGTGGAAACTCTCAGTCCTCCTCGCTCTGGCTAACAGAGGGCTCTCTCGGTAAGGTCGTGTGGCGCCGTAAGTGGCTGCTTCGTGGATGGTTTCGTGGTGTTGCAGCTGAAGGCTAAAAGACAGACGTTAAAATGGCAGTTACGCTTTCACTTCAAGGTCTCAGGAGGGTATCTCAGGGTTAAACCACCAACTAAACTATCATTAAACCATGTAATGCACAACACTGTCCACACCGCTCTGTAAGAATGCACTTGTCCAGCAGGCCACATACATACAATTACCAACTTAGGTAATACCATGCGTACATTCACAATCAAGCAAAAAACAGGAATAGCAGGGAAAAAAGAAAGTAGTCTTTAAAGCCAATAAGGAATCAATGTAATTCATATTTAGTCCTTGGATTCTCAGAATTTGAATTTTTTGTCTACATGATTGGAAAAGGCAGAGTATTGCATTGTACTAAGTATGCAATGCCTTGATATGAAATTAGACAAAATAATCTAACCACTTGTGGTTAGCTCTAACCACAAGCAATAAAAACAAAAACTCCACAAAGCACCCAATTGGTATGTCATCTTCCTAATGCAAGGTGAGTACTGGTCACGTGGCAGTGACCAGCCATTTCCTGTAGTGGCTAGAATGATAGCCGAGTCCCCATAGTCTCAGGCATTTGAACACTTGGTCCCCAGTTGGTGATGCTGTTTGTGGAGGTTTAGGAGGCGTGGTTTGCTGGGGGAGGTGTGCCACTGGGGCAGGCCTTGGGAAGTTAAGGCCTTGCATCATCCCTGGTTCATTCTCTCTGCTCTAGGCTTGAAGTTCAGGACGCAAGTGGCCAGTTTCCTGCTCTAGCTGCCACGCCTCCCCACCATGATGGACTCTACACGCTCTAGGATCTTAAGCTCAAATAAACTTCTTGCTTAAGTTATCATGGTTATAGTGTTTCTCACAATAGAAACTAACTAATAATTTCCAAAGTCAGTTAAAAGGCAAATGGGGTAAGGGTCAGGCCCAGTGGCAACAAGCAGGAAGGCTGGCTCTGCGCTATCCGCTCCCTGACCCACCTGGAGTTGGACTCTCGAAGGCGGCTATGCTGAAGCACAGAAGTGGCGGGACTGATGTTGGGGGTAGCACAGCGGGACGTGCTCAGATCACACTGGTCTAACAGCTTGAGTAGCTCTTCCTCAGTGGGGCCACCTGCATCTTAAGAGAGAAACACCCATTAAAATCCCAGCTTAGCCAGGCGCTATGGCGCATGCCTGGAATCCCAACACTTAGGGAAACAGAGGCAGGTGGATCTCTGTGAGTTCAAGGCCAGCCTGGTCTACAGAGTGAATAGAAACAGCCAAGGCCAGACAGGTCAAAGGTCAGCTGGGACAAACATCCCACTGTGTCCCCCTACCCTTGTCCTCGCTCTTGTTGACCATATCCATAGCTGTGGTCAGGTCCCACATCTGGATGCTGCCATTCGTGTGGCCGGTGAACAGGTAGCGCCTTGGCCGCGAGCCCATCCTGCTGGAGCCCTCACACTCTCTCACAGTGAATGAAGATATTGTGGTGCAGTCAACAGCCTGGATCTCACATATTCTGCAAGGACAAAGGGGTTGTAGATCAAAGGAAGCAATTACATACATTGTACAATTGAAACATCTCACTAATTTCTCATTTTCAAAGTTATACAAATGAATATGTATCTAAAATAGTTTTAAAATGGTCAAAGAAAGTTGACAGAAAAGTCAAGTCTTGTTTCTCCAAATGAGAGAAGCTTCTCATACATTAGTGTGTTCTCAGCTGAAATACAGAGATAGATAGGATTTAGTCACAAGGAATGAACAAATCTTCAAAAGGAAGACAGAAAACAGAAAAGGAGAAAGAGGGAGGGAGGGTAAGACAGGTGGAGGGGGAGTAAAAATAAATAAAATAGGCTAAAATTGAAAAAATATCCCTATAGTTTATGGTCAACATTTTACAACATAAACCCACAAATTCCAGGACTTGAATGGGAAGTGAAGCAGCCCACCAGGACAAAAGGCCCAGCCAGCATGAGTGAGTGAGAGGGAGGAAGGCAAGCCCAGTGGACAAGGCCAACGGTATAGTCAGCCCTGTTGGTACACACACTGGAGCCATCCTGTCTGGAGTAAACTTACTACCTTACTGCACATAAGGTCTGCCATGATCTCTTTTAAAGACATTAGCAGAATAAATCATGTCTCCTTTATTTCAGTTGGCAGAACTTTAATGAAGGATTTATGTTATAAATATGTGTGAATCCCTGTTTGTATGCCTGGCGCCCCAGGAAGCCAGAAAAGAGCACTGGGTTCCCTGCAACTAGACTTATAGGTAGCTGTGAACTGCTGGCTATGGATGCTGGAAACGGAAGCCCAGTTCTCTGCAAAAGCAGCAGCCATCTCTCCAGTGCCCAGTCACTAGTATCTTAAAAAACTCAAATCAATCAACAAGATATTTTTGTTTGTTTGACAGGACAATCTTTTTTTCTTTTTTGTTATTATTCATATAAGAATTAACATTTATTTCTATTTGTAAAGTGACATTTTTTTCAATTTGTATTTTTGGTATATTTCAAACATAAAATAAATCAATGTCACCATACAATTTGGCTGTGGTCTCCTGGCATGGGATAGAATCCTTATCTCTACAGGACTGCATTCTGACCTATTCACAGTCAACCCCTTACAGTCCGTCTCCCGTGACCTTCTGGTTGACAAAAGGATAAGTTCTGCAGAGCAATGTATGCTTACTCTTTTTGTTACCACAGTTTCCCTCTAGATCCTAAATCCATCTTATGCAGAAAACATTCTGAAAAAACACAGATGGGGCTATTAAAATGGACAGTTATGAGACAGGACGTGTTAGATAGAGCTAGAGTCAAGCGTAATAAAACTATGGCAGCTTCTGCACTGAGCACATACAAACCACAGTCCAAACTCTCAATTCATCTCGTAAAAAAAAAAAAAAGAAAGAAAGAAAAAAACAAAACAAAATCTGTGGGCACATTAGTCAATTTCTAGAATTCAGTCATTAATTACTAATGACTATATGCAATCTCTGATAGAAATAAACCTATCATCTCTCAGTTTATTCATTAAAATACTGTGTAACCAGAAACATGACAAAGAAAGATAAACAGGGAACTTTAAACACAGCAACAACACCAACAAACTTTAAAAGGAAAACCTGTCTGTTTAGTGACGACTACTAGGAAGTTTACTTGCTCATGCAGAAAAAGAAACAGCAAAACTAGGGACAATCATTTTCAAAGTAAAACAAAATGACAGAGAAGCTCATTTTCACAAGTGTCCACTGCAGTCAGGGGCTATGAGGACTTCTGTGTTTTGTCACTTTACCATACAGCGGTCTCTCTAGACAATGGAACCATATTTTGTCAGGCACTAATGAGGTCACTTATGTTGAATTTATATAGCCAATAAAAGGCAGTATTCAAATCAGAATTTAGTGCATCTGTCTGCCATGAAATCCACTGTGGTCACCATTAAAATTAGACACAAAACATTGTCTCTGAAGACAGAAGCAGAAGAGTCCCAACAGTGCTCAGGGCCAGAGTTGAGCCCTGCCACGCAAGTGCAGAGCACAGTGGGACAGGGCCTTCCATGGGAGAAGGAGAACAAATGCAAAGTGAGCCACAGCTGCTACTCAGGACCTGCGGCAGGCAGAGCGACACAGGTCACATTGTCATCAGCCAAGGATAATGGCTTCCTTACTTTCCTTCTACATTGAGATGCTCAGGAAACCTGTAACATCCCATCTTAGAGCTACAAGTAAGGTGTATAGTTCATACATGATGGGAAATGCTCTTTGCGTTTTCCTATGGTCCAGAGCCAGACGGTTCTCAGCGGCAGCCCACTGCTGAGTTTGACCTAGTTTCTAGTGTTAGCTAGCACAGGGCTTGTGTCCAGTGAGCTCCTCCACTCTAACAAAGCGCACCTGTGGTCCTTCTGTGAAGTGTTACCTTTTTCCGGTTGATGACAACCTGACAAACAGCTTGTTGGTGATGGGTACAACTTTCTGGATAAAGACTTGTTGATCATCTCGTTCTCCAAAAGGCCCTGTGTCAGGAAAAAAAAGGAATTTAACAAAAGCACATTAATACTGATGCTCCTCTTTCCAACAACTGTCATGCCTGCTACATGGCACAAGCCCTAAATCAATGCCATGCACAAGCACGCTGGCAAAAGTATGCCAGGCTGCATCAAGTTTTGCAATAGAAATACATAATATTTCTTTTAAAAATATTCCTCTGTGTGTGTGTCTGTGTTTGTGTGTACATATGTTTATGTGTGTGTGTGTGTGTCTGTGTCTGTGCATCACTGTGCCACATGTGTGTACATGCCCCCAGGCCAGTAGAGGGCACTGGATCCCAAAGAGCTGCCCTGTGTGCATGCTGGGACCTGAGCTCGTGTCTTCCATCTCTTCAGTCCCACAATGCTTCCATGTTGTATTTTGTGCACTAAAGACTATCACCTGAGGGTAACAGCTCCTTATGGAGGAGCCACAATACTGGTAACCAGAAGGACCCTTGGAGGATGTGCTTAGATTCTGATGGCTTAGAAAGGCTTGGTAGCATGTCCGATCCCTAGCCCCCAAAGGGGCAGCACACAGCAAAACTTTCACTTGGCAAACTCTTTTGTTGTTGCTGGTATGCTGGACAAACACCGAGTTCCTCTCCAGCCTTCACCGCACATGGCCCAGCCACACCCATTCACAAAGGAACAGTGGCATCTTCATCACAGGTAGAAGATGCTGATCCTGTGCCTTCTAGGTACAAGACAAGGAAAGTACCATCACTGTCTCCTTTTCACAGACCAACTGTCAGTATGGAGAGTGCACATGCTAACCAAACAACTTCAATTCCGTAACATTCCTGACTCTCCCCAACCTCAATTTATTCTCAATAACGGTTAAAAGCAAAAGAAAAAAACATAAAAAGTTTTAATTATGCACAGCAATCAATCACAGCATTAGTTACAAACATAGCTGGATAGCATTTGAAGACATTAAAGGAGGAAATGCTGGCGAGAGAAAATCGTTTATCCTTTTAAACAGTGGAAAATGTTTCAGTAATGTAATTTTGTGAATTCACGGCAGGTAGTAAGAGAACTACAGGGGAACACACACAGACCTAAGCTCAGCTCCCAGAGTCCACAGGAAGTCCCAACATAGCAGACAGAGAGGCTCACTGGCCAGCTACTCTAGACTACCTCGTGAGTGACAGGCCAGTAGGGGAGCCTATGTCAGCATCATACTGAGGGCATCTTATAGCCACAACCATACCTACACACACGCGCGCGCTAACCACCACCTGTGTCTTGACTTCTGTCTCTGATGATAGTTACCTATGTCATTTCCGGAGGAGTAGCTACCATGGCTCTCTGTCTCCTCCAAGGACAGGATCTTGAAGGAAGCTAGAGGAGTGGAGCCTGGCTGAGTGGAGATCATCCCTCTGAACCGCGTCACTGTCCACGTGCGGACATGGTTGTTGTCAGCACACACTAGGAAAGAGAACACAGTCTGTCACCATACCACTCTGAAATATATTTCTTCTACATTAAGAAGATCATAGTATGTCTGAAAAGGCAGATCGCATGTTCATCTTAAAGCTGTACTCAATCTCTATCTAGTTAACCAAAGTGAGAGAGCTGGGCCTGGGCACGTGAGCTGCAGTGAAGACATTTGCCATCAAGCCTGGGGACCTGAGTTCCATCTCTGGGACCCACACGGTAAAAGAAGAGAACTGTTTCATTCCTACAAGATGGAGAGTGCCTTGTGGCCAGGAACGCTTGCTTCTCTTCCAGCAGACCAGAATTTGGTCCCAGCACCCATATTAGACAACTCACAACTGCCTGTAACTCCAGCTCTGGGGGACCTGACACCGCCCTCTTGGTCTCCGAGGGTAGCCACACACAGCATGACACAGACATTCCCATGAAAAAACTTTAAGCAGATGTGGTGGCGCAAACCTTTAATTCCAGAACTTGGAAGGCAGAGGCAATCATCTCTGTGAGCTCCAGGCTGGCCTGGGCTACATGGTGAGTTCCAGGAACAGCCAGGAATCTCCCCACATAGGCAACCAACAACAATAATTAAAGTGAAAAGATTTTAAAAACCTGGTTGGGGTATGTTTATTTAATGCATATTTTATTTCTGTAGAAGCAACAGCAGCTCTAACACAGAATCTAGTGTGACTATGAATGAGTAATACATAGCTGGATCCTAGAAGTTATTTGAAAAGTGTTTGTCATCAGTTCTCAGTTACTCCTGGCTTACGCTATTTAGTGTCGGAGTAATATAAAACACTTTTCTCTCAAACTTAAAAAAACTTTTCTACATTTATATTTTATACGCTTTGCTTTGGTTTTATTGTGTGTTAATTTCTGACTCCTCAGAATGCTATTAATGCCCATATGGTGCATTACTTCCTAAACTCCACATTTTTGTTCTTAATGGGCATGCTTATTGAAAAGACATAGCCTAAAATATTAAATCTTCCAGGCAATGAGTGTACTTTTTGCTTGCTTTAACAAGGAAAAAAATAAATTAATTTGCCATTTGTAATGATTTTAGAAAATATCTGTAAGTTCTAGGAATGGAAAACTTCTATGCGAACATTGCAGTTCCTACTGTATACAGAATAACCCTGGCTAACACTGGCAAATGACTCCAGTGCACTTTTTAGTAGTATGCAATAAACTCCTCAGTTCTCAGAGCCACAGCAAAGTACAGGAGGCACGGGTAAGGCGGTTACCCAGTCTCATGGGAAACAGCCTGCTGATTTCACCAAGTTTAGCAGGACTGAGAAGACAAATAACTGAAGTGATCCTGGATGATCCAAGTGGCAATGACAAAACCTTGTTCATACACCATCCTGTAAAGGCATTTTAGACACCAGGATGTAGACCACAGAAAAAGCACCAGCTGCATTTATGCAGATAGCCACCAGAGGGCAGAAAAGCTGAGAGCACAGAACATTCCAGACTTGTGCTTAAACTAAATCCAGACCCACATGTATCATTCCATGTTGAAATATAAAGTATACTAGGCACTGCTTAGGCATCACACCCTATGTTACCATAGCCACCAACAGCAGTTATGAGGATCTCAGAGCACTGCCATCTAACCAGCATAGCACAGCTAAGAGTTTAAGGTGTCATAGGACCAAACTGCATAGAGCATTTTCCAGATCTTTCTGCAAAGAGCTATACTCAAGTACTGAGAGTAGAGAAGACACTACTACTGTGGAGCTAATTTTATAAGAGATAGATGATAGACAAACAGCAATCACATGGCAAGCCTGTGAAGAACAGACGACTCTAGCAGACGTTAGTTTTACAAAGACTGGGAGACCTTACTGAGAAAGTGTGTGAGAGCCTGAAGGATGAGGAAGTGTGTAAAAGCCTGAAGGATGGTGGGAAGGTGTGTGAGAGCGTGAAGGACAGTGGGGAAGTGAGAGCCTGAGGATGGTGAGGAAGTGTATGAGAGCCTGAGGATGGTGAGGAAGTGTATGAGTGCCTGAGGATGGTGAGGAAGTGTATGGGAGCCTGAGGATGGTGAGGAAGTGTGTGAGAGTCTGAGGATGGTGAGGAAGTGTGTGAGAGTCTGAGGATGGTGAGGAAGTGTGTGAGAGTCTGAGGATGGGGAGGAAGTGTGTGAGAGCCTGAGGACGGTGAGGAAGGGTGTGAGAGCCTGAGGGATGGTGAGGAAGTGTGTGAGAGCCTGAGGACAGTGAGGAAGTGTGTGAGAGCCTGAGGGACAGTGAGGAAGTGTGTGAGAGCCAGAGGGACGGTAAGGAAGTGTGTGAGAGCCCGAGGGATGGTGAGGAAGTGTGTGAGAACCTGAGGGACGGTGAGAAAGTATGTGAGAGCCCGAGGGATGGTGAGTTAGTGTGTGAGAGCCAGAGGGACGGTGAGGAACTGTGTGAGAGCCTGAGGGACGGTGAGGAAGGGTGTGAGAGCCAGAGGGACGGTGAGGAAGTGTGTGAGAGCCTGAGGGACGGTGAGGAAGTATGTGAGAGCCCGACGGACGTGGTGAAGATGTGTGAGAGCCCGAGGGATGGTGAGGAAGTGTGTGAGAGCCTGAGGGATGGTGAGGAAGTGTGTGAGAGCCTGAGGGACGGTGAGGAAGTGTGTGAGAGCCTGAGGGACAGTGAGGAAGTGTGTGAGAGCCTGAGGGACAGTGAGGAAGTGTGTGAGAGCCTGAGGGACGGTGAGAAAGTGTGTGAGAGCCTGAGGGATGGTGAGGAAGTGGATGAGAGCCTGAGGGACGGTGAGGAAGTGGGTGAGAGCCTGAGGGACAGTGAGGAAGTGGGTGAGAGCCTGAGGGACGTTGAGGAAGTGTGTGAGAGCCTGAGGGATGGTGAGGAAGTGTGTGAGAGCCTGAGGGACGGTGAGGAAGTGTGTGAGAGCCTGAGGGATGGAGAGGAAGTGTGTGAAAGCCTGAGGGACGGTGAGGAAATGTGTGAGAGCCCGACGGACATGAAGAAGTGTGTGAGAGCCCGAGGGATGGTGAGGAAATGTGTGAGAAACTGAGGGATGGAGAGGAAGTGTGTGAGAGCCTTAGGGACGGTGAGGAAGTGTGTGAGAGCCTGAGAACAGTGAGGAAGTGTGTGAGAGCCTTAGGGACGGTGAGGAAGTGTATGAGAGCCTGAGGATGGTGACGAAGTGTGTGAGAGTCCAAGGGATGGTGAGGAAGTGTGTGAGAGCCTGAGAACGGTGAGGAAGTGTGTGAGAGCCTGAGGACGGTGCAACTAAACAAGTATGTGGAAACCCAAACATGTCAAACAAAATGAACAGAGCAGTACAAGTCTGAGGCACTTCTACAAACTAGAGAAGCTGGTGGCTCAGAGTCTAGGATACGAAGAAAGCAGGCTGGCACCGGGGCACAGTCGTCACGTACTTCATCATCTCCATTCTTAAAGTTCTTTGACCATAAGGGACTGTAAATACACAAAATGCTACTTTCTTCACACAGTTTTATACTATCATGAATTATAAACATTTTATAAGGTAACCAACTATCAAAATATACATCTAAGTCTACAACTTTAGCTTAAAACTGAAGATAACTGGGGCTGGAGAGATGGCTCAGTGGTTAAGAGCTCTGGCTGCTCTTCCAAAGGTCCTGAGTTCAATTCCCAGCAACTACATGGTGGCTCATAACCATCTATAATGTGATCTGATGCCCTCGTCTGGTGTGTAGGTATACAAGCAGGCAGGGTACTGTATACATAATAAATACATCTTTAAAAACAAAAAAACAAAAAACAAAAAACACCAAGATAACCAAGTACATTTATATTGAAGTTCAAACTAATTTTGAAAAAGAAAAATCTACTTGGCATTGATCTGATATGCACCCTGAGATGAGATCTGCCAAGAAGGAAACCCTAGAGAACAAAGAGAAGCGGGTCCGGCATTTCCAAAGCTTATGTGCAGCACATCCAGGCCCCATCGCAGCCACACTCCTCCAGTTACTAAAGGCACAGCAAAACACACCCCTCTGTGTCTCACAGTCCACCCAAGCAGATGGCACGCATGTCACGGAGACGCGAGGGCATCCTACTGTACCTGAGACCAGGTGCTTCTCTGACAGCATAATCTTTGTCACAGGGCTGCGGTGAACTGTGAATGTCTGGAAGAGCTGAGGCCCTGACCCAACTGTCTCTGGATGTTGTACAATCACTCGCACAGCTCCAGAGCTCGTACCGTAGGCGATCTCAATCCAGTTCCCGCTGACACCTAGGAGCCAAAGGAAAGCCGTACTGTGAGGCCTCCCTGTGATGACGGACGGAGGCCTGGTAGGAGTCAGAGCGTGTGACCAAACCACTCAGGAAACACATCTGAAGACTGCTCAGCCATCACAAAGTCTGTACTGCCTTTATGCATCTTTCTTATCCCGGCCCTCCTGTACCATCTTAGGCTTTGCTGTGGCAATTACACACTAATTCTACAGCCCTCATGTCTACCTGCCTCTGCTCCTTACTGACAGAAAATGACTCTCCTTTCAGAATGCCTGAGACACGGTACCAACTCAATACTGATTTAGAGAACTAATAACCCTGGCATGCTAGGCCCACCCACCCCTGAAACACAATCCCCACACAGCGTTCCATGGGCTTGTGCTTGGAGTGGCCTTGGCTTTTATTTCCCAGTGTCCCTCCACTAACAGTCTCAGCAGCACACAGTGGGACAGCACATCACCTGCATGCTCACACACTGAAGGCATGCTGCCTCTCCCAGTCCACGCTGGCTCAGCTGTAGCTTTGCACTGCTTTCCTTTTCTCCTTTTATTTATATGTATGACTGTTTCGCCTGCACACAGTTCTGTGCACCAGCCACACGCCTGCAACCTCTGGAGCCAGAAGACGGTGTTGGAGCTCCTGGAACTGATGCTAGAAACAGCTGTGATGTGCCATGTTGATTCTAGGGACAGAACTGGAGTCCTCTGGAAGAGCAGCAAGGGCTGAGGCTGAGCCATTCCTCCTGCCCTTGGAGCTTTTCTCAAATTGGTGCCACATCCCAGCACAAATTAAAAGACCGGCAGGTACTCTCTGGCCTGCATTCTAACAAGCTTCGCAGGTAGAGAACAGTGGGCTTTCCTTCCCTTTCACCTGGAAAGCCCACCAAAGGGAAAGAGCCCAGAACAGGACACTCCAGCCAATCGGAGAGGCTGTTCTCATGCTTCCAAGTCTTCCCAACATGGAGAAGAGCTGTGATTTCTAAAACCTTCCCAGTTTTGTGTCTAATTATAAATTAGATTGGGGGAACCCATACTTCATTATACTCATTCTAAAAAAAAAAGTAGTAATTACATATTTTAAATTCTGCTTTCCATATAGTGTGTCACAACGTCTTATCTCTATCACTGAAAGCAGCCGAGGACAATGGACAGAACTAATGACAAAAGAGAGAGGGAGGGAGGGGGGGAGGGAGGGGGGGGGGGGGGGAGGGAGGGGGGAGAGGGAGGGCTAGCGTGAGTAACAACCCATGGTTTTTATGATTCACTTTTGACTACAACTTCTCGCATTTCACCATACACTAAAATTCTTTTGTGCTGATGATTATCTTGTCTAATGAATTCAGGACACTGATGTCATGTGTGAGCAGCAGTTCAAGCACAAGGTCTGTCCCCAGGCACATGTTTACATACTAGTGTTTCTCAGCATTCCTTCATTACAGGGCATCTTCTAGAACAGTAAACTCATAAATACACACAGTCTTAAGACTCCCCAAGGCTGGCCATGTACTGACTTGTTTTGGGGGTGAGGTAAACACTCAGTGCAGTGATGGCGTCGTTGGAAGGGTCATGATAGAGCTCAGTGACAAGGAGGTCGTTATCCTTCATCCGTAAAGGGAACTTCTGCATGTCTGAGGACAGGAACACACCTAGTCAGAACTACGGAGGGTGAGGTCTCCGGGCCTCATGAGTAAAGCATGCTCGGCACTCACCTATGTAATATATCGATCCATTGTTGCATCCCAGGAGAAGGAAGGAGCCGGCAGTGTCGTAACTTGTGATTGGAACAACATCTTGCACCTGATGTGGAGAGATGACTGCTGCTAGGAAGCGAGTATCATTTCTACTTCCTGTGTCAGCTTCCTCAGGGCTTTGATTCTTTTGGGCATCCCAATTACCAATTTTAGGAAGGCCAGGACAATGAACTGTCTTTAAACCCCAGGGAACTGAGAAGCCCTCACGCAGCTCTGAGGACACGTGCTTGAGCTGCATCCCTCAGCAGCCCCTGAAGTCCGAGGCATTGCCTCCTCATGCTACATGGAGCCCTGTGTCACAGCTCCTGGACTAGACGGTCAAGGCAGCCCTCACCCTTCCTCCCATCGCACTCATACAAAATAAAATGCTGAAGCCACAGAGGGAATAATCAGAGCTAGTGGATAGCACAGGTGATCTCCAGATGGAGTGCGGCTGCTCGACACCCTGTTGCAGTCTCTCACGTGGACAGTGTCCTGGTTTCCCTGTCCTTACTAACAGTTCTTCTAGGAACTGGCAGAGGCAAGGCTCCCACGTATCTAGGTTTCCAGGGCATCTCTTCAAAGCAACCAGTCTGCTTTGTAAGCAAGTATGGAAATCCAAAGGACTTAAGTTACCACACTAATAATAATAATAATAATAATAATAATAATAATAATAATAATAATA
>OU015747.1:139592191-139618939 GCA_907169655.1 Acomys percivali
TAATAATAATAATAATAATAATAATAATAATAATAATAATAATAATAATAACAACAACAACAACAACAACGGCAAGGGAACAACAGAACAAAGCAGCAGTGGCAAGAAACAGGGTTAAACTGCCTCCCTGTCATCAGGTCAAGTGCGCGCATGTGAAATCCCTAACAGCTCAACACCGTGAAGCCGTGCCTACAAAAGGCTAAGACAGACACCCAGCAATTAACTCTGTTCCAAGGAGCGAGCACATCTCATGCTTGCTCCCCAGCAAGGCAAGGCCTACTCATGATCTGCTTCGTGTGCTCACTTCGTGTGCTACAGCTCATCTAACAAGGCATTCGCTGAACACTCAAGGAGCCTGTACACCTCCGACAGGAAAAACTAACAGACAATTCTGCAAGCTGTGTAGTGTAACCACAGGGGAGGGGAGGGCGCATCCTCTCAGCAGAGGCTGGGAGAGAAGCAGAGAGCGAGAGGGCTCTAGGAACCAACATCAGAAAAAGTGCCCTCCAGAACAAGAGCAGGGCAGAGCCTAGGTCCACTCTAGCCACGAACAGGCACTGTGCACAGGACCTCTGCTCTGTGTCAGTCTTTCCAGCTTCACAGTCGTGCACTAGGAAAATCTCTGCAGAGAATGCCAGCATCTCAGCTTCTTAAAGAACATGGCAGCGTCACATGCAGCAGGTCACTGGAAGTAAAGCTGTCTGAGAGTGAAGGCAGCGCTGCCTGCTGCTCACTCACGCTCTGCCTGGCTGGCCACACCCCTCTAGCTCTAGCACTCCAAGAGAATTTCCATCTTACACGAGGGTCTCGGCAACAGGAAGCGGGACAGGTCAGGCCCTGGACTTCGCTGTTTGGAGCTACTTTTTGCTGTAAGACTGGTAGCAGCTTGAGCTACTAAGGCTCATCTCAGGAAAACACAGCCATCTACTCAGCAGGACAACGGGCTCTTTGGTAAGCTAACTCTAGAAAGCCTCCCCTCCTCGGTCCAGACTACTTTAAGGCCACAGGTGTTTACTCGGCATCTTCAAACTCAGCCTCCACTGCAGAGTCACAGACCAGATTATCACTGAAGCCACTTAACTGCAGGGTCTCTGCCCCTCACAATGGGACATGAAGCATTCTCCGACCCTCTGAGAGGCAAACAGTGTGTGACATACTATGGCTTTCCAGAACAAAAGTCCACACTATTCTCCACGTTTTGTTTAAGTCTACCTTTTTAGTGTAAGTCTAAATTTAAACTCAAAGAACTTGGGAAATGATGCTTATATGGTGCTATTTTCTGCTATATTACTTAGGATGAGCTACTATTTGATGACACATATAAATGCTGTATGACTAGCCCTTTGTACATCATGGTGTATATGTGTGCTATGCTGTATGAGAAGGGAGAGATTAAATTAAAAGGGAATGAGAAATAAAACCCGATTTCTTATCTCAACTAGATTGGTTTTTATAACACTTCGTCAACATTTATTACGGCAGAGTTGAATGCTGATAGAAAATCTGAACTTTACAATGTTTGTAAGGTTACATACAGATGCAAGGCTTAGTGGCTCCTCTGACTAGCAATTCAAACCCATCCTGACGGTACACTCCCAGGACTCAGGGGCTGCCCTGTGCACTTCCTCTGCTATTTGTGGCCAGAATGTTGCTAAAGGCCAACTCAGGACCTAGCCAAATGTGCAGCTGCAATCTGGGAGCCAGCCTCTAGTCAGAGCTATCTGTTGAGATCTGCAGTCAACTCTGAGGATTCACAGTCGACCATCTCCACAATGCACTAGAGAGAAATCCAGATGAGTTATAAGGCTCATTTGCTGCGCGGATGTACAACTTTCCCAGGGTCTTTCTGAATGTGCAACAAATCCACCTGTCAGATGTGGTCTTCAGCCATGCACACGCCGGCAGGAAGAATCAGCTGACACACAGACAAAACACTCAAGGCTAAGACCCACATGAGCTCACCGGCATGAGTCTCTGGATCTCAGAGCTATTAAAACCTTTATGCGTTGTTCTGCCAACAGTGAAAGGCTAGGAGGACAATAAAGAAGCTGCTCCTTCCAGGTCATGGTCCAGCGTCCCCATGTGTAGACAGCGGCTCCGCTCTAACACTGTGACTGCAAGAACACAACTCTCACAACTCACAACCCTCTCCGCAGGGCAGCACCAGGGCAGCAGCAGCAGAAGAATCCTGACAACCGCCCACCTCAGTTAGCTCCATCTCCGTCAGCGCCTCCCCACTGACAATTCTGCAGTGCCTTTGCTCCACCTATCATAACACCTTTTAAGCAAACCTGACCTCTGTATCTTTGGAATTCAAACAAGTTTCCCAGACTACAATACCTTAACTGAGATTCATGCCATGTTGCCAGCTCCCCAGGTCCTCAGTCCTAAGAACTTAGGACTGTTCCTCCAGAACTCCATGTCAACCCTGTCACATACCCTCCCCTGCCCCGCGGCATGCTACTTTTAAATCAACCTTTCACCTCTGCTGAGTACTCGTCACCCAGCTCAGCTACCTGTACCCTACTTTCTATCCTCGATGCCTGCACATCCACACAGATGCCCCTAGGGTGCCCACTCATCAGTATATTCACTGGGGTCATGCCAATGCCTCAACATACCCAAACCCTGCACGCACACATATACAAGACGACGTGTTGGCAGGTCACCTCCGCGTACTTCATCATCCCTAGACTACCAAGCATTACCTAATGTGAACACTATGCAATCAGCTGGGGTCTGTACTGTTTAGGAACTATGATAAGAAAGCTATCAATCCTGTTTTGGAAGTTTTTCAGTCCAGCTGGCTGAATCTATGGAGGTGAAACCCAGGGATAAGGAACGCTGGCTGCATTTCCAAGTCAGCACAACAAGAGATTAAGGAGCCTGCAGTGTGGGAATTTCTCCAGCACTAAAGCCTGAGCCACTCACTGCCACTTTCTTCTCAATTCCTTTTAAGTTATCAATCCGCTGACGTTCCTTCCAGTCCCGACATTCCTGTATCTTTGCCTGCCTTCCCGGAGCTTGCCTGTTATCTTGGTTGCAAGAACCTTGCCATTTTTGCATTTTCTCAGCCCTTGGCACAGTGCATTCACCTGAATGAAACTCACCCTCAACCAAGCCAACACTATGCTTCCTTTTCTCTTGCTCCATCCTGTTCTCAGTACTAATGGACCACTGGGCACAGGACAAGTAGATGGCTCACAGCCCCTACGGTCCTCACTCAGTAACCTATTTCCATACACTCCCTCACCATCTGTCCCTGAGAGGAAGGGTCTGGTCACCCTGTCTAGCTGTGCTCTGCCTCCCACACCCTTCCCTTCTGGAGAAAGAGCCACCTCCATCCTTCCAGGCCATAGCGCTTTCTCTGCAACTCCCCTCTTCGCCTACAACATACTCAAGCTTCTCCTACCCAAGAAAACAAAAAAAACAACAAAAACAAAAACAAAAAACAAACAAAAAACAAAAAATGCTCAGTCCTTGAAGTGTAGTTAGCTTAGAAGGAGACAAACAAAACAAAAACAAAAACACTGAAAATCTTTCCTGATCTCATGTTATTACTTCTAGAGCCCTTCAAGTTCCCCCTTTTCTTCAGAGTCAGCTATCAGTCATCTTTTCATTCTTGTCTCATCGTCCTTAAGGCCTGGAAGGTGTTTAGCTGACTCCTTACTGTCTCTCAACAGCCTATCCAGGTCCAGACTCATCTTGCTTCAGGAAATGATGCTTTCTTCAATTCCTATGCACACAGCATGACTCTTAAAAATCTCAGGGAAATAGGGGGCAGGAAGCCTGAAGACTTAGTTTAAAATTATCATTTATAAATAAACTCTCTTTAAAACAGAAGAGATTCTATGTAGGAACAATTCTCCCATGGGCACACTTACCACTGGCAGGAACTCTATTAGGAAGGGGCACAGTCGCCATGGAACTGTTCTCACTTCTGCAATGAGTGTTACCTGAGACTTACCTGCCAGTGCTGCGTGACAGCATTCCATACTCCCACTTTCCCTGTGTGACTTGTGGCCACCAACTGGTTCCCAATAAAGAAGAGAGCATCTACAGGAACACCAAGGCTGAACACACCTGAGATGGCAAAGCAAACAGGGATATTAATAAAGCACCATCTTCCTAGCCAGTCACGGCCTAGTTTAAAGCACCACCTCCAGCGTTACCGACGTAAGTCTACCGATCGTGCGCCATGTTCACTGGGGACCAGAAAGAGGGCAGAACCTGTCACTTCGTAAGCTGTTAGGAACACCTAACGCAGAGTCAGTGGCTCTCAACCCTAGCTCACCACCACAGCACCTGATATGCAGGAGGAGAAAGGGCTCTGGGATTGTGCTGCAAATTCAGAGCTAATCTGCTCATGGACTAGGTCTTTGGGAACCACTGACCAAAGACATATGTAGACATAAGTTAACAGAAGACCACAAAGTACTGTTTTGAGTACACTAATTGACTAGGAACTGCCTAAAGCAAGAGGATTTCTAAAAGAGATGGGTTTTAACAAGATTTACAGCTCCGAAGAGCAAAGTGTGTTCAACTCTAACGCACTGAGAGACAACAGACGAATGTGCACGGACGATAACATTTGGAGGGATAAAGGAGACCAGTACAGGGCTGAGGGGAAGAGCCACGAGTTGGGTTGTCAAAGGTCTACCGCTGTGTGTCATCAAGCTGGAGAAGGAGAGAGGGTAAGCCAGAACTATGAGGAAAAGGAGGTGGGGTTACAAGAATCCACCCTAAGGCATGAGGCAGACGCCTAGGCTCCCGGGGAAGGGGGCACGTGGAGCCTGTGCACTGGCCTGTCTCCAGCACAGGAGGCCTGCCTTGGAGTTACATCATTGGTCACACTCCTGTTCTTCATACGTCAGCTATGAAGAGCTCAAGCCAAATGACTCAGTCATCATTTTCACTGTGAAAATTCTGTGATCAAACTCTGACACTGAAACATCTTACTTAAGAAACATCTTCTGGAAATGTCTTTTAATCCAGTAATTCATGAAACTGAGTGCAAGACATAAATCCTGCTTTACTTGGACCATTACTAAACCATTTCAAAGATGTGCCTATGTGCCAATGTGATACGTTTTTTTCAACAGTTAGCTCATGAGGCCTTAAAAGAACTCAGGGGGAAACAAAATGTGTTTTAAAAGCACAAGCCTAAAAATGTGGCTGTTTCTCCTGGGCCTCATGGCAGAATTGGGCATCTTAGTGTATGTAAGCGCAGAGGCAACGTACTCAAGCTTCTAAGTTCTACAGCAATCTTGAAGAAAGCCATGGGGGTCAGTGAGATGGCTTAGCAGGCAAAGTTGGGCAGTGCTGGCCTGGCTATATGAGCTAGAGCCACAAAACCTACAGTGGAAAGAGAAAACCAACTCCCAAAAGATGCGCCCCACCTCAGACGCGGCCTGGCACATGCTCACACCTATACTCACTCACACCCACATTGTTTTAAATGTCAGAAATAAAGCAGTAAGGAATATGACATAAATGGACAAAGCCAAAACTTAGAAGAAAACACATTTAAGTGTCTGTATAAATACATATTTACATAACAGACACATGACTGCAACACCTGCCAACTAGCACAGAGCAAAGTAAGCTATAAGAGACATAAACCACCACTACTGCCCTTTAATAAAAACAGGTAAAGGAATCAACTGTACTTCACAGCAGAAGGTAGTAATTCTGTATTATACACAATTATTTACATAGCAGCACTATGGTTCTGAGGCAGAGCAACTTTGAAAGCAACTGAAGTCAACTTCATTCAGTCCTGTGGCAGAGATTAAAGCAAGCCAATTTTCCTCTAGAGAAGGGTGAGGTTCTGGGAAATCAGGGTGACACTGAGAATGGTCTCCGGAATTCAGAGTGTCACGGCAGCTTAGGCTCAGGGACCCTGACCTCTGTTGGCAGGGCAGGCAACGGCACGAGCTCTGGCCAGCTGTGCCTCATACAGGATTGCTGCATCCTAGTCTGTCCTAGGGCGGGTCCAGAGTCGGGAGAACCTATCATGGATCCACCAGCCCAACAGTGTTCTCTGGATGATGCTGTCAAATTCCGAAGAACGACAAATGGCCACCTTCACAGGGCATGAACAAACTGCTACAGGACCAGATCCTGCAGCTGCTCACCATCATGCTAGCCTCTGGACACAAGCTGAGGAGTAAAATCTCCACTCACGGTGCACTTGAAAGGAGGTTCACAACTAACTCGCTTTCTGTTAGCTACCAGCTGTCTCAGGTCTCTATTGCTGCAATGCAATAAGTACCACAACCAAAAACTACCTGCGGAGGAAAGGGTTTTTCACCATACAGCCTGCGGTCTGACACCCAGGGAAGGTGCAGCAGGCACCTGGAGGCAGGAGCTGATACAGAGGCCCTGGAAGAACACTGCTTACTGGCTTGTGGTCATCGCTTGCTCGGCATGCTTCTTAAATACCCTGGATCCCCTGCCCAGGGGCAGCACTACCTGTAGTGACCTGGATCCTTCATAGCAATCATCAATCAAGAAAATGCACCATAGGCTTGCCCAAAGACCAATCTGGGGGATCTTTTTCCTAACTAAGGCTCTCTCTTAACAAATGACTTTAGCTTGTGTCAGCTGACATAAAACTAGCCAGCACGGCAGTATGTTTTAATGTTAAAATTTATTTTCTAACAAACCAAAAGGGGAAGGTTACACTGTCAACCATGGAAATGGTAGTCAATTAATTATTCAACACTTTAAAACACTGACAGCAAAACTGGACAAAATACAAGGTGGCACTTTAGGCAATGGGTAAGAGGCAGCAGGGCACTCAGGCTACAGGCAGCTCTCCTGCCCTGCTTCTGGGGCTCCCATTACCAACAGAGATGAGCACAGCGCTGTGCAGGGGTGTGAGGGAGGCACAAGGCTTCACTGAGGACACCCCAGGTGTGCATGAAAGGGTGCTGTGGAATGGTGGGAAATCCCAGGGGCCACACGTAATTAAGGTGCTTCTAACTCAGACTGGCATGTCTGGCTAAAGACCTTCAACACTCACTGAGAGGAAAGGAAGGAGGGAGGGAGGGAGGGAAGGAGGGAGGGAAGGAAGGAGGGAGGGAGGGAGGGAGGAAGGGAGGGAAGGAGAAAAACACAGATTTGGTATTTGGCATACTGTTCCCCAAAATAAACAAAACAAGCCTAATTCAAAGAAAGCATCAGATGGTATTTGTTGCCAGCTACAGAAATTCAAAGTTTGAAGTGAAAATTAGTATTCTGAAGCGCTCAGCTGACATGAGTGTGACTACTTCCTAACAGAGCCAGGTGTGTGACCAGTGCTGATTCTAAGGCCTGGATGTATTAAAGCCGGATGGTGAATGGTTATCAGTGTTTCCAAAATCTGCCTAACTCAGCATCCAACATTTTCCATTGATCAGCACAGGTGTTAAACTCAGGTCTGGAATAAAGAACACCACAGACTGGTGGACTTCATTATAGCAGAGTTAGAAAAGTTTCACAAATCTGGTACAGGATTCAAGAGAAAGAGCCACAGTTATCTGAAAATATTATTTTAAAATGTTTTAACAACTGCTTATCTGTTTCAGGTCACCCTGTCTTTACATATGTCAATGTATCACAGCAAAGTACAGAAACAGGCTTACAAGTTACAAAAACATCACTACAGGGCTATGGAGGGTCAAGTTCAGAACAGTGCTTGCTACAATTGCATGAAGGCCCAAGGCCAGATCCCCAGCACACACCTGAAAACAGAGAAAAAGTCTTGCGTGCCTATGACCTAGCCTTAGTGGTAGGCTGGGAGCAGAGACAGTGGGTTTGTTGGTCAGCCCAGGAAAACCCAGCAAGCTCCAAGTCAATAAAGGACTGCCTCAAGGGATTACGGCACAGAGTGGCAGAGCAGGACACCCACATCCTTCTGTGACTCCACAGATGGGCACACAGGAACATACACTCACATATACATATGCACGCATGCATGCACCACACACATGGGTGTATAGACACAAAATAAAAGTTTAAAAAGACATCATCAAGAGCTACAAACTATAACCAACATCACTTGTCTCGAAAATATTTTTTGAAAACATCTCTTTTCGTTAACATGATTTGAATCACAATGCAATGAGTTCAGTACTGCTATTTTTATATCAGTAACTATAAAAAACTTCAAGGTTAATTTCTAACAAGGTAAACTGCACCAGATAGCAACCTATACAAACACTTTCTGGTCGTGACTAAAAAAGTCTGAGAATTTTGGCTACAGAAGCAAGAGAGCATGCACTACTTACCCACCCACAGAGTGTGAGAGAGCAAGGAAGAGCTACCACCAGATGAAACAGACAACAGCAGCTTCTGTCCAGCATCTAGGCTCTTTGAGAACGTCCTGGACCACAGGCCTCCCTCCTGAAGCATCAGTGTTTCCTCTAGCTCATCCTCCTCCACTGAGCTCCATGCCCCCTGGGCCCCAACAGGACACCCCACCAGTTGTCACACTTACAGCCAATTTCTCCTAAACCTCAAACTGACATGGACACGGTCAGCCACACACAATGTAAGAGTCTTCCTACCGATCTCACTTCCACTTCCTCCATCCTGAACGCTCCACAGGATGATGCTGCTCTCTGAGGCAACCGCCACCATTTTGTCCTTGTCTCCATGAGGGCCTCCAACCACTTTTGCATTTAAAGCCACTCGTTCAATGGTCCAGTCCAGATATGGGCTTGTGAACACTTGCTGCCAGCCTGAAGACTCCTTGATTCTGTTAGGAGGAGACAGGGGAAAGAAGCTTAGTGCGGGTGAGAGAGGGAACAGACATGGACACAGCAAGGACGACAGACCCACCCTTGTCTGTCTGTATGCACTGAAAGTAACTGTTGGTAAATCACCTTCCCAGGCAGTATCAGTCTTGAGTTACATTTACATACATAGGACATGTGACCACAAAAAAGGACTAGAATACCGTATTTCCCAGTAAGAGCTAAATTTTGTAAAATGCTTTAAAAATTAAGATGGTTGTATTTCTCAAATTTTCCCACAAAGCTACTACTGTCATTCCATATGGACAATGATGGCCAACAGCAGTCAGAATTTTAGATGGAATTTGTATTTTTCCTGTAAGCAATCACATTAATGATGTCACTGATGTGACATGTTAAGAACTGAAGTCTCTGCACCTTGGATGACATCACATCATAACCCTAAACACCTCAGAGCAAACGCACAGTGGAGCTGAGGTCTTCTCTGAAGACTGGCTTACGCACTTCACAGGGCCACTGATTACCCAATGAGCACGTCCTCCACCTTCCGCAGTAACTGGACACTCTGCTTTCGATCCCCTCCTCCTCTTCTTTCTCCTCTCCCCTGCCTCTCTCTGAGACAAGGTCTTTCTTTGTTCCTGAGGCTTGCCTGAAGCAGAACCCACTGTGTAGCCCAGGCTGCTCTCCAACTCAATCCTTTTGGCACAGACTCTCAAGAGATGAGATTACAGATTTGTACCACTATGTCTGGCTCCCATTTCTAATAGACTTATCTGTCCTATGTGAACTTGGGTCTTCCAGACAGGCCTTCTACGTGACTGCACACAGAGGCCGCAGGGTTACAGCCTACTTATATGGCCGTGATGGACAAGGCAGCAAAAGTCCCATCTTGGTCCTGCTGGCAGGAGAACGGGCAAAGCTGCCTTTTGCACTATGCACACTGCACAGGCAGAGGCCGCTGCTTTCACTTAAATATGTATGCTCAAGTAACACAGCTACAACTACAAAATCCAAGATAAGCCTTAACTGGAAATTAATGTTTTCCTTACTTAAGCTTCAAAGCAATAAAGGGGAAATTTTATCAATTTTCCCAAGCATTTTAAGGTCTGTAATTACCCTTTTCAGCCACCAGATGGAGTGATGTAGAATGAGAAACATCAAACTACTCATCCAAGGAAGTAAAAATTGATGGAGACTGAGGACTGTTAAGCCCCCTCAGGCTGGCACAAAGCAGGGGCTGTCCATACTTGAAGACTAGTGACACATGCTGTATGCCAATGTGGACACAGGCGGCTCCTAACAAGCTCGGCAGACATGTTGGTGGACTGAACTTTGAAAGGATGGTGTGACCTTGTTAGCAAAGCTGCAGTAACACAGACAACCCTTGCATAGAGAGCACACATACCTTAGTCCACAGCAATTAGGCCCTCACAGAGTTAGACATTTATAGTCTAGACAGCATGACTGCACCGATATAGATACGATCTCAGTAAGGTGGGTGAACTTGTTTTCAAATTGAAATGCATACAAAGAAATCTATAGATGTATAATCTTCTGTGGAAGTAATATGAAACTTAAAACATATAAAATGAGACAAAGCACACTGACACTTGCATTCCAGCTCTCATCACGAACTCCAGCACAGCAACGCAGAGATTACCGTACTTTCTGTAGTAAAACCTCCAGATTTAGTAAGAATAAAGCTCACTGCAAACATGTTCCTCTAATTAAATGGCGTATTTAAGTGTGATAAGCATATAAGAGTTCAACATACCAGAATACACACACATACATATGACATATGTACACATAGGACACACGCATACACTCAGCAGGAAGCTGACTTACAGGATAAAGGGTGTTAGCGAATGAATTACTCACTTGGAACAAGGGAAATGCACTCTTAAATTTCCCACTGTCTACAACAAAGGAAATTCCTCCCAGACTGAGACTAAAATGAGTCCTGATGCCAGAGGGCAGCAATTTTCACAAGGTCTTTTCAATTCAATGACTGTCAAGCTCAGGAAGAAAACGGGACAGAAAACTACAGTCCAACCACACAGAAGTCAGGGCCTGGGGGAAAGCCCTTGGCGGCCACCACAGCACTCTCTGCTTTAAGGTTTTGAACTTACATATAAAACTGTGAAGTAAAAGACTTTGTAGGAAAGATTGCTACCTTAAAAGGTACCATGATATTTATTTTGAAATGTTTTGATTGTTTGTCTGCTTCCTGATTCGCGTTTGTAAGGAAGCAGCACTCACACCTTCATTTCCACACTGCTGAGGCACCAGCTACAGCCTTAGACTAACTGTGGCAGCCGAAGCCAAGAGAGTACAATCAAAGTGGATGTGAGCAACCTGTGGGATTCTCCTCAACACTCTCTGACAGGTGACAATCTGTAGAACTGTGACACAGGCAGGACTGCCCCATCCCTGTAACAACTACCATTCATTCCTGGAATCCTTGTCAGTAATCAAATGTGCACCCATACTAAACAACCATGAGACCAACATCTAACGGACTTTTCAACTCTAAAAAAAATCCCCTTACTATACTAGTCTTGGCATATATAAGCGCCATCTACAAAAGAATCTACCAAAAGCTCATTTCTATGTTATTCAGCAACTAGTTAAAAACCTGCAAAGTAGGCAGCAGTCTCGCCTCCTCACTGCTGCACCCAAGCCGAGCCCCACCAGGTAGCAGGCCAAGCCCTCCAGAGGCAAATCACAGGCATACTTTCAGTACTTACAATGGGACAGTAAACGCCTGAGGCGTTTTCCAACTTTTGACCAACTTCAGCTACTTTTTTCTTAACCAAAGTAACTAAAAATGTGAGAAAAAATTCTAACTTTCTTCACTTTGCAACAACAGAATTAAATGGATCCAGCTGAGGGGTAACTCTGGCCACCTCCCTGCCTCTCTGCCACTGGAGTAACAGCCTGCAGCCCAGAGGCTTTCAGCAGAGTCTAACTTTCCATGGTTAAAACACAATCCAACTCACTTTGGACTCTGCACTCCTCACTGCCTTTCAGTCTAGCCCAATTGCCCTGACACCCAGCACACTGCAGATGGTAGCCAGATCATGTGCACAGCTCTGCCTCACTAGTGCACTCCCCACAGTGTGTAAAGGGTAATAGTGCAGTGCCCCCCTTCCCTTCCACACACAGTGCAGCAGACTGATCATCATAAAGAGGGAGTCACAGAGCGCACATCCTAATCCTGCCTAACATCTTCAATATAACAAGCGAGGTGAGGCAGAAGAAGTAAGACACCTCAGCTGCATCAGTTTCTACACGTGGGAAACATGTAAGACATGAAGGCTGCCAGCATTACATACTACAGTACATACCAAGGAAAAACAAATTCCAGTCAAGTCAATGGGTGAAACATGCAATGAAAAAACTGACAGCCAAAAGAAACAGATATCCAGCCTAAATATAAAATATATTTAAAAGAAAACCAAATGATGATTAAGGATGCAGTACCTGTAACACACAGCAAAATGAGCATAGGCAGCCACAATCCAGTTGTGGTGGCCAGCAACTATTAGCACCTTTCTTGGGTCCACTGGAAAGCCTGTTGGTTTTAAAGAGAAGCATTTACATCTTTAACGAGTTAGAGAGTTCTGATGCTGAGGCCATTTCATGCTTCTGCCTGTCTGGGTTAAGGGTGGTCGGAGCAGAGCGTACTCATGGCTTATTATAGTGTGGATCATGCCGTCAGCAGACAGAGGCAAGTTAAGTGGTTCCCATAGATACCACAAGGCCCCGGGAGCCTAAAATGTGAACTCATTAGCTAGATCTCAACAGAAAGTTGGCCAGCTCTTCCAAGGACAAAAACAGCAACAGAAGGAAAACAGAAACAGAGCATATTACACTTCAAATAAAAATATGTGTTAAATGGTTTTTCAAGATATAAATGATGAATCTGGATTTAGAACAAAAATAAAGGGCTGGGGTGGGCACTACAACATTGGGTACTCTAGCCGTAGGTTCGAGGGTTCAACATACAGCACAGAGGACATAAAGTACTATTCATAGCAAAAAAGTACTATTCTGAACTCACGGCGCCTGTCACTGGAGAACAAACTGCTCTGAACCTTGGCTTACCCAGCCTAACAGTCTCTTCTCCATTTCCAGGGAGTACGGGCGTTGTCCCGCTTCCCCGGGCTTCACCTTCTGTAGAATTTAGTCCATTCCTTGCGTCTGCAGAGGGTCTAGCTGGGTTAGTTATTTTGCGACTGGGAATGCCTACAAAGAAGAAGATAAATTTATCTGTTACCCTTCCAAAAATTAAAATAACAATAATAAAAAATCACATTGTAGCTGGGCATGTTGGTGCACACCTATGATCCCAGCATTCAGGAGGTAGAGGCAGGCGATCTCTGTGAGTTTGAAGCCAGCTTGGTCCACAAAGCCAGTCCAAGACAGCCAGGACTACACAGAGAAACCGTGTCTGAAAATAAGAAAAAAGAAAAAAAAAGAAAGAAAAAGAAAAAAAGAAGATACAATCCAACCAGCGTCTGTGATTTTTACTCTTCAAAGCCAATGAGGTTAAGGCTCATCATATCATGTGCCCTTTACCCACTTCAGGGTACTAAGCAGTCAATTTGTCCAGTCTGAACTGGTCTTTAGCTTACAGTATCACACGTTGTCCTAACTGTGTCTGAGTTCAGCTATCTCCAACTGAATGCACTCACACTTCAGGAGGAACCCCTCTCTGAGAAGCACAGTGCTGCACAGGCAAAGGCCCAACTCTTGTAAGGCAGTGCAGGGAGCTCCTGGGGCTCAGGGTCGGGGCTGTGCATGGCAGCCGTGGTGCTGCCACGGAGATCTTCCTCTGTCCCTCACAGAAGGCACCAACCCCAGCTCTACATGCCATGCGGCTTCACTCTCATGAAAGGACACAGTCGGATGAGGTCCAGGTTTATAGAAACTCAAATAACCAAGAAAGTTTTTCTTTATTTTTTTAGATGTATTTATTTCATGCATATGAGTACAATGTCCTCATGCACACCATAGAAGGCATCAGATCCTATTACAGATGGTTGTGAGCTACCAGGTCATTGCTGGGAATTGAACTCGGGACCTCTAGAAGAGCAGCCAATGCTCTTAACCACTGAGCCATTTCTTATTTGCTCAATGACAAAAATACTTTTTTAAAGACTGAACAAACTTGAGCTGCAGTACCTGGTGGAGGCAAGTAGCCATGGAACAGGACACTGCCGCAGGACGACCTCTCCAGCTCCTCACATAGTAGCAGCCTTCGCACTGTAACAGTCAATGTGAGCTTGTCAGGGGGACATGCAAACACAAACCTCCCCACATCTACTTTCTCTAGTTAAGGATGGTAGGAAGAGAAAGGAGAAATGTGTTAGTAGCTCACATGAGATTTAACTTCTCACTGTGAAAAGGTAAGCCCTGAAGTACTCTCTGAAGAGGACCTGATGGAGGACACCTGCCTTTGGGCTGGTTTAGCACACAGGTCAGTCCTGGACGATCAATACATACCTAGTGGAGTGATCCCATAGAATTCGGCTTCGTGTCTGAGAACATTGATGCTCACCCCCCTGCAAAGAAACGACAAGGGCAGTGAGCTCTCTGAGCCTGGAGACCTGGGCGACCACTGAGACAAACGAGAAGGGATGAGGCCATCCAGCCTAAATCCTGCTTTCCTCATCTTTTTCTTACACCGTTTATCACCTGAAGGGCTAAAGGGCATGGCACGGAACAAAGCACTCTGTGGGGCTGGAGAGATGGCTCGGTGGCCAAGGTGCGCTGCTCTCCCAGGGCACAGACTCAGTTCCTAGAAGGCCAAGAGATGCTCATATCCACCTGAACTCATTCCCTCATCTGACCTCTAAGGGCACTGTGTGTACATGGTGCACAGACACATGTGTGGACAAACATTCTACACATAAAACAAAAATAAATCTTTAAAATAAAAACATTCTGTAACCTACTTAAAAGCCATACATATTTTGATGATTTGTGTGAGTAAGGAGGATTTGAGGGAGGGCTAGTACAAATGAATTATCAAGAAAATAAAAGCTGAAACCATTCTCCTATGGGACTTTGTAACAATTCTTTCTGTTCATGTTTTAACCTTCCCCACTATACTGTAAGCGCCTTATAAGCATCATCATCTTCTGCCTAGTGTTGCCATTCTTCTACAGTGCCTAGTACAGGGCTCAGTTACACACTTTGTAATATATTTGTTGATAAAATAAACTGAAACTTGGGTTTTAAAGACTGGCATGGACTTTGTATCCTGACGTAGACAGTATGGCCAACAGTAGTGCAGCTGGGTGACAGTCAACAGGAAGTGGAGTGAGTGCAAGCTCCAGAGCCCATAGCACTAACGGCTCGGCTACAATCCGTTCCTCCTCTGAGCATGGCCAGGCCTCAGTGTATGTAACTGGGAGTTAACAGTTTCATTTGTGACTAATTTAACACAAGAAGGAATGGGCTGAGAAGGGTTGGAGTAAAGAAACTGCAGCCCCAAATGAGGGCCCCAGGGTAGGAGTCCAGCTGCATTCACATCCCAAAATGCCAGCTGGTGATGGAGCCCACCTGTAAAGAAGGCGGAGACAGAGGGCTCCAGAGCATGCTGCTGGCTGGACTAACCAGCAGCCGGTGAGATCCAGGAGCAACGGAGAGGCCTGGCCCCGATGTAAAACACAGAGAAACCCAAGACACCTGACAGCAACCTTGGTACAACATGTATAAACATAAGCGTGAAAACAAAACAAAACAAACAAACAAAAATAAACATAAGCATGGCACAGCACATGAGAGCACGAGTTTGCACACACACAAAAAACAAAACACAAAGAATGCTGGAAACTTCCAAACTCCTCTTTAAAGACAATGGTACAGTGGCACAAGTCCAAGACAGAGAAGGGCTCAGGACAAACATGAGACTCCTTAAGGAGCTGCAGGTAGTCCCTTGGACAGGCTGGCAGACAAATTCATAGTCTGTGGTACTAGCAGTACAAAATGTTATGCAAGAAACAGGGTAACACATTTTTAAAAAATAAATTCCTTCCCTTCTTATTAAAAGCAACTATCCATAAAATTTAAATTTGCTAGGCTTCTTTAAGTAACAAAAGGAACTGGCTGCTATGAAGATGGTGAGTAAGCAGGAGGCCTTTCCTTATGGATGTGACTGTGGCTCAGTCACAAGCAAACAGAAGTCTGAATTGAATGAGGTACATGAAGCCAATCTCATTCCAGAAGCTGACTGTCTGTTCACCTCTCACCCATTCTAGGCCCAGATGAAAAACCAAATCAAACACACCCCAATGCTCTACTGCTGATTTAATAAATGCTGGCTGGCACACATCACACGTTTTAGCACTGGGAACAAGACAGCCAAAATGAATGAATAAACAACTTCATCTGCAAAAAGCACACATCAGTGAGTGTGAGCCGAAACTAAGTGAAGCAGCAGCTAAAAGTAGCCCCAAGGTTCCTAAAAGTAGTACCAAAAAACAAAAACAAAAAACAAAAAAACCCAGAGCCTTCATTAAAGTCTGAAAGAAATAATGAAACATAAAAAAACTACTCCTTAAGCCTTCCTGACAGGAATGTAAGCTGCAGCTCAAGACGGAAATACACAGACACGTTTAAGTGACCATAATCCATAAAGCACTACATGCTGGCCACAGGGTTAGACCTGGGTGCATGGTGAGGAGTCTGTCTAGAGTTGAGGTCTGCTGAAGAAAGACTCCTGGAAAAGCAAATACATGAAGTAAGAGCTGACGCCCTGACAGGCAGGAAGTGCCAACACTGCCTTAGGCAGACACAGCAAAGAACAAACACCAGAAAGGACAGGCTTGTAAGAGAAATTAAACAGGGGGGAGGTGTCCAAACCCACAACTGCCAGCCAACAGTCCACAGTAACCTCAGCGGTTTCAACAGAGCAGCCGACTGTTGGCTACAGGACTAAAGTCAAACACAGGGATGCGTGCCCAGGAAGCTGCCAGAACATCCTAGAGGGAAGGGCACAGTGGCCTGTACCATCCAACTTCAGCTGAGGATGCTCGCTGATCACAGGGCAGATCAGAGGCACTTAGAGGCTGGGGGTGGGAAGGAGGGGGAATAGGTAACAAAACACAGGTAGGAGTCAACGCCATTACACGGCACAGCTATACTGCAGTCTACAATTATCTACACATTCAAAATTACTCACCAGAAGGTGCCCACACAAGAAACAGTATCATCTGAGGGGACCAGGCAGCAATGACCCTGCCATGACTATCACACGCTGCACGCTTAGATTCAGTAACTGTTATACCGTGTGCCATGCATGGGGAGGACAAGCACACCCACTAAGAAGCAGTCTTGGGCAGGCAGGTCTCTGTGTGAACAGGCCCAAACACTGGCTGCCAGCAAGGCCTCAGAAAGGATGAGTCTCCTACCTTAAGTCAAGTTCTTTTGTCCGAAGAAAATTTAGAATGGGGGCGAATGCTGCAGGGTCCCTATCAATAAATATCTGCAAGGGAAGAACTGTTTTATTATCAAGTCAAAAATTAATGCCTCCCCCCCACAAAAAATCTGAAACACAACCAAAGAAAAAAGACAGAATTTCTTAGACTTCCTCAATTTTACTGTTTCTGAAACTGACCTGTCAAGCATTTTCCCAACTGCTAATGCCTGTGGGGTAGGGGAGACACCAGGGAGGCATCCCCATCTGACACACCCCACACCTCAGCCAACACTGGACAGTGCTGCTGTGGCAGTGCCCACAGCTGCAGCCAGCATGGGCCCTGTGAGTGCTGAACGGAGCGAGCACTGTGCGGCTCCAGTGCACACAGAGAGCAGTGCTGCCACAGCTGTCACCTGCAGCAGGGCAGGACTTCCACAGGCCTAACTGACAAGCTCAGGAGGATTACCACAGAGGAACACAGAATACACAGCTCAAAGATGCTTACTGCAGGAAATCGGTGAACCATATTTTTAAATTCAATTTTTAGCTAAATTAATTCCATGGAGATACATCTGCTTTGCTGTCTTATTTTGCCTGCAAATCTCATCAAATAAACTAACTTCAAACGACTTCTGTGAACTGTCACTCTCGTTAACACTAGTTGTCTGAACACAGCCGCGTCCAGGACAGCACTCTGTGTGGAAGCTGACCCCTTGCCTAAAGCCTACAGGCCTTTGTGTCCACACTGTACTGCCTCACAGGTTCATACAAACCGGCCGGGCTTTTCTCACTTGCAACCTTCTACCATTCTAATATCAAAGCATTTTCTCACTTATATTCATTGACTATTAAAGTTTTAATTATTGACTAAAAAACTATTACTTGTCAATGCCATCTCTCTAATCACAGACATGTCAAATTGCTACATGCAATAGTGTCTGCTTACTAGTTCCAATTTAGAAACACTATATGTGACAAATTTTAAAAAGCCACACTTTGTGTTTACCAAAATAAGAGCTTTCCTGTCACCACACACTGAACATTAAAGCGTTTGCTGATCGAGTTTGGAAATATAACCGCATTATACTCACAGCACCGGTCTCGTCTCGGAGTGTGGAGATTCTTCCACTCAGCAAACTAGGGAACATTAAGATAACCTAGAGTTAGTTATGAAAATTTGAACACAAGCAGCTTCCTTAACAAATGTCAAAGTCAAACAAGCACATTTTCTGTCTCCAACTTAAGAAAAAAAGCAAAAAAAAAAAACAAACCTCAATTTTAATCAGAGTATATGCCTGTAACTCCTTAAAAGGCTGAGGGCAGGTAGAACAGGAGTTCAAGGCCCAGCAAAACCCTTTTCAATGGTACAAAAAAAAAAAAAAACATTTCTAACTTCAGAGTTAACATTTTTAATTCAAAATATTTTTTTAAAATCTTAATTTAACTAATAAGGAAATTTTCATATTTTAGTAATTAGTCAAATGCATAATAACACAAATTAGATAAATTACCTGGAAAAAAAAGAATCTGGAATCCACATAAGAGTCTGTCTTGAGGTACTGAATCTGCAATTGAAATCATGTGGCATTCATTATAAACGGAAATGCACCTGAGCCAGCAATGCTCACAGGCTGAGAAGTCATCACACCCCAGCAACCATACCCACTGTGCTCACTCCTTTAAATTCTACTAATTTGTGGTCAGCGTGAAGATTTTCATAAAGAGCTCAAAAAAGCAAACACAAAGAAAGCTTTTCAGTCTGTGACAAATCTCAGCCTCTCAGTGGCACTATGTGCAGCCCTCTGGCCACTGTTCTCCCTCATCTTTGTGTTCTGCCCCAGCTCAATCACCCTCTTCAAATCCAGCACCCCAAGTTGTACCCATCTCTGCTGACGCCACTAGCTTACTAAGCACACAGTGGCTTCTCCAGACATTCTGTCCCGGATGACCCCCTTCTGAGAAACTAGCAACTTGTGTAATTATGTAAATCAACACTCTCTAGACAACATTCCTGGGCCATTTCCAATTTATGAGTAACAGGAGTACTGTTGTTCCCCATCCATCCCAGCCCATCATCCAAACTTTCCCTCATTCCTTTCACAAAATGCCAGGACTGCAGGCCAAGCTGAGAACTGCAGAGACCAAGCCCACACAAACCTAAGCACTGAGACAGCGAAGGCTTAAGGACATTTCGCCTCTAATAAATGACTATTCCTTGAAAAATGCACAACTTTCAAAATTACTTTCAGAAGTGTGTTTCTCTCTCTCTCTCTCTCTCTCTCTCTCTCTCACACACACACACACACACACACACACACACACACACACCCCTATGCATTGTTTAAAGGTGGGGAGCAGTGTTGAGAATGACCTGTGACCCATAGCCTAGCACCAGCACAGAACCCACAGAAACAACAGAGATGCACACCCTCGCCAAGTAAGTGTTCTGTACAAGCTGAGACACTGGTCCCTTTGCACAATCTTTGGGCTCTATATGGTCACAACAGAACATTTCCACATAAAGCAAGAATTGATAAATACGTCACCACGCTGTCCACATGGCCACGGGTATGACAGGCCTTCTGTCACCTAATCTCTGGGAGTAGAAGTACAAGGTCCCTGCTATAAAATGTCTGACACAGCCTGCTTATCTCACAGGCATCCTCTATTGTTATCAAAGCTCACTTCCTAATCAGAGGGGAAAAAATTAACTCAGCTTCCTCCATCCACAAATGTATAGTCTGTAAGGAAAACTGACCTAGTAAGGAAAAGACAGAAACCACTGTTTTCTTAAAGATGGATTTATGTTATTATCTTATGTGTACGGGTGTGTGCATAGTGCCCACAGAGGGCAGTAGAGCTCATCAGATGCCCCTGGACTGACGTTACAGACAGCTGTGAGCCACCAAGTGGGTACTGGGACTCAAAACCTGGTCTTCTGCAAGAACAAGTGCTCTTGAGCACTGAACCAAGTCTCCAGCCCCAAACAATTCATTCCTTACAGAAATATCTGTCTATGTGTTCTACTAAGAGACCTTCCAAAGACCGGGGTGCTAACTCACTCCTACCTTCACAGGTTATAAGTAATCTAAGTGTGATCCATGCCACGCCAGCTCCATGCCAGCCAGAGATATGCAGCAAAGTCGAGGCCAGTGAGACTTTGTCTCAAATAAATTGATGTATACAAAAATATATGAAGACATAACTAAGTAGGAAGGAGTCCAACAAATAGGTACAAATAAATTTAACAATTTTCCATAAAGGCATTTCTTAGCAAACTCTTCAGTGGAACATGGAAACAAGCCTTTGGAGTGTCTGCAAAGAAGTCTCTAGACTAAATAATTGGAAAGATGCACCTTTCTTTTCCGTTGCTGTGTTACAACACTGGCCAAAATCAACCTGGGGAAAAAAGGGTCTATTGGCTTACAGGTCTCAACAGGTCTCACTCCATCATGAAAGGGAGCAAAGGCAGGAACTGAGGGCAGGAACCTGGTGACAGGGACTGGAGCAGAGTTACTGGCTCCCTTTTCCTTAGATTGCCCAGCCACCTGTGGTACCACCCACAGCATGCTGGGCCCTCCTGTGTCAATTAGCTCATTCAACTTGCTATTTGTACAACCCAGGACCACTTGCCCAAGAGAAGTTCCACACACAGGGGGCTAAGCCTTCCCACATCAATCATTAATCAAGAAAATGTCCCAAACAGTCGCCTACAGACCAATCTTCTTTTTTTTAATTTTGTTTTGTTTTGTTTTGTTTTTTTGAAATAGGGTTTCTCTGTGTAGCCTTGGCTGTCCTGGACTCACTTTTTGACCAGGATGGCCTCAAACTCACAGAGACCACCTGCCTCTGCCTCCTGAGTGCTGGGATTATAGGCGTGCGCCACTGTGCCGGGCTCCACAGGCTAGACATCTTCTCAGAGGTTCTCTTTTCCTAGATGACCCCCACTTATGTCAAGTCAACAAAAACAATACAAAAGAAAAACAAGTAGCATCACTCAGTTGGCTGGGGCTCAGGGTCTCAAGGCATCTGGAGGCAGGATCTGAGGCAGAGACAGTGGAGCACCTCCGCTCACTGACTCCGGGCCAGAGAACTGGCTAACAAGGAAAGGAGCACTCCTCCCTCTGCTTGCCTGCACAAGCTCCCACGCTTCTGCGCTCACCACCGTGGGCCCAAACAAGCCCCAACCTCTTTAAGTTGCTTCTGTCAGGTATGTTGTCACAGCAGCAAAGTTAACATGGATAGTTAGTAACTTCTGACAGTTCATGTTCATCACCTTCAGGAACCCCTATTAAAGCACACAGGCCTGCTCACAATCATGCTGCCCCACGAGGCCCAGTGGCACACGGCTGTAGTCACAGCACTCAAGAGGTGAAGACAGTCATAGACAGTATGATGGAAACCTGCACACAGTGACTCAGTAGCAAGCCCACGCCATAAAACAATCTGCAACTTCTGGGCAAAGAGGTTAGAAAACTTATACATGTGATTAGCTTAATTCTTTTTTACATATACATGAAAGCCTTTTGTTTAGTTTTTATCTAGTATCTGAAGTGTGCCAAGGATGGATGGATGGACAATAAACACGTCAAGAAGAAGTCTAAAGAAATTAGCATGTCTGGTCGTACTCCATTCTTGGCTTGCTACAAAAGTAATTTGAAAGGATGAAGCAGCCCAAGTCAAATGATTCGTTATGAAACAGTACTATGAAAGGGCCGCTGGCTCCCACGCTTCAGGCTTGCCTCAAGCTCTTTATCAATGCGTGAGATTGGTACAAGCCTAACTATGCGTTTCAGGAAGCTGACCAATACAAAGTAACTTGCCCAAGGGTGTTAACTTAGAAGGAAGGCCTGCAGTGTGCAGAATAAATCCGTCTAATTCCAAAACTGCCCATCAACAAGGCCCATCAAGCGGTCCTGGCCCTCTCCCACTGCCATCGATGCTTAAGTGAGCTGCCCTGGGACTCACCACTCAGGCTGTACATAATCTTCCCTGCCAGCCTTTAAGGAAAGCCCCAGGAGATGCTAACTCTGACAACCCCGGTGAGTGCTCCCTGTTCTCTCTCCTGGACAGTGCAGCACTCTCTCTTTCTTCTCGTTCTGAACAAACGCCTTTTGCACCTTACTCTGTGACTTCAGGGCTTTAAGCCATGCCACACGCTGTCTTCCATTGGCCATTCCTGACGTCACAGGCAATCACAGAGGGACTTTTCCCCTTCCAGTGACTTGAGTGACTGTCCTGTGTTAAACTGTTTTGTCCAGGATAAACATGGCTTGTGGCCCTCTTCTAGCTCCCACATGCTGAAAGGATGTGTAATTCCATGAAGACCTAAACAGTGAACAACATGTGGCATCGAATGTTGCCATTACTTTCGAAGCATTCAACCGTAACAATTCCAAACCTTAATTTTCACTTTTGTGTTTCATTCCTATCTACCAATTTTTATGTCTTCTAAAATGTTTAAGCCAGTAATAAATTTATTCTCGTATTTTGTATTCTCTGCTAATGAGCACTTTGAAAACCCAATAACAATCAAGTTCCACAGGTAAAGTAAAATCCTTGACAGCTTACTCTTTAAGCCATTCACTTTCTTTTTTATTATTATTTTGTATCATTGATGCAGGTGGCAAGCAAGGGGTGGGCATGCATGCCACACGCAGTGTGCATGTGTTGTCAGTTTTCTCTTTCATCTTTATGCAGGTACCAGGGGTGAGACACAGGGTACCAGGGGTGAGACACAGGGTGCCAGGGGTGAGACACAGGGTGCCAGGGGTGAGACACGGGGTGCCAGGCTTGCCTTGTTAAGTGCCTCTTTCAGCTGAGCCATCTTGCTGATTACATCCGTCTCCAATATACAATAAATAATATTGAGATGGTTCAGTACTTTTTTGTTTGTTTGTTTGTTTTTCGAGACAGGGTTTCTCTGTGTAGCCCTGGATGTCCTGGAATTCTCTTTGTAGACCAAGCTGGCCTCAAATTCACAGAGATCTGCCTGCCTCTGCCTCCCAAGTGCTGGGATTAAAGGGCGTGAGCCACCACAACCAGCAATGGTTCAGTAATTAAGAACACTTGCCACTCTTGCAGAAGGCCAGAGTTTAGTTCCCAGCACCCACGTCAGGTGTCTCACAACGCACAACACCTGTAACTCCAGATGAAAGGGGTACTTTGGCCTCCACAGGCACCTGCCTTCACACACACAATCAAGGCAGAACAAAGCAACCCTTTAAAAATAACAATATAACTTAGTTTTTGCCACAACACTATTTTCTTCTGAATGCCTGAGAGGAAATATGTCAGCCATCCCCAGATGTTGGGAAGCAGTGTGAAGACTTGCTTCTCTGCAGTAACCCACACTGCACACTCTGTGGGGCGTTTCACTTTCGCATGCCAAGTTACTTGCAATACTTTGCTGTAATTTTAGGTGGGCAGGAAAACCACTTTTTCCATTAGGAGATGAGGTCATTTGCACATGACCTGGTATGTACATAATGCAGTAGAGGTCATTTGTATATGATCTGGATGGTTATAGTGCAGCAAGGGTGCAACTTCTCCAACTGTTAAAACATTGCTTTGGAGGGAAAAGGTGGCAAAGCATTTAGACCATACCAACCCCCTAGCCCCAGAGAGCCACTGCACCTTTTTCACTGCTGTTACTTTGTGCTTTTTAAATAAGCAAAAGTATTACATTCTTAAAGTCTTAAACATTGAAAAATAGTCTTCCCAGGACAGCAAAATAGACTGTGTCCCAGAGCACCCACTCCCTACACTCTGACTACGCCTTAAACCCAAGCTCCCTCTATCCTTTTCTGGGAAGAGTAATATGTAAGTCACAGTGTTTTTTGTGTTTTGTTTTTGCCAACAAACTCAATAAAAGGCACAGAACAGGAGTGGAAAGCCTAAGGGGCATAAATAACAGAGTTCAGCTGCCTTCCTCCTTCCCAACACCTAAGCCAGTTTCTAGACACACGCCTCTACACATGGAACAGACCTTTCCTGTCCACGCACCAAGAGACACTGGAAATAAACAACGATGCTGAGCTACCCGGTTCCGGGAACCCGTGTTTGCACTGCACAGTCCCCTACCGAAGCAGGCTTTCAAACATGCATTAGTGTTCCTTGCGGAAGCTAAGCTCACAGCTAGGTGAGCCTACACAAAGGGAGACCGGCTCCCGTGCAAGAGCCCAGGCCCTAGACCAGCCTTTACTAGAGACTACAACCTGCTGGAATGCTGACAGCTCAGTGTCATCACGCCTGCCTAGCAGCAGGTGGGAGGTCCTGAGTCACTGGCTCAGACAGGCCCACCATGCCAACTGTGCTCCCGTGGCCTGACACCCTAGGAACCCGGAGGAATAAACACTGAGTTTGAACAGTCCTACGCACTGGACCTGGGACCAGACTCTTAAGGACCGCGCATGGCGGTTAGGACTATGCCAGCCGCGGGTACCCCACCTGGAGGAGCAGACGCTGCCCTGACTGACTGCAGCGGGTACCGCGCCAGGAGGTGCAGACGCTGCCCCGACTGCAGCGGGTACCCCACGCGGAGGGGCAGACGTTGCCCCGACTGCAGCGGGCACCCCACGCGGAGGGGCAGACCCCGTCCAGGCTGCAGCGGGTACCCCGCCTTGGCCGTGCAGACGCCACCCAGGCTGCAGCACCTATGCCACCTGGGCTTGTACATGCCGCCCCCCGAGGCCCGGGGGGTATCCCGCCCCATGTCCCGTCGCGGCCGCGGGCTCACCTGGTCCCCCCGACGTTCAGCTGTACGATCTCTCCGCTGCTGGCCGCCGCCGCGGCGAAGCTGCCGCAGTGCCCGCCCGCCATGTCTGCGGCCGGAGCGGGGGCCGAGGCCAGGAGCGGCGGCGGCTCGGCGGCCGGAGCACACAAGGAGCGCCGAGCCTCCCGCAGCGTCCCGGCTCGCACCCTCTTCCCCGGCTACGGGCTCGCGGCCTCCGCCTCTCGTGGCTGCAGGCCGCCGGCCCAGCCCGGCCTCTCCTCAGGGTTCACGCGCCTCCATGGCGGCCGCCACAACCTCGAGAGGACGGATCGCCGCGTGTGACAAAAGGCCGCAAGTTTGCGCTTCCCAGCAAAGGATAGGAGTGGGCGGGGTTGGAGAGAGGGAGGAGCTCCTGGCGATGGGCGGATCTGAAGTGGAGGGTCTTGTGCCACCGATGCCCTAGGAAAGATGTGTTGTTTTTTTTTCCAGTTACCAGTACACAGATTCCGGGAAGAAAGAAAATTTCGCATTTGTTCAGACCGATGTCTAAATGTACGTGTGCACATTCAATGAAAAGTTAAGAAACTGAACACCTTACATCCAAACTCCATTAACTTCCACGCTACCTGTGCTCAGGGTAGGAGAAAGCAGAAACACCCCTGGGGTGTGCAATGTCCAACAGCATGTTTCTAGAATGTAGATACACACAATTTTATTTCGTTTACTGATCAATTTTTGCTCTCAGCATTATGTATTGGAGCCTTAATATTTCATTCGTGCGCGCGTGTGTGTGTGTGTGTGTGTGTGTGTGTTAATTGTTTACTGTAGGTACTGAGAATTGAACCTAGAACTTCACACACGCAGAGCACTCTACCACTCAGCCCTAATACCTCTTCAGAAATAGAAGATTGAGGTTAAAAATAACCCCCTCAAATTGTTCAAAACTACACAACTCGCAGAGGTCGGGGGATCTGATCATATTCCAGTGCATTCATGTATGAAATTCACAAAGAATACTATTTTAAGTGCTGTGATGCTGAAAAGGGACAAGGTTCTAGGTGGCGCTCTAGATAGATACAGAAGGACAGGATAGGCTTCCAGGCTTGCCTGAGGTAGTAGGCTCACAGAAAAGGAAGCTGCCTGGCCCAGTTACGGTCACTGTTGCTGTGATGAAATACCATGACCAAGAGTGACTCGGGAGGAAAGGATTTATTTTACTGACGCGTCCATAGCACAGGTCATCACTGAAAGATGTTAGGGCAGGAACCTGGAGCAGGGAGCTGATGCAGAGGCCACAGAGGAGCGCTGCTTCCTGGCTTCCTCACCCTGCTTTCTCACAGAACTCAGACCACCAGCCCAGGGGGTGTGCCCTGCCCCTCTCCCACCCCGCCCCATCCATCGCTAAATAAGAAAATGTCCTGTAGGCCTACCTATAGCCTGATCTTACAGAGACGGTTTCTCAATTGATATTCCCTCCTCTCAGATGACTCTAGCTAGTGTCAATTTGTCATAAAAAACTAGCCAGAAAGAGAAATACAGGAAGGAGTGTCCACGTGGAGAGAGAGCTCTCATTATTCAGAACCCTAGGCAGTCAGACAGGAAGGAAAAGATAAGGGCACTGACTGTGGACTAATCTCCTACTGGCAACAAATAACTGGCTTTCATTAGCTGTGGTTTGAGAAAGAAATGTCCCCCCCTCCTGCATTTGAACACTGCTCACCCACACTCCCACTCCCACCCCACCCCACCCCTGACCCCACCCCTATCCCCACACCCATACTCACCCGCACACCCACTCCCACCTCCACACCCACACCCAACCCACACCCCATCCTCACACCCACACCTACTCCCACCCCCAC
>OU015747.1:139635117-139646700 GCA_907169655.1 Acomys percivali
CACACACACACACACACACACACACACACACACACACACACACACACGCACACACACACTAGACCAATTTCCCTAACAAATATAGAAAATTATCAAATAAACAAAAAGTCTCAACAAAATAGGTGCAAACTAAACTCAAGGCCACATGAGAGTCGTATGCTATGATCAAGTTTGTTTCATCACTGGAAGGGTGTAGTTAATACACACAAATGAGTAATATACCACATGACGGGACATAAAGGCAGAAACCATATGACCATCTCCATAGCTGCAGTAAAGACATCTGAGAAAGTTCAACATGCCTTACTGGTCAAAGACCTGAAGAAATTAGCATTAGGTGGAACTGACCTCATCCTAATAAAGGATGAATAGGACAAACCTGTAGCCGACGTTACATAAGTGGGGACAGTGGAGAGCATTTTATGTAACTGTTGGAGCGAGAGACAACCTCACTGTCTCCACTCTGACTCGATTAAGCACTCCAGGTCTTAGCTAGAACAAGAAAGGAAAGAAAGAGAAATATAAAACTAAAAAATCAAAAAAGGATGATATCTCAGAAGCCCTATTTACTGATATTGTGAGAGTTTATTTAAAGACCCACAGACACCATCGGGAGATTTAGATGGAATAAAAACTTTTCAGTAAAGTCACAGGACACAAAACTAATAAACGACATCAGTGGCATTCTATGCACCAATGGTATGATGCATGTCTTTGATAAGCAAACTGTGATTGTCTAACGATGACGTGACATGATTGAAAAGAGCCAACTTGTTTCCTAATGACATGATGTTATGAAGAGACAAAGAAAGGGATGAAAAGCGAACACAAATATAACAGATCCTACATGTGAGTGGCCTGCCAACATGCCACACAGAACCACTTAACAATTTCTAACACTGTCTCAGCCCCAGCCAGGAATTTTGTCTAGACCCCCCTTTTCTGAGTGGTACCCACTGGGTCACTTGATCATTGCCCTTCACTCCGAGAACAAAACCGGCCACCTCCGAGCATCTTTGCACTTCCTGAGTACGCTGTCTCACTGCCGGATGGCTTGTCCTATTTGTCTGCGCCCCAAACTTGCTGTCAACTGTGTGGATCACAGGAAGCAGACCTGCAACCTAGCATCAGTGACTGTCATGGGGGAGGCCAAGATTAAGCTTTGCCCAAATACATCCTAACAGACCATGATGTTGCTTGACTCAACATTCATTTAAAAAAGAAAAAATTATTGTCCTCATCCTTTCAGCTGCTGTCTGGTGCTGCCCATGCGCGCACCGGTGTCAGGCTGGTGGTGTGTCTTGCTGGTAGAGCATTTACATAGCATATGTGAGGTCCTGGGTTCATCATGGAAAAGGGGTGGAAAGACTGTAAGAGGCAGAGGGTCTAGAGGTTTACATCTTACGCGAGGCATTGAGTGAACATTTATATGATCTCACTGACTAGAACCACACTGTGGCGCTCTTTGCTCACTTTAAGACTTTTCAAATTTTCCCAGTAGCTGTGATTTGTTAAGGGCAGGGCCATGCTAAGCCGGATGGGTTCACTGTGTTTTCTTACACACAGTATCTCAAGCATGGCCATAATAATACTCAGTAGCCACAAAGAGAGTCGTCCCCTTGGCAATGCTAACACGAGATTCAGAAAACTGCAGCCATGGCTTTGCTCCTGGAAGAAAGTGAGCATGCACATGTTTGAGCAAAGACACTTGGGAATGAAAGCACCAACTCAGGAAGCTTCTGGAAAGATACTTAAAACAACATTCTCCATCGTGTCATGCGTGTCAAACAGCTGAGTTGATTTCCCAAGGTAGACTGCCCTATTCCAGATGTCATAGGAAACAGGAGCCAGGAAGAACTAGAGTGGGACAAGGTGACCTCAACGCACAATATTTACCGAGGACCTCTTCTATGCTAATGGAAAGAATCTGTTACATGCAGATGCACCCACAAGTCACCCGCCAGTGAGTCATAATGAGCTCCATGCAAGACAAAGTCGATGAGGCTGGCGAGATGGCTCAGGGGTTAAGAGTGCTTGCTCACAGCTGCATGTAACTCTAGATCCAGGAGATCTCGTGCCTTCTTCTGGCCTCCAGAGGCACCTTTGTTCATGTGCACAGAAACAGACACACAGAGACATACATAGACACAGACACACACAGATACACACACACACACACACACACACAGCCTACGTAATTAAAAATAAAATAAATCAAAAGAAAAGTAGGCAAAGTCACCGGGCATGTCTGAGCAATTGTGTACAGAAAGGCAGTCTTGCTAGAAGGTGACGCATCTCAGAGGCCAACTTCCTGAGAAATCTAAGTGGACATATCTAGGTGCGGTGGAGGAGTTGTAGCTGCCATCATGTAGTGGCCATCTTGCTTTGTCGGTGACGGACTACCCACTGAAGAAACCTGAGAGGCCTGGTCGCTTGCTGTCTCAGCATGGTTATTCAGAACCTACCTTCCATTGTAGGCAGGTTGTGACATGGTGAGTCTAACAACCCGTGTTCACAGGGACTCTCAAGGAATGCACACACTGAGAGTGGGCACAGGCACCAGTGACCATCATGCAAATCCAACTGAGAAGTTCCCTAAGCAAGTGGGATAACTATATATCTGTTGACGGTGTAGGCATGTTGATAGTGGGCAAGCATCTAAGTACAAATTTAAAACAGTAAGCCGTTTATCTACCATTGCTCTGCATTAGATACCATTTATATTTTTTTGGTAATAATCCAATTTCTTAGAAAACTCCTCAAGAGTACATAATGTCACTATTATTCATGAGTTAGAAAAGTAGAATTATCTGACCTGTCACAAATTGGAAAAAGAACTCTAAGATTCATGTTTTGGAAGCTACAGTCCCTGGCTTCTGAGTTCAGAGTGCCTTTAACTGAATAAAAAACAGGAGGGCCACTGGATAAAATTGATTGCTCCCAAATCCTGCCTGTGGTAGAGAGAGGGACGCAGGTGTGGAAGGCTCGGTCAGGTTGAAGGAACAATGTCAGTACACACTGAGCAGTCAGGCTGTACTCTGACCGCAGTGGAGCAAACATGGCCTGCTCCACGGCACCCAGCGAGGAGTCATTTCATTAAGGCAAAAAGTCAATACTGGCTTGTGAGACAAATCACAGAAATGACTCACTCAAAGATGCTGCTCACTGGTGCTCACTGGACACAGCTGCCTGCAGTGGGGGAGGGTCTGGGAAGTGAACCTGGGGTCCTGTGAATGTTAGAGAAACACTTCTCCACTGAGCTATGGCCTCAACCCTGAGCTACATCTTTAATTTATTTCCTACTATGCTGCCCCTCCACACAATCCCAAACTCAGAAAGTCCTTTCTAGCATCAGAACCTCTGTGTGTGCCTTCCTCACTGCCTAGAATGTTGCTCCTGATGTGTATGTGGCTCGTGTTTGTACTCTCTTGGGTTCTGGGTTCCAATGACCTTGGGCAGTGAGCATGACCACACGGTGTAAATTGCAACCACACACTGCCCTGTCTCCTCTCCTCTTGGCTTCTCTATTTTCTCTGCAGCAGTTATCACTGCAGCAGCTATAATGTCTATACATATACACACATATTATATACACACACAAACACATTATATACATACATATGATGTATGCATATATATACATTCATATACGTATGTTCTATACATGTATGATATATGCACACATATACATTATATAATACACAATATGTTCATATATGTAAATACTATTTACCCATACAAAATACATGTAACATATGCATATATTATATACATACACATACATGTGTGTGCATGCGTACATGTGTTTTGGTGAAATTTGTGACCTCTGAGCTGGCAGGAAGCTTTGACTTCCCTGCTGCAGGGATAAAACAGCATGGTCAACACAACTTAAAGAAGAAATTATTTTGTGTCATGGTTCCAGACGGTCAGAGTCCGTGATAGTAGGGACAACATGTCAGCTGGTGATGGGAGAGCGCATGTCCTCAGCTGACAGCACAAATCAGAAAAAGATCCCACTTCCTCCAGGATGGCCACACCTCCTAGCCCTCCCAGAACAGCACCACCAAGTGGGGAGGAATCGCTCAGATGCCTGAGCCCACAGGGCAGCAGGGCCCCCGATGTTTGTTCACTGAAGGAATGCTGGCCGGCCAGATGCTAACTGTGCGGGATTCAGCTCTTCCTTCAAGTTTCCATGGAAATACCGTGTATATTCAGTTAAGCAAATATTGACCCCATAATGCACATGATAGTACGGCCCTCGGTGCCAGCCCAGCACTGAAGATGAAAACCAAGTTCTTTCAAGGAAAGTGAACAGCCTATCACAGCACAGAGCAGCAGGAGGATTCAATCCAAGGTGTGTGTGTGCAATATAAGATGAGCACTTACACTTAACATAAGTGCAATGTGTGAGCACTTACACTTACATAGTCCGGATCATGAGGTGTGATGGGCAGGTGTGAGCTAACCAAGTAAAGTGAAGAGGGAAGTGCACTGCAAATGTGTATGACCAAAACATAACAAAGAATCATTATTAACGAGCGGATCACTTTCTATGCAACACAGACATTGATGTTTTTGGCAACTCACCATGGATACATGTTAGAAACAGATTTTCTATGTATCTGACACTGAGCATCGATTTGGTAAATGCTACTGTTCTGGATGTGGAGGGTGATCATGACCATGACTCCTGATCTTACCCATGTGCCATTAGCTAAGAGATGTACCCATATTTTATGATGCACAGAGAAGAATATCTGGAAATTAATGCTTTAAAAACAGAATTTCTAATTTGTATGTATGAAGGGGTTCTAGTGAAAGTGTTTTAACTTGCCTTTATTGATCATCCCTTAAGGTATGACTTAAACTCTACCCCTAGATTACTGTTTAGCTCCTTACTCTGCACAGTGACTTTCTACGAAGGATAGGGTGGGTGTAGGAGCTAAGTTCACAGTGACTCCATCTCAGCGCTATTGGTGTCTAAGTAACTTTTGAGACATTGTTTTTTGCACCCTTGGCTTCCCGCCAGTAGGTGGCAGTACAGTTCCATAGTTGCGGCATTAGACTCTTCAGAGCCTCAGCAGGGAGAGTCACCATTATGACGGAAGCCCTGAGTTAGAGGTCTGGTTAATTGGTGGATGAAGGGTTTCTTAGCATATCCACGGCTCTAATCTTGCAATGGGTCGGCAGAGAAGGGTTTATGTAATCCACACAAGTGTGTCTTGGTATAGATTTCACTCATGAAGAAGGGGCAGAGGGGAACTATGAATCATGCCGGCAGATGGGGGAATAAATAGATGGCATTGCTAACACTTCCCCGCTGGACTTATGCAACATGCAAGTTCATGAATTTTTCATTAATATCAGAGTTCCAAAAAGGGTTTCATGACACTTTGACTTCTAAGTAGGCTACTGTGACAAAATGGAAGCAACTATCAAAGGTCAGCATTCTTGTCAGCGGGAAAAGTCAATGACTCATGCTCATCCGATTCTGTGCTCCTTCGCAGAACTCCGAATGCATCAGCAGCAGGCAAGCATTCAGAAAGCAAGGAGGGGCACAGACTCCAGGACGAACGTATGCTGGTGAACTTGCTGACGCAACAATGCTGGGGAGTGGGATATCCTCATACTATTGCCTTAGTTTTAAGCTTTTCTTTTTCATATATTTAAAACAGTCTAAGGAGAGGAGAGAGTAGATATAATTAGAGGTGATATTATTATGGACTGTCTGAAGGTGAAACTATCCCCAAGCTAGCAATTAAGATCTGGGCCTCTGGAGGAAGAAAAAGAAAGTCACCTGTCAGGAACATGTACAATTGTCTGTCCTGTTATTTATTTATACAATCGGCTCTTTCTTGACATCTGCTTGGCTTGTTTTGATATGCTTTCATTATACTTGAGATAGCTTTGATTTAGAAATATTGAATATGCTTACTCTTTGCCCAACTACGAGCATTCTAGTAACTGACTGTGAGGCTGCCTCTGTGATTTGGGTTCCCACAGGATCTAGCTCCTGTGCTCAGAAAATCATGAATGGCGAGTTGTTGTATGGGCACGTTTAAGATCTAAGCTAGCTTAGGTGACCAGACCCAATCCACGGTAGACTCCACTTTTGATTTGTACCGTGGTGATATCGGGTCCCTACAAGCATCACTGTTGGTTTACGATCCCTCTGGACATTACTTCTTCCTCTTGCTCTCCGCCCATCGCTGGCAAGTCACCTTCTGTGTGGACATTTTCCACGGACCTTCAAATGTGCGTGGGATACTTTTTGAGGAAGCCAGGTTCATGCAGTACTCTTACCTTAACGTCTACCACATCAGCCCTGCCAGCAGCAGGCTCCTCATCGCCAGGGGTCAGCACACTCTGGATAGAAAGCAGTACACCTTTTGTCTCTGTATAAAGAAATGGTTTACTTTCTACCCACCGTGCCCTAGTTACAATACTCTGGATGAAGCCTCTCTAGAAATGTACCCCAAACTTGTCTCAGAAATAACTGGGCATACCTTATGTACCCCTACAACACTTTAGGGTTTATATGTATCTGTTTCCCTGTGTTTTCCTAATTGATGATGAAACCCATCGGATCAGGGCTCTTTCTTGTATCTTCAACACTCATTGCACCTGGCTCATCATTTCTTAGTGAACAGATACGTTAATCAATGAATGAGCCTTCTTGTAGTCTGCCTACATGCCTCTGCTCTCTCTGTTTAAGAAGTTCACATAGTTATTACATTTTCTTTGCTCATTCCTTGCTTTAAAAAATTGTTTTGTTTCTTCGAGACGGGGTCTCATGGAGGCCAGGCAGGTCTCAAACTCCCTCTGAAGAGGATGGCCTTGAACTTTCAATTCTCCTGCTTCCATGTTTCCAGGTCTGGGATAGGATGTGGGAGCTAAGCTCATTACTAGCAGCTGACGTCACTTCTTGCTAGAAGCACTATTTGGAAGCGATCTGTCCTTTGCTGTTGTGGCAATAAATGACTCTAAATTCATATCATTCTTGCCCTTTATGTGGCATTCTACAGGAAGAATGGAATTTCTCCTCCCCACAACACACACACACACACACACACACACACACACACACACACACACACACGCAGTGCCTCAGATATCTGTATAGAAGCTAGGTGCCCAGTAAATGCTTTGGTCAAATAGAAAAACAGAGTAATCTTCAGGCATCTTTCTAGGATCAAAGTCTAAAATTCAATATCTATAGTGTTAGTTTGTTTCTGTCCCAACTATCTTTTCTCCCATCTTTAATTGTCTTAATTTTGTTAGGAGCAAAAAATTGTAGTGACAATAATAGGAATTAACATTTACTGAGTGCATAGTTATTTTCAAGCATTGACATTACATGTGTTTCACATGTACTAGAGTATTCCAGCCACCCAGTAAAGAGCCACTATTAAAAAAACTGTAAGCCAGACACGCTGAAGGGGAAGAAAAAGACATTTAATGAAAATGGAATAAAAATAAATGTAGAAATTCCTACTATACTTGTATTCAATAAAAACAAGTGTTATGTAAAAACAATAGAAAGAGACACAATGCATCATTATATGATGATTAAGACTGCCTTTGTTGGAGAAATATAATAACTGCAACTATATCTGTGTCCAGCATTGGGTCACTTAATGTTCAAACTGCACTGACAGATCTGAAGAGATCCTGGTGTACTATCATGGCTTCAGTACCCCACTTTTAACATCATCCAAACAGAAAGTCAGTAGGAAACCTTGGCCTTAAATTACACCTCAAATAAAAATGGCAGGAAGTGGATACTCAGGACACTGTTCACCAAAGGGGGAATGTATATTCCTCCCAAATGATCTGGAAGGTTCTCAAGGGCACAAAGAGTCTTGACAAATGTATATCAGGTGCTTCCCCACCATGGTAGGATAAAACGAGGACATGGAATTATGGTGACTTGCTTCTAAAGAACCAGCAGGCCAAGAAGAAAGTTAAAGGTAAACCACAAAATGTGACAGGAGGTTCAACCCTGAAGACAAAATGTGCCAGTAAAAGTCTATCTAAGAGGTAAGTCACTGAGATAAAGAAGTGAACAGAAACCTCAAGTGAATAGGCAATCAGAAAAATGCCCAAATAGTCTGATGAAAAATAGGCAGATGTCTTGAGTAGAGACATTTTGAAAAAGAATGTATAAAATACTCATGTATATGACACAAGAGTAGTGGACAGCTTGGGTGTAGTGAGGCACAGTGAGGTGACCATGACGACAATAACATAGCATGCATTTTGGAAAGTTGGAAGGGAAGACTATAAAGTATCCTGCCGTAGCGATGTGGTCAGCATTTGAAGAGACAGTCATATTTAGCCCAACACCACATGACTTATACAAATATTGTAACATTACATGGCTCCTGATTAATACATAAAAGCTGTATGTTTTTATGTAACAGTTAAAGTCAGGTAGAAATAAACTAAGCAATTAGGACAAAAAGCAAAAATGTGTTCAAATTAATAATTATTAAGGAGCTCCAAGTCAAAGTCACAGTGGGAGTTTATCCCAGTTAGAATGATTATTATCAACAAGTCAAAAAACTAACCGAAGTGGCCAAGAACACAGAAAAGTGGGAAATGTGAGGAAATAGATGTTAGCACATCCCCATGGAAAATAGTGTAAGGAGTTCTCAAACCTCTGATCATACCACTACCACATGACCCCAGTTATCGGCACAAAACAAAGACTGGCTGTACCAATGGCCTGCCTCCTTTCCCACGTTTGCCCTAGCCACATCTGCAAGTCAGAGAACCACTACAGCACCCAGTGGGAAAGGAATGGACACAAGGTATTAATTTAACACAAAGGAATATTATTTAGCTGTGGGTAAGGATGAAATCCTGTCCTTTGTGGCGACGCGGATGGGTATTAAATTGAGTAAAGTAAACCAGACGGAGAAAGATGATACTGTGTGTTCACAGTAACCTGCGGAGCCAAAATCGCGCTTTCATTTCTCTGTGCTGGAGCCTTCAGACCCTTCTCTCGCTGTTTTAAAGCATCTGGTTAGTTGTAACTACAGTTATCATTCTAGGCAACAGGAAATTGGAACTGCCCCTGCCATGGGTGTTTCTGCACCTATGTCCCGCCTTCTCTCCGTTCCCATCCCCTGTACTCATCCTGCCCTCCAGGGCTTGATATTCTAATCTTGCCCATTAGGCATAACATGTAATCGTGATACACAGTACACCAGAAAACTACTAAGAGAATAGATTTTAACTCTTTAGTGCAGGAAAACCCATAGACATGTTAGGCGATGCACACATCTATTGCCTGATCTAACCATGTATCAAAACATCCTGTCACCGTCTTAACTATACACAAAGCTTGTTTGTTGAACAAAGTATTGTCGAAAGATCACAGACCCTGCAGAAGATGAAGAAACCCCGATTTTAGTCATTTTGTAGGTTTAATTAGAGTTCTTTCTCTTTGGCTGTCCAGAGAATTTCTCACACATAGGTTTTGATTGGTTGGAGAGTGGGTACAGATATTTTGAAGTTTGGAGAGGGACACACAATGGGATGACTTTGTACCAGAGTGGTTCACTGTAATGCAGAGCAAGAACCACTTGCAAGCTTAGAGAGGAAGCAAGCAGCGGCCAGCAACAAACTCCATCTCTGTACATCTTTGGATCAGCAAAGATTTAAGAACAGGTTTCTTCTGTGCTCTTGTCCCTTAAGCAATTCCATAAATCCACATTTCCCTGAGCTCCCGGCTTCATACTAAGGTGATCAGACACTGATTTAGGCTACTTGGAAACCTACTCTCCCTTTGGTGGAAAAAAAAATAGTCTAATCATTACTATTTGGTTGGAGACAGACGTATTGAGAGATACAGTTAGTATTTTAAGTAGTGTGGCAATAATCAAAATTTAAAAGTCAAGCTGGGACAAATTGAGGGTCTTTTTGTTGTTGTTGTTTTGTCTAATCCTTATTGTTGAAGAGAGATACTCATCTCTCTCCAACATGATTTAAAATTCTAGGGAGACAAAGAGGACTCTTAATCTTTTGGTTAACAAACATAGCCACAGGACTTGGCAGGACATCAAGCAGAGACGAGCATGCTGGTTACCATGTAACACACCGAGAGCTAATCCATGCCAACTCTAAATACACTCAGTTTCTGGCAGCTACTTCTGTTCTGGCAATGGGTACCAAGGTGAGGGAAAAGATCTGAGTACCAATGAAGGGGAAGACTCTATCATAGGAGCAGAAATCATGGGCAGCAGTTTAGGAGCACATAGGCATCCATTACGGAGGTTGTAAGGCCTCAGTCAAATATTTCATATTAAAAATTCTGCTTTACACGAGAGAGACAACCCAGGGAGATGGATTCAGCATTGACAAAGGGGTTTTATGCATTAGAAATTGCACCCTGGCTTCTCCTTATATACCTAACAGCAAAATAGAGAAAGGGGAATGGTTTGGGGGTTTTACTGGTGAGAGCTGTGTAGCATCAGTCCTATTGAGGTTTTGTATTAATTTACTGACTACATATGACAGAGAAATAAACATAAGGCGGCAGCAGCCCCAAAATAGTGTGGTCCTGTAACTCAGAAGCTAGAAACACCGGCTTGGATTGGAGCTGAGGAAACGCCTCAGCTGCCAGGACTAACTGGACGGTAAAATCGGACACATAAATGGTTTTAAAAGCATTTAATCAGCTAACAGGCATAAGCACATGCTTCTAAGAAGCCTTTGGATGTTATTCTCTAATGTCTTCTGTACGTGAGGAGACACTTCGTTAAAGGCTCCTTACCAGGAGGACTCTTCCGTTTTACTTGGCTTGCCTTTCTTGCCGTGATGGATCGAAACTGACTCTTCCTGCCCAACACCTGTCTGTCTGGTACTTCACTCAGTGATGCAGAAGTAGCTACCACAGTCGCTGTTCAGGCCCTTTAGTGAGCTGACTGCTTTATTTACTCTGGTAGAAACAAATCTAATCTCAAGCACAACAATGAGCTACATAGTCTAAAGATGAGTGAAATCCTTGAGAGAAATGTAACAGCACCATATCAATGTCTGTCTCTGCCATCTATCTATCTATCTATCTATCTATCTATCTATCTATCTATCTATCATCTATCTATGTATCATCTTTAGATTCCTTCCTTCCAAATAATACTTAAAACACCATGAATTCCTGACTCCAATCCTGCCTGAAATTCAACCACTGCTATAAAGAAAAAAATTCAATCAAAATCAGTTTTCCAAATGTTCAACAGAAGGATTTGCCTGTCTTGGGCGCTAAACACCATGCAAGGCTTAGTGGAGATTGCTGGATTTTGGAGCCTAAGCATCCCCCCAATGGACCCTGTCAAGGGCTGATTTCCAGAGAGTTCCATTGGAAAGCAGTGGGACCTTTAATATGTGTTGCATAGGGGGAAGTCTTCACATTATAAGGCCATGTCCCCCAGAGGAACTTTGGGTTCTTGTGTTTCTTCCTCTGGCTTCCTGACCATGTGTGAGTGGCTTTGCTCTTTGCTAATGTGTTCACTTATCACAGGCCCAAAGCTGAGACCTTGTAATTCTGCACCAAAATAAACTACTTTTAAAATGTGT
>OU015747.1:139646710-139666468 GCA_907169655.1 Acomys percivali
TGTGTGTGTGTGTGTGTGTGTGTGTGTGTGTGTGTGTGTGTGTGTCCCCAAGATGTGCATGCACACTTGCCTGCAGAGACCAGAAGAGAGTATCAGATCCCCCTGGAGCTGGAGTTACAGGCATTTATAAGCTTCTTGCTGTGGGTACTGGGAACTGAACTTGGTGGAGCAGCTATGGACCTAAACAGCTAGGCCATCTCTCTTCAGCCTCACAAACCATTTCTTAACAAGTTGTTCCATGTGTTCTTACGGTTACAGGAATCACATCAGCCCAGGGACACACGAAGCATTTACCAAGCTTGCTCTTCTTTGACTTTGTCCACTTAGGTCTCAGAACTAATTGTCACAAGAAGACTGTATATTTCTTACCTGCCTGTCTGTCTTTCACACTGGTACAGTTTTTCCCATGGTTCCTTTTGTTTCTAGTTGTTGGCTGATTGGTTTGGAGTCCCCTGCTGTGCTAACAGGACAGGTGAATAGGACCAGAAGGGACTCTGAGCTGATTTGAATCTCATTCCTGGTATGTTTTCTTTGTTTTTTTTTTGTTGTTGTTGTATTTTCCAGGTAGAGCCCAGCCAAAGCAAAGAGGAGACTCTTTGAGAGCATCTGTCCAGTGACTCAGTGAGAAGGAAGCTTCCAGTCTGGGCAAACCCCTCCCTCACATCTTCCTTATGCCGTTTGAGCTCTGGCACTTGGCCACAGTTTCCTGTTCTGTTCTCAGCCTTACACATCACCACATCAGCCTTCTCTCTTCTTTCAGGGTTTGTTGTCATCTTACCTTTCATCATGGAGTCTATGAGCTGTTGCCCCAGGGTGGAATTCTACTGGGTAGAATAGAAAACTCTCGAGGGCTAGGGATGTGGCTCAACTTGGAGGTGCTTTCCTGGCATGCTCAGGACTGGATTCCGTGCCCAGCTCCACATAAACGGAGCATGGTGACACACACCTGTAATCCCAGAACTGGGGAGGTAGACGTAGGAAGGTTGTGAGCTCAAATAGCGAGGTCTGCATGTGGCACTGTCTCAAAACAACCCAAAACAAGAAAATCCCAACTCCCTTTTTAAAATCTGATAACAGCATCTGAACCATCTGGTTACCCCACCAACACCTTTTGTACACAGTTTTTTAATAGTCGACTTTGTGGGACCTTAATTAACTGGTGGGGAGCTGTTTTATGATAGATACACAGACATCCTAAACACCACCTACAAAATTACCCTGACAAAGTTCACCAGCTTAATAGATTCTGCAGTGCAAGATGCATGAATATAAGCATTAAAGGTAACTAACTTTTCTAGCCTCTGTTGGCCACAGGATAGAGTATTTCTTTCTTTCTTTTCTTTTCTTTCTTTAAAATTTTTTTTTTTTTTTTGTTTTTCATACAGGGTTTCTCTATGTTATCTTAGCCATCCTGGATTCACTTTGTAGACCAGGCTGTCCTAGAACTCACAGAGATCTGCCTGCCTCTGCCTCCCTAGTGCTGAGATTAAAGGCATGTGCCACCACACCTGGCTCAGGATGGCGTATTTCACATTGAAGACCCTCTTTCTAACACCTGGAGGAAGAATCAATGAGGTAACACCACAGATGACTGCCTGTGCCCCGAACATAACTTGAAATGTTAACTCGTGTTTTTGTTTTTGTTTTTTGTTTTTGCTTTTAAACATGCAAACGCTTTTTATCTGAACTAGGCCTGTTCTCATTACCGACTCATTTGAAATTCAAAGCAATGTTCTGAGAATGACACTGGGGCTGTGCTCATCTCACAGAAGTGAACAGGTCATTCAGCAGTGAGCGGCACAGCTGGGCCACAAAGAGTACGCCATGCTGCTCTGAGGAATGAAAATGTATTACACTGGAATGTTTACATTCTTTTTTTCCTTTCCCAAAATCCCTCTTCATCTGTAAAGAGGGTTTTGATAGGAAGAAAAGGAAAAGGAGATCTGACAATTTAAACAGAAAGGCAATGTGCTGAGGAGATGTTGACCCAGCCGAGAAGAGTCTTCCAAAAACTGAACGTGGAAGTTGAGGATGAGGAAGCCGGGTGGCCAGTGAGCCCCTAGTCCGTGGTCATAACTTCTGTGTTAATGGACACAGCATGCAAAGCCTTAATTGCAGTGACCACTACAGCACTGTTTCCATGGAAACCAGATGCTGATGCTATTGTTACTACTTTTGCTTCTTCAGATCCAAGTCTGGACCCATGGGTCTGATTGGCTACCCCAGGTCACATGCCCATCCTAACCCACATCCTGTCCTCTCAGGAGACTGGAAAACAATCATTTTTTCTTTTCAGGGTTACAGAATGAATCCAAGGAGAACTGAATTTTGAACCATGTGAGACAGACTTATTTAATACATACGTATCTGAGTTATGCTAGACATTATGCTAGTTGTATCAACTGGTCATCTTATGTTTTCCTTTATTTGTTTAATTTAGCAATATTATTATCTTCTTTAATTTTCTTACCTAGCAGAAATACAGTTTTATATGATACAAATTTCTCAAAACACAGCAAGCGGTTCTATAACAGGAACAAAGGACCAAGGTTTACTGTACACCTTTCCAACCGTCTCCATATTGTCAAGCACAAATGCTGTGTCTAAATAAAGGACTGATAGTATTTAAATAAATATTCAGTTTATTAACTGTTTCCCACCCCGTGTCTGGCCAAAGTCCTCAACTGCATGGAGGATTTGAGGTACAACGTAAATATCCTATTAATAGCAGATGTGTTGGGATTTGCCTCTAACATTGATTCCAATTTTATTTATAGGACAAATGTCTTTTCTGATAATAAGTGGAGGCCTTGATCCTAATCCTAAGGGAGAAGTTTCATTCCCACAGCCTGTTCAAGCTGTACAGGAACACATTTAAGGGACGGTGAGACATGATGCCCATAAGCCAAGAAATTCATTATTGAAGTCTGTGTCCTACTTCACTTTCCATTGATGTGATAGAAAGAATGACCAAAAGCAACTTAGGGAACAGGGACTCCTTTCAGTTTATAGTTAAGCCCATCATAAAGAGAAGTCAAGGCACGAACCTGGAGGCAGGATCTGAAGCTGAGACCTTGAAGGGGTTACTGCTTACTGCTTGTTCCTCATGGCTTGGTCAGTCTGCTCTCTTCTGCAACCCAGAACTACCCACAGTGGGCTGGAACCTTATACATCAATCATCCACCAAGAAAATGCCCAAAGACCTGCCCACAGGCCAGTCTGATGGAGGCAAAACTGTAACCAAGGTTCCCTCTTTCCTGGTACCTCTAGCTTGTGTCAAGCTGACAAACTAACCCTGGCAACCCACTATGCTCAGCTGCTCTGTGGGCTACTCTTGTCACCTCACTTTCTAAGAGTACTGAGGGAAATATTTTGACTTCTTAGAACAAAATTTGCCTCATATGGTGCTTCAGGTGTAAGTGTAAGTGAACAAAGCACACATTTGTATGCAGCATATGCATGCAACAGAGGCCACAAGAGGGCACCAGAACCCCTAAAACTAGAATTACAGGTGGTTGTGAGTTACCTGGCTGGTACTGGGAACCAAATCCAGGTCAGCTGCAAGGACAGCCAGTGCTCATAGCCACCGAACTGTCTCTCCAGTCGCATGATAGAGAATTTTATCAGTGTTGATTTAGTCCATATTCTTTGCTGAAATAATTCTAATCACTGCTGCCATATTTCACAAACAGTTCAAGGGCAAATCAACAGAGAAGGGGCCTCTTAAAAGTTGGTTTTGCAAAGTATAACGTTTTTATTCTTTGAGAATTTCAGACTTGCATACACTATATTTTGAGACTGTCACATCTGTCTTATGCTAGACATAGCACTCAGGACTTTGCATTCTAGGTAAGCACTTTGCTGATTCAGCTATAGCCCCAGCCCTCAAAGTTAAAAAAAATTTTCTGAATCTGGGTATGGCTGTACCTATAATAATCTTAGCATTTGGAATGTAGACATAAAAGGATAGGTGGTCAAGGCCATCCTTGACTACATAGTTAAGGCTAGCCTGGTCTATAAGAGACCCTGTCTCAAAACAAACAAAAAGCCAAAGCACCTATTACACAGACAATTTGTGGGATTTTATAATTTAAAGGCATTGTACTTATTTTAATTGTACTTATTGATAATTGTACGTATCAACACTTTTCCATAAAGTAGATACATGACTTATTTTTCATATGTTACATAGTAGAATAATTTGATATTTTATAGTATTTTTATCTCCCTCTCCCTCCCATTTCTTTCTTGGAATAGTTTGGCTATGTCATCCAGGCTGCCCTCCAGTGTGCACTTTTCTTGACTCCACCTACTAAGTGCTAGGATTCCGGGCATGCACCACCAACCACATGGGTAGCACATACGTGTTGAGGGTGAATGCTGTAGCTCAGTGGTAGAAATGTGCATAGCACGCTCAGGAACCTGGGTCCCACTCATTGAAGGTTTAAAAATGATGGAATGAATTCACTCTCAGAGGACATTTGAGCGGCATTAAAATATACTTTTTATGCCCCAAGTAATTTAACTATTTCATTATCAATGGGCAGTTAAGGTTGCTTCTGCATTTATGACAACAAGAAAGATTATCACAGCAGACACTTTTACATGCATAGGTTAGAACACTTAGCGAGTCCGAGAGGTGCGTGTTAGTGTTCAGTACAGCCGGTGTGTACCTTCAGTAGTTTTGTGCTCCTTCGTCTCTCAGGTGTTTTGATTCTGTTGTAAATCCTGTTACTGCCTATGCATCTGTCTATAGCATCAAGGAGTGCATATTTTCCCTCTGTCTTTCATTGCTGAGCACAAGCTGAGATTTAGAACAAATCATGGTGTGGATATTTTTAGCACTTACTCTCCAGAGATGGACGCTCATATTCAAAACACTACCATCTCTTCCGGCCTGGAGGCTTAGAGAAAACACCACAGGAAAGCATCTCCAGGCTTTCCAAAGTGCAGGACACAGTCCCTGGTGAGAACTGGCTGGTTGTTCTCCAATTGCTTCATTTTTCAAAGAAAAAAAAAATCACCTTTTTTTTTTTCCTAGTGAAAATCCTGATTTCTACTTCTCCAGCCCCTACTGGCACACAACCTTGTTAGATTACCTCAATCTGCCGACGTGAGGTTGCCTCAGCTAATCCTAGCAACAGACGTACAGGACAGAACCATCATTGTCAGATTACCTCAATCTGCCGACGTGGGGTTGCCTCAGCTAATCCTAGCAACAGACGTACAGGACAGAACTGTTATTGTTCTCATTCTCCGTAAGGGATGTTAAGTGACTTGTCTGCACTCACACAACACACGTGTTCTAAATCTGGAGTCTAGGTTGAGACCGTCTGTCTTAAGCAATACAGGTGCTCACCCTCCCGTCTGATTGGTTTGCTGCGTAGGAAATGCTACTGCTCATCGGGTCTGGCTCTCTCTTTCCTCTCTCTAATACTTGTCTAGTCAGATCCCTTTTAGTCAAAAGTAACAGAAGAAAATCAAATCAAACTGGATAAGGACAAAGACTGGAAGACTAGCTCAGGACAGGGCGCCAGGCAATCCCATCTTAATTTGGGACTCAAGTAGCTACATGAGAAACCTGACTTACTCAAAAAGCCACCTGTGATGAACAGACTTTATTACTCTCAGGCCGTACATGATGGTCCAAGGGCTACAGTGGTGCACGTCCACTTGCAAAGAGGGCTCTATTTTCAGAAAGCTCTTAGTTGCTGATTTGAGACCAGTTTTGGGCAGAATGATAGAAAGATGAATTCCCAAAGGAAATTCAGCGCTGTTACTGGAAGAGCAGCAGTAGCTACTATTACATTCCTCACCAGCGTTTCAACTCTAACCCTGGCTTAGTGGTTACACACTTCCCAAGGGCCTCGCTTCCATTCTCCAACTATGCAAGACATCAACAAAGGACTCTTGGTTTGTCTTGCTTCTTCCACATTTATGCTAGTTTGATTGTTCACGTGGGCAATTGTGCTGCCTAGTTTTAGGCCAACTTGACACAAAAGCTATAGTCACCTGAGAGGAGAGAACCTCAACTGAGAAAAATGAACCCATACGATCATGTGTGCAGGACATTTTCTTAATTAGTGATTGACACTGACAGGAGAGAACCCGGCCCGTTGTGGGTAGTGTCGTCTGTTGACTATTCAAACCGACTCAGGCGACAGGCTCCCTTTGTAAACTTTGTACACTTTGAAGGAAAGTGTCCAGGTCCCAACCTGAGGAGCTCTCGCAGCCAGGTGTGTGTGTGTGTGTGTGTGTGTGTGTGTGTGTGTGTGTGTGTGTGTGTGTGCACGCGCGCTTAATCTTTTCCCAGGTGGCCCCTCTTCAGATCTTTAGTTCCCCTGCTGACCTCAGGACAGCAACACATCAAGACTTCAGAGTCTATCTCCACAGTCCTGGGATCTGAGAGAAGAAGGGAAGAAGAGAAGTGGGGTGGCGCTGAGGCTCCTGAGCTCCTCAGTTCAGCTGGGGATGCCCTCTCCTGGGAGCTGCCATGCCTCTGCTGAGGAGGTCTCCTCTCAGAGCTGTGTGGTTCCTGGGCCCAAGTGTTTCAGAATGCCCTTCCATTGGGACACCTTTCCACCTCAGAGCTGTGTGGTTTCTGGGCTCCCGAGTCTCAGGACACCTTCCCATTGGAGCAGGAAGGCCAGCATGATTCTTGGGCTGGTGGTCCTGGGTTCTGTAAGAAAGGAAGCTGAGCAAGCTAGTAGGAAGCAAGCCAGTGAGCAGCATCCTCCACGGCCTCTGCATCAGCTCCTGCCTCCAGGTTCCTGCCCCGCTTAAGTTCCCGCCTTCACTGCTCTTGAAGATGAACTGTTATATAGAACTGTGAATGAAATAAACCCTTTCCTCCTCAAGTTGCTGTTGGTCATGGTCTTTCATCACAGCAACAGTCACCCTAACAAAGACAGTGACCATCTAATAACATAGTTTTATGCCCACTGATCTCATAGAGGTAAGTGACTATCCACCTAACCAAAATTGTTAAGGATGTGAACACCAGCCTTTCCTACCAGATCAGGGCCTTCTTGAGATAGAGATTCAATATGTGCCTCCTCACATGGTACCTAATGCAGAGCAGCCTCAAAATAAACACACACTTGCTACAAATGTGCTAACTCCATAGACTTTTCAGAGCAACTTGTGGCCTTAGGATTGTAGCAAAGAAGTCAGACTTTTGAGCTGAAATTGACAATGCAAGCTAGTTTTGTCAATTTCAGGGGACTTAAATGAAAAAAAAAAGTTGTATCGCCACCTTATTAGTGAGATTGAAGCAAATGGAGGGACGGGAAGACAGCCTCAAGAAATGGTAGTGGAGGAACTCAGGTTGTGCTGAGCTGGAAGGGGAGATCCATTCAGAGTGACAAGTGCAAGGAAAGAAGCTGGCTGTTAGAACGGTCACAGTTTAAAGTCCAAAGAGAATGCCAGACCAGACAGTGATGAAGTTCATGCTGCCATGGCTGGAAATGAAGAAACAATTTCAACAGAGGGTGAACGCCATAAGAAGAAGGAGAGTTCAGGCGTCACAGTACCTTGAGTCATCTGCTTAGCATGTCTGCAAATACCAAAACAAAAAAAAAATCAATTTATCATTAAAAAAATATGTATGTGGGGATAACATTTACTGGCAAGGTTCTTTAAATATTGACACTAGGCTATGAGTCCAGTTTTGTTTTTTTTTTTTAAACTTAGTTATCATTACCATAGAGAAGATTGAAGAGCTACGAGACCAGAGTCCTCAAGGCGCAGCTGGGTCTCCTTAGAAGATGATAGAAGATGCCAGGCTGGAGAGAAAAACTGAGCCCAAAGCAAAGACTCCCACTGATCACAGAGAGATGACTTAGAGAAGAGGGAAAGGCTATGGGCCCGCCACAGGGAAAGGCATGAAGCTGGGAGGAGGTATCTTGTTAAATGAAGACGCCATACTTGGGGGCCAAACTCTCAGCTCTCCCTGCCTCTGCTGACCAGCGGAGAGCTACTGAAAACACGAATGTTCTTCTTCCTTGTTGGAAAGTCCACAAACCATACTTGTCAATATTAAGTAGACATCTGCACAGAAAACCCTTTTCCACACTTAAACCTCACCTCACAAATTTTGCACAACAAAACACTACTTATTCTTCTATGAAATTATACAATTTAGTCAGATATTTGCTATGAAAGTCACGTGATGCTGGATATGCTCACAGAACTGTGATGGTCGACACACATTTGGCCCTCTCTTGATCTTACAGTTGAGAAAAAAAAAACGCCCTGAGACATCACGTACTCCATCTGAGGAGAAACATTGGGGAAATATAGATTCAGAATTCTAACCCATGCCTTTCTTTTTTGTTAGTACTATGTTGCTCATGACTGGCATATTAATGATTTTTTCTAGAAATAAAAGCATGTTGTCATATCAAAAAAATGCATTGTCAAAATCAAACATGTTTCACAAACATTTACTTAGGTGAGAGCTGGTCAACTAAAAAGAGCAGTGGCCAGGTGTTTACAGCAGGTGACAATCTTCCCACTATGATGAAATAATTCAGGAAAACGTGCTATGCCCTGTTTCCAAACACCTCCTTTCCAAGCTGGTACAGAATGAGAATGATATGTCTGAGAATTAATAACATGATTTAACAATTAGACTCCAACTAGATGCCATTAAGGATGCAGGAAACTATGGCTTCTGGGCCTCCGACTACTTTCCTCCATGACTGGGGTGGATTAACAAGGACTTTTAAAAATCAGGCACTCCATACAAGTCTTCTCATGGTCCCGGGGGTGGGGGGGTGGTGATTTCTAATCTCCCTTCTTGTCCCACAGCCTCTTCTGATCCCTGGCACCAATATGCTGTATGCACTTCAATCTTACCTCATTGCTGCAGGGTGTTCACCATCACTGTCAGGGGCCCTCCGCCACACCCAGCACTCTGGAGCTTCAAATGTGACTTTGAATGTGGCATTTGAAATGGAGATTCTGCACAAAACAACCCTGGGGATCGGATTGCAACTTTAGGCTAGCCTATACCCAAGAGGTCAACCCTGCTGGTTTCAAGTATAGTTAAAGTTAACACTCACTGTGGAGAAATGGACCAGTTCGAATCAACCTAAAATGCTATTTTTCCACACTCAGATTAATAGTGACACAAACTCTTTTCAGACCTATAATTAATTCTCAGAATTAAAATTCATATAAAGGAACTCAAAGTTAGTTCTAAAACTAATACATTATCAGCTCTGTTGTTATGGTTGTTCCCGAGTGAGGACACCTGCACCAACTGTAGGGGTCTCCGCCACCTACTGTGTCTTCTTGTAGATCCAGTGACATGAAGGCACTGAGTCTCGTAGGTTTTCCCTCCCTCATGGTTCTGGCCACACAGGGAAATGTGAATAGCTCTTAAATTGGCAATTTCTTTGGCATAAAGTTAGAAGTTATCATAAACTACTGAAAAATGATGTGAACTTAAAACACGTTTTGGCCTAGCATTACTGAAGGGAAATAAGATATTTTCCGTTCACCATTTTATCTGTACAGAAACCCTTGAGCTTTCGCTGCCTGGGAACCAAGGAAAACATTTTATGACCTGAATTTGCTGCTTCGGGTTGAACAGAGAAGATCAGCTGGTGTCAGCAATGGACGGAGTGGAAAGATGAAAGGTACGGGTGCCATTTCACAGACAGTGACTGGTGTAAGGGAGGACGGATTGAAGGCTGAGAATGGAGCCAGCCAGTCCTCTGCTGTGTCTGAACTACTGCAGCCCTGTGCATCTTTGAGATCTTTATTGTTCAATCTTCAAAAATCTGTCCAAATCTCATCTAACTTATGTTGAAAGAATGATAACGCTAAAGTAACATTTGAAATATTCTTAAGTTTTTCTTCTGTGTCTCCTAGACTTCCTTTGCACACAGTATGTTTTTCAGAGATGTCTGTGTAAATATTCCCAACTCACCATGGGCTCATCTTACCTGATCTTTCATTTCCTGTTATGAGATGGCATCTATGCCCCTTCCGTTTTGAAACTGTCATCACCCCGTATAGACACAGCTGTATGTGACAGGCAAGAGCAGAGACAGCCTACTCTTGCCTCTTTCTGAGCACACTTGCTCCAGACACCCAGACTTTGCTCTGTGAGAAAGCCCACCTTGCATGCACAGACCTTCTACGCATGGTATTGGCTGGCAGACCAGCTGAGGTCCTGGCCAGCATGCTGTTATCTGTTAGTTACACAGGCAAGGAAGCTCGTGAGATGGCACCGGTGGCCATCTCCATCTCCCTATGACATCATAGACATCCACAGACTGAGACCTGCTTAGCTGTGCCAAGTCAGTCCCTAGGACTTGGAGAGAAAACAAATGGCTGTTGTAGTTTTATGCTGTTGTGTTTAGAGTGACGTATGCAAAATTTTACAAGTAGACCCAGTCAAACAAAAGCTGCAAAAATAAAAGAGAATATTTTAATTATAGAAAAGGCATCCTTTATTGAAAATAAAATGGAAGGATACACATTTTGTTTTTGTCTTTGTTTTTCGAGACAGGGTTTCTCTATGGTATCTTGGCCATCCTGGACTCACTTTGTAGACCAGGCTGGCCTCAAACTCACAGTGATCCACCTGCCTCTGCTTCCCGAATGCTGGGATTAAAGGCATGCGTTGCTATGCCTGGCTGAAGGATACACATTATGTCAAAATAAAGAGCATTTTAAAATGAAGGCTGTTGTCTTTATCTTCCCATTAGCTTCTTTTTTTTAAAAAATTAAAATTATTTTATTATTTTGTGTATGTCAGTGCACCTCATGTAGACAGTGCCCTTGGAGGCCAGAAGAGGGTGTCCTATCTCCTTAAACTGGAGTTACAGCTAGCTATGCCACCATGTGCATGCTCAGGATGGAACCTGGGTCTTCTCCAAGGGCACCAAGTGCTCTTAGCTGCTATTGCTCCAGCTCCCCTCCCCCACGACCTTCCTTTATGTAAATATGCGGGAACGAGGATCATCTGCTTCTACAGTCATGTCACCACTGGAGGTCCTTCTTGTGTGTTTGTGTGCACCGAAGCTTTGGGTCAAAGGAGGACAGCACACTTCCTGCTTTCCCTGTCTGCATGTTGCTGGAGCTAATACTAACAAAGCTTCTTTCCCCTTATTTTATTCTCCAAAAGATCCCGGTTTGGACAGTAGATCGCATGGTCATTATGGTCCAAGATAAGTGACCAAGCACATGGCAGCATAGCTCATTACTCTCGAATATCCTCATTTAAATTGAAATGACACTTTAAAGAAATTGCTTGTGTTGATTAGCCTGGTGAGATCCCACACAGGAGTTGTGTCTCTAAGGGGAGGTTGATGACTAATCTTGACTGTCAGCTTGACAGGGTCTACACTCACCTAGGAGATGTTTGGGCATGTCTGTGAGGTTGTTTCTAGACTGGGTAAACTGAGGTAGGAAGAGTCATCCTAAATGTGGTGGCGCCACTCAGGGAGTGTGGTCCTGGAATGGATGAAGTAGAGAACCAGAGCTGGACACCCTCATCCATCTCTTGACTAGAGAGAGAGTGTTGCTTCTGGTTCCTGCCATGGCTCCTTCCCGCCACAAAAGACTGTAAATACCCTCAAATTTAGAACACTACTAAGCCCTGCCTTTCTTAAGCTACTTTTTAAGTTATTTTGTCATGGCACTGAGAAAAGTAATACACTCGGCTTCAACACACCCTGGTCAGAGAGCCCATGAGCTTTTAGCTTCCACAGCCAACCGTCACCATGGTGACCACAAAGAGTCCGTATCCATCCTGATGTTACAGTCTAAACAAGCACAAGTGGACACAATCAAAGAGTACCAGCAGCAGGGGACAAGGTTCGTCTATTCTTCGAACATGGTGTGACACAGCTCCCTTCCGTGAGACGTCGTGACTCATCTTAGGCTAGGCAGCAAAGAAACAGGAGACACGGTCTGCAGCACTAAAGCCCAGGAGTTGTCACTTACTACGTACGCAGTGGCGTTTTGCCTTGCTATGGAGAAGGGAAATAAAAAAAGTCCAAATGTAAGACAGCTTGTGGGGTGCCAGGACTAATCCTGCAAGCTTAGACAGTTTGTACCACAGCGAAATGAGCAGGCATCTCAGAAGTTGTGCAGATTAATACCCTGTGCTCGGGAAGGGGTCCAGATGGCTCTTTGTTCTGCTTTTAAAAGCATCCAGGGATGGAAATTCTACTGTGGCCTTCATCTTGGTGATGTGTTCCAAGCTCTTCAAATTTTTACAATCAGGAAAGTTCTGTTTAGGTCATATAGTTCTTCTTCTTTTATTTTTTTAAAGCAATTTCATATACATTCTCTCCAGCATTGGGGAGATAAAGAAAGCTGAAATTTTTAGTCAAAGTACATACTGGAATTGTATAATAACCCTAGCTGCTTTTAGAATTCATGAGATTGCAGTCTCTCTCTTTCATAACTTTCTTTTTTTTTTTTTTCATTTTGGAAAAATTTTTCATTCTGATACTTTCCTCAGCCCTCTGCTTCCTTTTAGCAAAATACCCAGAAAACTTTGCCTACGCACTTAAATTTTTTATTTATTTTGTTGTATGGGTATTTTTGCCTGTATATATGCCTACGTATCACATGTGTCCAGGCATGCAAGACCATGAGAAGGTGTCCGATCCCTGGGAACTGGAGTTTTAGATGGTTGTGAGCCATCATGTGGGGTCTAGGAATAGAGGCTGGGTCTTAACCACTAAGCCACCTCTCCAGGACCTGCTCAGCTTTTAGCAATAACTCATTATTTTAATTGTTTTTTAATGTATACACTTTTGTGTGGATGTGAATGCATGTGACAGGGCACGCATGTGCTACGGCACATGTTTGGGGGACCGAGGTCAGCCTTCAGGAGTCAGTTCTTTTCTTCTGCTATTTGTTGTCAGACAGGCTTGGCATCAAGTGCCCTTTCCCATGGAGCCACATCACCAGCTCCAACTATTTGAACTTAATACAATGGCCCACTGTCATAGGTAGGCAAATCATCTTATAATGACTTATGTTTCATGCGAACATATTCACCAACTAAACCACAGAGAAGGACTCCGATTCGTGAGTGACCACATAAAAACTATGTTCTCTGGTTCAGATACGTAGCTAACCATTTGATGGTTTTAAAAATGATTTTTTTAGCCTTATTTTTCTGAAAATGTTCTAAAAAAATCCTAAAATATGCTTCGAAGGTATACACACGCCAGGCACACACAGGTCAGTTGTGCACATATCTGAAGAGCTGGCTGATGCAGGAAGAACGCAAAATGAGGGAATCCAGTTATTGCAGAAAGTAAAATGCAGCACATTTCTAATAGCTGTGTCTTCTTGAAAAAGAACATTCGGGGCTGGAGAGATGACAGCTCAGTGGTTGAGAGAGCTTACTGCGGCTTTGAGTCACAGCTTCCACGTGGCACACTAACATCTGCCTACAGCTCCAGCTCCAGGGGATCTGATCTCCACCTGTTCCCGTGCTCAGGTGACGCAGAACTCACAGAGTAAATGCATATAACACAAACAGGATAAAGAGCAAGCAGATCTTTTAAAAAAATCACAAAGCCAATTAGTACAGAATCTTTACTGGTAAGTGCTGGTCCACATTTTCCCGGATCTATAAACATTAAATACAGACTCATGGCCATGTTAGCTAAAAGTTATGTTAGAGAGTCAAGTTCTTATCTTTAGCTTCTCGTTCATTTTTTAAAAAATAATTCTAACAATATTGAATACATGGTACTCTCTCTCACATAGTTCTTAGGCTAAGGTACACTAATCTTCTTTTATTTTATCTTATTTTTTTTAATGCTAGTGGAGAATAGTAACTACTACAGCACAGGCAGCGTGCAGTGTGAATAGTCAACAGCCCGCTGTTGGCAGCTGCGGTGATTTATTTCTTATTGTTAAACATTACCGTGGAAATCTGTCAACCAGCTTGAAGGTCAACCATTAGAGTGTCAATAAATATGAATCCCAGACCTCATGCTGGAGAACAGCAGAGGGTCATCTCAAAAACATTCACTTCCTTAGCAGAGATAACGAGGCACTTACGGGGGCCTAATAGCCTCACCTGGTTTTCCTTTGTGCCTTCGAGTTCAAGGATAAGACTTGTTCTCACTGTGGGAATAATAAAGCTTTATAATAACTTTCGCCTTCAGACTACATAATAGGATTAAAGAGATGGGAAATGTGTCTGCTTGAGCAGTGTGCCCTGAGTCTGTACGTGAGGAGAAGACCTTTTGCATGAGGCTGGAAGCGTTTGCTTAAGTGAGAAGACCAAGAAAGGGAAGAACCAAGCAAAAAACAGAAGACCAGCGCTTGTCCTGAACTCCAACGGAGCTGGAGGGCTGGGAGACCTTCTAACAGAGCCCAGACCCAGACCTTCCCTCTGTCTCCTTTTTGGTGTGCTTTGCGTCAATTCCAACTCCAAAGGCGTCTCCATCTCCTGACTGCCCGCTCTCACTCCCTCTTTCCTAGCCTTTGGAGGTGACCAGAGTCAAGGCCAGACACACAAAGATAACACGAGGCTGCATTATAAATTCTCATCAGACACCATGTATGCGGGTCCCAGCAGAGGGAGGCAACGTGGTGTCAGTTTCCGAGGTTTGTAAGGCTTTTCACAATTAAAAAGAAAAAAAAAAAAGATGCAGATGAGGATTATTGATTTTTAGGCTTTGTCTCCCAAAGTTTGCATTTTGAAACATATCACCAACACAGATCCATCCTTCTTTTAAGAAAAAAAAATAAGATTTATTTGTTTTTATTTTATGCGTGACTTTGGCTTACATGTATGTAATATGAACTACATGTGTGCAGCACCTGAAGAGGCCAGGAGAGGGCACCAGATCCTCTGGAACCAGAGTTACGGATGGTTGTGAGTTGCCAAGTAGGTGTTGGGGACCCCACACTGGGTTCTCTGCCAAAGCAGGTAGTGCTCTTACTCACTGAGCCATCTCTCCAGCCCCCATCTTTTGACGTGAACTGTTTTATACAAATCTCAGGAAGGTGTTTGTAAGTGTCAATCACTAGGTACTCAGGAGACATAAATAATGTGGCTGGGCACAGGAGACTACGGAGTAGAAATGGCTGTGGCCCGTTCCATCTTCTTCTACCATGGAAATCCCCAACACGTGGGCTGCTGCAGGGGCTGCTCTGGTGGCCCTGAAAGAGTAATCTTACTCTATGTTAGAATAAGATTCCTACTTATGAAGAAGTCTTAGACTTCTTTGTGGCTCCCACTAGTTTAGTACAGCCTTTACTTCTTTATAGGAAAGCATGTCCCTTCAATGCCACAGTAGGAAGTGAGGCTTCCGGAACAACAGTGCTGGGAAGTGTAAACTAGGGGTTGACATGAAAGACTAGTTCTTGAGATCAGATGCTAGGGTTGAAAAGTTTATGGAGGCCATCTAGTCCCTCTTGCTGAACAGCAGAGGCCTCCCTCAGACCTCCCAGCTGAGGGCCATAACTCATTTCACAGCCCCATTCCGAGGTCTGTTGGAACATGTGGGCCCTTGCTGCCGACACATGCAGATATAACAAGAAATTGACAGTCGCTGTATTTGAACCCACACTGTTGTTACTGATCCATTACTCCTTCATCCACCCATTCATACAACAGACATTTACTGAGTACCTGCTCTTCATGTCTCAGGAAGTGGCTAGGTCCCTGGAAGACATTTTGAACCCCTGGTTTCATAGTATTTATATTTTATTCATATTGCTAGATTTCCCTCGGGGACAAATTTAATGTTATGAAAATAACTAACTGTTGAAACATACCACCCTTGCCAAGCTGTGAACTATAAAAATAAGAGTGATGCCATCGTTCTGTAGGGCTCTTGGATGAAGCCAAAGAGCCATCTGCTCAGTCTAATTGTGCCTTGTCACACTTGCTCGCCATTGTTCTGTTGGAGGCAGGCACACTGAGATTGGTGTGACGAGAATGATGACACACAGGGCTACTGTGAGCACTAAATGACTGGGGCTGGAGAGATGGCTCAGCTGGGAAAGTGTTTGTTTGCTTTGCAAACGCAACAACCTGAGTTCAAAACCCAGAACCCAGCCGGGTGTGGTGGTGTAGGCCTTTAATCCCAGCACTCGGGAGGCAGAGGCAGGCAGATCGCTGTGAGTTCAAGGCCAGCCTGGTCTACAAAACGAGTCGAGGACAGCCAAGGCTACACAGAGAAACCCTGTCTCGAAAAACAAAACAAAATGAAAAAACAAAACAAAACAAACAAACAAACCCAGAATCCATATTTAAAAACAGATGCCAGGAATGGTGGTGTGTGCTTGTAACCCCAGCTGTGAGGACATTCCTAGGACCCCCATGGCCAGTCAGTCTGGGTGAATCAATGAGACCCTGCCTCAGAACAGCACCAGAGGAAGAGCAGCTGAGGTTGAAATGTTCTGAACACTTGGCCAGCTAAATTACCATGTCCCAACCCTGTTGGGTTGTGAATTCTCTTTCACTATGAACTGACATATTTGAAATTAAATACAACTCGAGATAAGTGAATCAATAAAAATAAGGAACATTTTGTGTGTATATATGTATATACATATTATAGTTATGCTTTTAAAAGTCCATGATTTCTCCTGTGACAGAATAAATCTAGTTTACAAATGTTTTCTCACCTGCTTTAATTCTTCCTCAGTTCTGTAGGACTTACCCACACCAAACACGCTCTAATGATTTATTCTTTCTATCCAGAGAACCTCCATGAAGGGACATAAAAACAACCTTAGAATAGATTGAGCTGACATGCCTTAATAGTCAATTAATCCCTCAGCTGCAGTTAATTGATTCTCGAACATGTTCCTGCCTGTTGGCTTGAGAGTCTCAGGTCTCTAAGTCTGGAGAGAAATTCTGGTGTTTTGGGAGCACTGCATCTGTTGAGCCCACATCCTTCCAGCTGATGAAGTAGTCATGAGATGCCCTTTGCCCCATCTTTCTACTATCTCTCCATCCTTCTCAGGTTTAACGCTATTGGAACGCGGCAGCAGTTCTTGTTCTCACTGCTGTACTCACTGTCACCAATCGCCCAGCAAGAAGCGACGTAAGGTTTACTGCAGCACTTCAAGGGGCTCATCCCATCAAGGCTGGGAAGGCATGGAGGCAGAAAAGAAAGGCCAGATAATTACATGTTGGTACCCAGGCAGGAAAGACCGAGCAGGAACTGTGGGCTATAAAAATTCAAGACCGACTCCCTGCCACCTGCTTCCTCCAGCAAGGCTGCTTCTGACAGGCTCCGAAGCATCCCAAGAGAGCTCCAACAACTGGGGAGCAACTGTTCACACAGCTGTGGAGCCTGTGGGGGACACTTCACAGTAAAAACACCTCACATGGCCTGTTGGAATAAGGTCATTTCAAGCATGATGCGTAGCTAAACTGCATTTGCTGAAGAGCAAACAGCTCAGTGACAACTTTTCCTCCTTATTTCCCACAATCAAACTGTGAGATCTGATATTAGAATACAATTTGAAATAAATTAATTTCCTGCCACTGAATAACGTAGGGGCTGGGGTCCATGATCTGATATCTTTCCTTGATCTATAATTTGGTATAAAATCCCTTTTCCCCTTTCAATCCCTCAATTGGCCTTGATTTTATAATATGATATTCTGTTGTATAAATAGTATATTATATAGTATATTGACTCACCTCCGTCAGCATTAATACTAGATGAGTGCCTCACCCAATTTCAATTTTAGTGACCTGTGAAAGGTTCAGATTAGAGGTGTAAGTCATTAAGGATGCACGGCCTCCCAACTTCTGCCTACTGCAATCGGGCACCGTGTTGAACAGCTGGAGAGACTCAGGAACAAGAGCCCTTGGCTTTGCTTCTGTTTTGAGTGAGGCCATTCCAGAAAGCTCACGGTTTGAAAGCATAGCTCTCAATAGGAAGAAAAAAAAAATTCACCCAGGGAGGGGGAAGCCATGAAATCAGACAATGCAAACCCTCTAATATGGACATACATAGAATCACGCTGCTTAAGTTTTGCCTTTACAGACTACCCCAGGCATAGCTGACTGACTGGCAGGCATCAGGTTGACAGCCAGCTCCGCTCCTCTGAGACCAGCCCATGGCACCACCAGGCTCCAAGTCCAAGGCTGAGGTCACACAGAGGCTTTCTCACATCAAAGCTAATGGTTCGAAGCCGGGGTGGGGGTGGTGGGGGGGGTGTGGGGGTGTTTTGATCATTTGAAACAATGTTCACGGTCTTCATTTCCTTTCTTTTTGCTATGATTAAAAACACCGACTAAAGCAATAACAGAACCTAGATTCACTTGGGAGACCGAGCTCCAAGTGTCTATGAGGGGATTTTAAGTTGGGTTGAGGGCACAAGGCCTACTCTAGATGTGGGTGTCATGTGACATGGCTGGGGTCCTGGAGTGGGCAAGGCTGAGCACTGGTGTTGCCCGCTTCCTGTTTCCTGACTGCAGACTCCTCGTGATAGGATGTATGCCCTGTGACCCGAGGCCTTGTCTTCCTCCTGTGAGCCACAACGAACTCCTCCATCTTGCCTTAACTTGCTTTTCTTGGATATTTTTAATCACAGCAACAGGAAGAGAAACCTAGGCACCAGCACAACCTACTTTTTGACGAACGGCTGCACTTGCCCAGTATGCCTCCTTAGGACTTCCAGATTTTACCTGGCCTCAAGATTGGAAACAAGGCAGTTCTCCAAAGTCACCATAAATATCCTATGATCACAGCATCTTCTTGTCTTCCCACACACCACACTGAAGCATGGCTCCCTGACTTCCCGTTGGGATCACCTCCCCCGTCCATCCACAGTCACACAGCTCAGTGCTTTCTTTACTCCTCACAGAACAAATAAAGGCGGTAAAGGTAGTGGGAGCATTTAGACAATGTGGTGACAAGATGGACAAGACAATGCTAAAAATCCCTAATACCAGACACCCAGGGGACTGTTAGCTAAAGATGGCTGATACTGGATATGTGGGGAACCTAGAGTAAGCAGCGATCGACTCCATTATACATTTCAGAAAAGGACACCTTTGCGGGATTCCATATAAATACCCACACTATTTGAACTAGAAGGAACACGTGTGTGTGCCTGTGTATGCCTATGTGCCAGCCTGCCTTTATCTACAGAGAATAAAGCATGTCACATCTGCCTACAACCCCTCAAAAGTCCTTTAACTGCCCAACTTCCCTCAGCCCTTTCCTCCCCAGCATCAGAGCTCAGACCACACCCACAGGACACATAAGAGTCTGTGCTTGGCGGTTTTGTCTGTCACTGCATCATAAAGTTGAAAACCAGAATTTAAAGCAACATATTATATAAATTCAGAAAAGTGTTCCACATTTTCTGGAAGGCTTGTAGTCTATGCTGAGTCATGGCAAGTGCAAGGATTCTGGCGGAGGACACTCTGTCCTCAGATGCCTGAACAGAACCTTCCAAGGAGTCATCAGTCGCCTTTTCAGAAAGGCCTCTCTTGACATCTTCATCCCCACTCTGTCCTTGCTACTCTATGCAACCCCACTTAGCATCATTTCTGATAGTGGTACATGTTAAAGCAGGATGTGTATTTAGTATTTTCTTGTTATATCCTGTTCTTAGTTATAGCCTAGCTTTCTTTCTTTCTGGTATTTATTGAATGCTTTTTTCTTCCTCCCTGTTCCCTGCATCCATCCCTTCCCCTTCCTTCCTTCCTTCCTCCTTTCTTTCTTTCCTTCCTTCTGCCCTTCCTTCCTTCCTTCCTTCCTTCCTTCCTTCCTTCCTTCCTTCCTTCCT
>OU015747.1:139684740-139749583 GCA_907169655.1 Acomys percivali
CACACACACACACACACACACACACACACACACACACACACACACACTGCAAATCTTGAAAATGTGCTAAGTTAACCTGAGGCTCCTCAAAAACCTTCCTAGAATAAAATAATTGAGCTGACCATGACTCCCTTCACTGCCATCAGGGAGTAGGGCTGGGGAAGGATGGCAAGAGTGGCTGGGTTCAGGGGTGACCTGCTGCAGTTTTGTTCCCAGCTTCTTACTGCACCCCTCCTGTGCTTAAACAAACCAGAGGGCGGTCTTATGCAAGTATAAAAGAAAAATAGATTAAGTGAAAATCCTGAAGGCCACGCAGAGCACAGGCAGAAGACAACACCTGTGGCTTAGGTTAGGCAAGGACCAGAAACAGGAGCTTAATAAGAAAAAGAAAGCTCGGCCTGGAGATACACATAGCATTTAGGGGATCGTTGCTGATCTTCCAGAGGTCCCACAGTCTGTTCCCAGCACTCATGATGGATGGCTGACAGCAGCCTGTATGTAAGCCAGCTCCAGAAGATCTCATGCCTTTTTCTGGACTCCACCAGTACCCATATGCACATATACACATAGACGCAAAATGTATACACACACTAAATTGTTTTTATTATTATTTAAAAGAATGAACAAGGCACTCCCAAGAATAGAAGTGGGCTAGTGAGCTGGAGAAAGGGCCCAGCTCCCTTGACAGCAACACAGTTGGCAGCTGAATGCTAAAAGGCTGATGCCACTCATGACCAATGCTACCACACCCACAGAGCTGCCAAGGGGACACCAGCATGTCTTTACAGGAAGGCTGTGTCTCTGCACTTTGCTTGCCTGTTGCAACCCGCCCGAGCCCTGGAGACACGGCTTGTTTCATTCCTGTCTTCACAACTGTCACAACTGGATCAGCCAGCACAAGCAAAACCATGGATCTCACTTGTCCATGTGTAACATCAGTGTCACACTAGCAGAGAGCACCACAAAATAGACCAATCTTCCGTATCCATCCCAGCTGGCGCCCCAAACCACAGCGTGAGAGTCCCTAATAGGAAGTCATCTGTGGGAAACCACAGACTCACTCATAGAAATGGGAAGTTGGTTTGTGCTGCCAGGGGTTGGGTGTGGTGAGACAACGAAGGGAGCTTTCATGCCATTTGAGGAAGTTCAATGTGAATACAGTTAATAAGACCATAATCCACACATGGAATCTGTCTGAAAGGGTCCCTTTACCTTATGTTTCTTTTATAATAGTAAAAAATAGTTAAAAATGAGCAGAGCCCTAAAGAGGGCTGTACCACTGCCTTCCCACTGGGAGCACAAGGGTGTGGCATGCAAAGACTCAGGCATGAAAAGTCATTTGTTAGCCATTTTCATAACACACACACACACACATACACACACACACACACAAACACACTCGTTCAAGGGACTAGTTTGTAGTCTGTTTTATTTATTTATGAGGGTAAGGTTAAAACCAGCTTAAAGCAGGTGTGCTTACCATCTTTCTGTTGCTAATGCAAATCTTTAAGGTAATTTATAAAAAGTAGAATGTTATCTTGGGTTCACACTTGTGAGGGATTCTATCCATGGCAAAGGAGTGTGGGTAAGTAGCCCACTGTGCTGAGGTCACACGGTGGAGCCAATTGTTCATTTCATGGTGGGGTTGGGGGAGTAAGGGGGACATAGGGACCCCACAATCCCTACCATGGGTGCACCCCTCAATGATCTAAAGCCCTCATAGTCAGCCCAGCCTTTCAAAGGACCCATCATCTCCTTGTAGGGTCCTGTTGAAAACCAAGCCTGTAACGCACGACCTAGTCCATAGCCTAGAGAAGATTTCTAGGTCACATTATAAGAGAAAGATCTCCCTATAAAAAGCAAGAAATGATTCTTTTATACTAATAGCTGCCCTGAGGTTAGAGGACACATATCAGGGAAGCTCTGTTTGCAAACACAACCCTGGAGTTGAGCTCAGAGACATCTTATTAAACTAATCTGTCAACAGAGAACCTGGAATATCATCTCTAATGGCAGAACCATAGAATTCAACATCTTTAGGACAACCACCCAGCTCATTAACTCTCATGAACAACCTGTGTTGCTCTCGTCCCCTCTGCCACCCTTGCATTTGCTCCCTCCTGTTCTCACACACTCTCTCACAGTTGCTTTTCTCTCTCCATGGACAATTTCTCGCGAAATTGTGCAGATGGACCCCAAACTCACAGCCATCCTGCCTCAGTCCCCCCAACTCTGAGATTATAGATGCCTGACTCATTTTTTTTCAGTTGATGTTTGACAAACTCATCTGAAAATTTAAGATACACAGAGAACAAGAAGGATTATGACAGGAAAACTGAATTTGATCTTTTGGCTAAAATATATGTATTTGTAGGTAAAGCATAGCGCACCCTAAGACTGAAACCCAATCCTCTGGAGATTGTAAACAGCCACAACTCCCACATCCTCAGCCGGCAGCAGCGAACCCACAACAATACAAATCTCTTGTGTGTTTCAGATCAAGAACTGCTTTCATATTTATTTATTTCTTTTTTGAGACAGGGTTTCTCTGTGTAGCCTTGGCTGTCCTGGACTCACTTTGTAGACCAGGATGGCCTGGGACTCACAGAGAATCGCCTGCCTCTGCCTCTGGAGTGCTGGGATTAAAGGCATGGGCCACTACTGCCTGGCTCCTATTTCTTAAGCTCCATGTCTGTATGTGTGTATGCTGATTTCTGTAGGGAGAAAAGATATGAAAAATATTTGGCTACATTATTGTTGTGAAACTTAACAAAATTTAAGGGACTGACTTGATTGGATACTCCCAAGTTCAGGATTGAAAGCATGCAGACACATTTTAGGATTGTTTGTCTTCATCGTGTGAATATTTTTACTTGGAATTTCTAGATCTTATGCTGTCTGGAATATAATTTTTACTTCTCAGAGATGGACGTGGCATCTTTGGAAAAGCCAGCTAGACATGACCCATGTCTTATATCCATAATTGATATTTCCCTTGGGCATTCAAGAATGTAGTATTCTACTATGTTTCATTCCATCCTACGTTCTCCTTTTTTTTTCCCAGAGGAAGTAGCTAACAGCCTTTGAAGAGGAAACTTCTCCTCCTACCTCTGAACGCAAGCATATTATAGAGGAAGCCATGACTTCACCACCTTCCCCCAGAGTATATCTCTTAACAAAAGGCATTTTGGTACACAGATGGGTCTTTGTGCATGTTTCTTATCTCAACCCAATGTCAAGGTCAGTTCATTGCGAACTTTTTACCCACTCTGGATTCCTTCACCTTCACGTCTGTTTTAGTCTTCTTTATAGATAGAATGATGGTTCCCAGAGCTTATCCTGATAATACCAAAGCTGTAGAATCACAGGAAACCTCGGATGGAAAATGCAGCCTATTCTTTGGTCTCCGGATGTCTGTACGCTTGATGTGGGGAGGGCAACACATCTGGATGGTGCTACATTTGCCAGAATCGTGGGTGGGAGCAGGGGTCCAGAGAGAGAGAAAAGAACCAGGGCTAACAGAAGGAGGGGATTCCAGGATGAGGAAATGGTGGGAGGACCAGCAGACCACACACAGGAAGTTCCCAGAGCATCCAGGGCCCAGAGAAGAGGTAGTGTGTGGAGTATGGAGGGTCACAGCGAGGCTGGCATAGGACACTGGGGTTGGGCTTGCTGAGGTGAAGACTAGATACCTCTAACGCTATCGGGCACACAGGATCTTCAAGCTTCTTTAACCAGTGAAAACCAGCAAAGGTAATTCCATCACTGCCGTGTCCTGTGATGTTAAGATGCTGCATATGTCCCTGACTTTCAACTCGAGGCATTTTGTCCAGTTATTTCTGCAAATGAATGGGGGTGAGTGGGTATTCAAAGGAAGGGATAACAAAGGAGCCACAGAGCAGGGAGTCACAGTATTGCAGATTATATCTGGATGTTCCAGTTACTATCTCTCAGTGGAGTGTAGCAGGGAAGTCACTAACAGAACCTGTATTTCGGGTAGGTCCAGTGCCACTGCATGCCCCCAGAAGCATCCTATTTTCTGAGGCAGACTATAAAGAGGTAACTGTTTCTTCCTGATGTGTTCAGGAGGATTGATCTGTGCAAGCTGTGGAGCTGCTGTTGTCTGCTTATGATGAATATTAATAGATGACTCAACTGCTTCTCTCTCTCTCTCTCTCTCTCTCTCTCTCTCTCTCCATCTCTCCCTCCCTCCTTCCCCCCCCCTCTGTGTTTTCTTTCTTTCTTTTTCTCTACATCCTTGATGTCCAGAAACTCACTAGGTAGACCAGGCTGGACTCAAACACACAGAGATCCACCTGCCTCTGCCTCTTTATTGGTGGGATTAAAGCTGTGAGCCCCAATGCCTGGTGACTCAATTTCTTTATTTGCTATATTCAGCTATGTATGAAGTAGTGCCCTTGTTTTTGTTTTGTATTTTATTTCAAAAAGTCAGTCCACTTAGTGGAAATTAACTTTCTGTGTGTGGCGGTGGGGGGAGGGGTTGGGGGGACTTTATGGCCAGCCCAGGGATAAGAACTGATGAACTCTCTTCTAGAGATATTGACTGCACAGACCACTGTACTCATTCCTGTGACAGCTTAGAGAAGGGAGGGCTCATTCTAGCTCACAGTTTGAGGAAGACATGCATCATGGTAGCCGCGAGGCCTGCCAGTGACAGTGGCTCTACCCACAACGTCAAGAGCATGAGGTGGCTGGTCACACTTCACCTGCAGTCAGGGAGCAGATGCGGGTGCATGCTGGCTCTCAGTCCACAGTCTCTTCTTTCCTTTTTATTCAGTCCGAGGCTCCACTGCAGAGGAAGGTGCCACCCACATCATGGAGGGTCTTCCTCCCCCAGTTACAGCTGCTTGGCATGCCCTCCAGACTCACCCAGAGGCGTGTCTCCAGATGTTCAGTCAAGTCGGCGGCGGAGGTTGACACTGCAAGCATAGTCTCTCTTTCTTCTTGGTAACTCTGCTTTGAGCTTTGTTGTTCACAATGGGATTTTCACAGAACCAGCATCTGGTTAATTTTGCTCCCCAGTTCTTTCCCTGTTTTGAAGCTCACTGATTTGAGCTCCAGTTTTTTTTTTTCTTGTCTCCTATTCCTATCAGATGGTGGAGTCCTTCTCTGTAAAGTTCTAGGGTGCCATCTGAGCCTGATTTAGGATGCTCTTTTCTGACATGGGTGCCAATGCTGGGAAATCCCCTCTGCCCAGGCTCACTTCATCAAGCTCGGATGCTATACCCTCACTTCCAGTTGGTTAAAATATTCAAAAATTTTTCAGATTTTTTTCTATGAGCTACTTAAACCAGCTAAAGTTGTAAAGTGGGATATTTAATACTTCTAAGCATTTTTCCTTGCTGTGCCCAACCCATTTCCTTGTAACTTTCACAGATAGCGTAGAACGGTAGAATTTCCTTACTACAAATTGTGTGTTCTCTATTCCTTCTTCCAGCCCCAATATAAGTTCTTAAGGACAAAGTGCAGGAGGCTTTGTCAGTTTCATTTGATAATATAGTGCAAATATTTATACTGGTACCAGTTCCAAGTAGCACTTAGTACTCCTGATTGAAATGTCTACTGCACAAACAGTGACAGGAAGAGGCACCTTTAAACCAAGCCTTTGAAACTTTATGTGATTTCTTTTTTAAATGTTGCTTTCAATTTTAAGGTGTGGGCTTTTTGCTGTGTTCTTGTTTCGGTGGATTCTGCTCCATGTGGTGTCAGAGTGAAGAGCCTGGGTCTACCTGGTACCGTCTTCACTAGAGATCGGGCATATCCTTACATCTCTAAAGTCTAACTCACCACAAACTCCACAACTCTGAATCAGAGACCAATGGTTTCCACTCAAATCAGAGAATTATTTATACTGTAAACCATGGCACAATAAATCATATTTTATGCCCATGTAGGAAAGGGAATTTAATATTGTGTGATGATAGGTGTAGGCTTTCTCCATCTTCAGGCACAAATATATGACATGGATTTTCTCAGACACTGTGGATGAGCAAACTAATTAGGATATGTGAAATCCACTTAAATCTTAAGTGTTTGGAACTTGAAGCCAACCAAGGCTTATGCTTCATGAAAATAATAAAATCTCATAATATTAGAAGACCTGGACATAGTCACCCTGACTTTAACATTGGACAAAGCATATACATACGGATATGCCACATGGTATGCCATAAATATGTACTTCTTCATGTATCAGTTGAATTAAAAAATACTACTAGAGAAATAGCTCAGTGGTTAAGAACACCAACTGCTCTTACAGAGGACCAGGGTTCGGTTCCTACCACCCACATGGCAGCTCACAACTGACTCCAATCACAAGGGAGCTGGCGTCCTGTTGTGGTCTCTATGGGCACTGCAGGCACTCAGTGCACTTAAACGCCATTAAAACACTCAAACATAAAATAAAAAGAAATAAAACTTACAATATACTATTACCTTTTTTGAGCTGCAAAGGATTGTCAGGCTATGTAAGATTTGTTGATTGGTCACATTAGTTATTTCCTAAGTTAAAAAATGTCAACTGATAGCTTTCATTTGCTTGGGTTACTTGCTGCAAAACTCCTCAAGAGTATGCTTTAGGGGCCCAAGACAGAGTCGTCCCAAAGATGCTGAGCTTAGGCTGGGCGCTGTGACACTGATAAGGGATGTCCTGACTTCTTGTGGTATAGACGCCTTTAAAAAAAATCCATTGCCTGAAAAATATCCAGGCATTGTGTGCTTCCCCACAGCCTAGTCAACTCTTCTGGTGACCTCGCTCCCACCTTTCCCTAGGTGCAGGATATGGTCAGAGAGTTGGAGTAAGGCATGTCTATAATCAATCACAGCCCGCTGTAGCTTCACTTCCTCAACACCGCCTCATCAATATCTCTGCAGATCATGCCAGACTCTGGCCAGTTAACAGCCACACCCCAAGCTTCAAGTCTCTTCCTTTCTACTTTGCTCTTTCAGCTCCTAAACCTTACTTCCTTCCCCCCCCCCCATTTTTATTATTTATTATAATGTATTCATTATCTCTATTGTTATCCCCTTGCTTGTATCCCCTAGACCTCTGATGGGGGGTGGGGGACCTCCCCAACCATACGGCCACAGCCTATCAGGTCTCCTCAGGATAGCCTGCATCCTTTTCCTCTGTGTGCCCACAGGGCCTCCCTGCCAAGGGAAAGTGATCAAATTGGGGGCACCAGAGTTCACATCAGTGGCAGTCCCTGTTCCTCTCACCCCCAAGCATGGAGAATGAGCTGCCCATTGGTTATATCTGAACAGGGGGGTCTAGGTTCTCTGTACGCATCTCCTTGGTTGGTGCATCAATTGTGCAGCTCTCCCCTCCTCCCCACCCCCCAACCCCAATCCAGATCCGCTGGCCTTGATGGTCTCCTTGTGGAACTCCTGATCCCTCCGGTCCTTCCATTCCCCCATTCTTCCATTCAACTCTCAGTGCTCTGTCCAGAGTCTGGCTGCGAGTCCCAGCATCTGTCCCAGTAGATTCTGGCTATTATGAGTAAGGATGCTCTGAACATAGTTGAGCTAATGTCCTTGTTATATGGAAGAGCAACTTTTGAGTATATGCCCAGGAGTGGTATAGCTGGGTCTTGGGGTAGCAATATTCCCAATTTTCTGAGAAAGCGCTAGATTGATTTCCAAAGTGGTTGTACAAGTTTGCACTCCTAACAGTAATGGAGGAGTGTTCCCCTTTCTCCACATCCTCACCAGCATGTGCTGCCACATGAGTTTTTGATCTGAGCTATTCTGATAGGGGTAAGATGGAATCTTAAAGTCATTTAGATTTGCATTTCCCTGATGACTAGGGGCGTTGAGCATTTCTTTAAGTGTTTCTCAGCCATCCCATATTCCTCTGATGAGAATTTTGTTTAGCTTTTAATCCCATTTTTTAATTGGATAATTTGGTTTGGTGGTGTTTAATTTCTTGAGTTCTTCATATATTTTGGACTAGCCCTTTGTCGGATGTAGGGTTGGTGAAGAACTTTTCCCAGTCTGTAGGCTGTCATTTTGTTCTGATGATAGTGTCCTTCATGAAATTGAAAAGCTTCTGTAAAGCAAAGGACACTAAACCTCACTTCTAACCTCTTCCCATCACTCAGTCTTTTCTGTTCAAAAAGCCTAAAGTGAATTCTTTTTGCTCACAGGTCTAGATTTAACACATGGCCCCAAACAGAATCCTGGAAACAGACCTTGAATGTTTCTAATCTGAGGTTTATCTTGGCAAGAGGAAGCCTCTGTCATGGAAAAGCAAGACATTAGAAATCTATGGTTTGTGGCCCAGGGATAAGCTATCCCTTAAATGTGAGTTCATAGAGGGAGAAGTATCCATTGTAACCAGGTTAGAAGTGAGTATTATGAAGACTCCGGGTGATGCTGCTACTGCCTCCTGTGTCTGGAACATTCCAGAGAGAAAATGAGAAACTAAAGGAAAGTTAGACTTTCAGCTCTGTGCTTAGTTTGAGAACCAGAGGCCCCTGCTGATGAACTAGAAGGAATCTACCTGGATGAAGGTGTCTGAGGAGACCTAGAATTTCTTCTGTGTGACATGGGGCTGCAGTGTAACTGCACTGTTTTATTGGGTATTTTAGGTACAAATCAAGACATTGGGAGGTAAGGAATGAGAATCCAAGAACTGAAATGGGGACACTTGAATGAACTCAGCTGAGTCCACAAAATGTGGGTCACTAAAGTCTCCCCAACATCCTTTGCTTACAAAAGTTCCTCTCTCTTGCCTGAAAATCCTGCCCTTCTCTGCTCAGTTACCACAGAATTCAGGTGTCTCTGAAAGATGGTTCTTTCCCTTAGGAGTCCACTGACTTTGTCTCTAGCCCCATGGCTGGAAACAGAATCTAGCCTACTCCAAGAGTAGCATTTGCCTGATCATTTGAGTGTTGGAGATTCACCTGAGGTAGTGTGGTGCTGAGCACTGGCTCCCAAGGTCCACTTGCTGCCTTGAGTACATCCTCACATGCCCCGAATACTGCCATGTGACCTCGCCTCCCCATTTGATCAACAAAGACCTGACACCTGGGCAGGGCCGGAAGAAGGTAGGTGTGGTAATGGTTTGCGAGCTTGAGGAGTGAAGGATCTTGGGAAGGAGAGAGTCAGTTATTGGAGAAGGGAAGAGGCCGCCGCCGTGGGTTAAGTGGAGAAAAAAACACATGGCCGGCATGGATGGGGGATTTTGCCCAGATGAAGAACATAAGCAGCTATTTGGGATTCTGGGTGAGAGGTAGCTTGATAGAAGTCATTAGAAGCAGATGGGTTGGGATTGGGGCAGGGAGATATGGGAGCTAGTTTAGGGATTAATATCTGCCCTGTCCCAGGTGAAGCAAGGCTATTTTAAAATATAACAGGTGTGTGTGTTTTTATTGATTGATAGTGGGTTAGAAAATACTACTGTAATAATTATAGGGCTGATAATAAACATTATTAGACTGTATCTTTAAAAATGCCACAACATTTTAGAAAAAACAGTAACTAGAGAACATGCATGGGAATGGCTTCTATTCCCCCAAAGAGCAAATGCAGTGAGAAGCCTGTTAATTTGGGGTGATGGGATCCAGTGGCTGGGTCACAGGTCAGAGGTCAGAGGTCAGCAGAAGGCTTTACTTAGTATTAGGGGCATTTGGGAACGGGAATAGAGTGCCAGCCAACTTCAGTTATGGAGAGTCTGAGACCTGATTTTTCCACAAAGTTCTTATATATAAAATATATTGACAGTTTACTATATCACAGTAAATGTTTAGAGCTGGGGAGAAAAGCCTGACATGTGTGAATAAAAAAGAGATTTTTTTTACATGAGGTGCCCAGTTCTCTGGGATCCAGTGATGAGTGAAGTTTGCAAACTCTCCCTTCACGGACTTATGAATCTGTCATCAGAATGGCTGGAAGACAGAGGAACACCTAGAGGGGTTACTTAGGGGCCGTGCATCCCTGGCTTTGAACAGCTACTGATCTCAGATCCCATCGTGATCCGGCTAAACGCTCACAGAACATCTGCTGTGAAGAGACACCATGACCTAAACAACTCTCAAAAAAGGAAGCGCTTGACTGGGGCTTGGTGGCAGTTTCAGAGGCTTAGTCCACGGCATGGCAGCAGGCAGCAGCTAGAATGCTGGAGAAGTAGCTAGGAGCTGCATCCTGATAGGCAGAGCGCCAGACTGGGCGTGGCATGAGCGTTTGACACCTCAAAGCCCACCCCCAGTGACACACTTCCTCTAACAAGGCCACACCTCCTAATCCTTCCAATCCTATCAAAGAGTTCTACTAAGCATTCCAATGGATGAGCCTGTGGAGGCCGGTCTGGTTACATCACACTGGCAGGCGGCTCCACGGAGGTTAGATGTTTAGGGATGCAGATGAAGATCCATTTTCTGTGCTGATGGAGACAATAAAAATGCAAGCAAAGCAAGACCTTGGCCGCAGTCAGGTAAGTTTCATGAAAGAAACACACACAATGAGATCAGAGGTTGGACAGTTTAAAGAAAGGGGAGCTGGGTAGGTTCCACCACAGAACACTCCTCCCACCCTCCCACCCTCCCTACAGCCAAATAGTTCCAAAAATCAAACTGCCATGTTTTATGTTGAAGAAGAAGAAATAGGAAGGTGCCATCTTGGATGTCTATGTGGTAAGCTCATGAGTCTAGCTAGAGCCTCTCTTTCCTGGATCTGTATGACTCCTGGCCTCTCACACAACCTCAGTTGTTTTTTGTCGTTCTCTGACACATATTTGAGGTGACCTTTCTGGCAGCAAGCAGAGTTCTCAGCATGGATTCTGTGGGTGGGAGGTCACTGCATACGTTAGACCAAGTGGCTGCTCTTAGGACTTCCCTAGGCCGAACTGTGAGTTACCATCTCATCTACGGGGTAAAGTGGAGGTTAACTTCATTGTCAAAACCCAGAAAAGAGCAGGGATCGGATTCTCATCACTGTCTAGTTGCTATTGCATCTGCAAGGACAGGAAGGTGAAAAATGTGTTTAGTAAATATAATTGGTAAAAATTCCAGTTATAAAGGCAACACAGGATGGAACCAGCTCATCTGCTCGGCCTTTTATGCAAGTAATGACATTGTTGTCCCCTCAGTGTCCCTAAGACACGAGCCAGTCGGGTTCTGCAGTGGGTCTAACCTGTGGCCCGTGTGGCTGAGGATAGCTATGAATGAGCCCTAGGAAAACATTATGGTGGTGGAGGCGGGGGTGGAGGCGGGGGTGGAGGCGGGGAGAAGGTATGGGGGGCAGTTCTTTTGGATTTGTTTTGTTTGTTTGTTTGTTTGTTTGTTTGTTTGTAGCGGGATCATACCGCACAGTTCACAAACTTCACAGATGATTACATCACTTTGCCTCACAAAGCACTCGTTCACTAAGTGTGGTCCTTGGACAAATGACATCAACATCGATATTGAAGCAGGAGCTGAGTCTGTCTTTGCTCACAGTGCTGCAAAAGTAACTGATGCTGCTTGGTGGTGGTACTGAGTGCCTGTCCATTCATATCTCTGCGTTTCCAGTAAGTATTCATTAGTTATACAATTATTTTCAACATAAACAATAAATGCTTTATAGGAAACACTCAGGACATCGTCTGTCCCGCCCATTAGCTGGGAAACAGCAATGTTCTCCAAGTTGATTGTGTTTATTGACTGGAAATAAAACATGATGTTCTTTTCCAAAATCATAGAAAAGTTAATAATATGGGGTATTGTTTATTTCATCTGTAGTTTTTTCCCCCTGAAATCTCAGAGTCTAGCTACCTTAATTCCACAGCTTGAGGAAGGCCGGAAGGCTTATTAATTTCTCAAAATACATGTACCTTGGGTCCTATCTAGAACTTCAGAATGTGAGCATATTTTCTGAGCATAAAATATTTTCCTACTTTACATCATGTCCCCATCTACTACATCACCGCTTCCCAATACTCTGTGGCGATTCTGTCCTGTTCAAACTGTTATTCAGTCTCCTCAGCACATGTAATAACACTCAGAAAGCAAATTTCACATTCCTTTGTGGTTATAATTATTGGTATTATCACTGCTTGGGAAAATTTCAGAGCACTATTAAAAGGTGGTACCCCCCTAAGATTCATTTCATCTGTTCATTACAAGTCTTGGGGCCCGTATCTTTCCTGTGTCTTCCCTGTAGAAACATCACGGTGTCAGCTTGGGTATGATGCTGCCTGACTTTGGGTTTACTTTTTGGTTCTGTGACCTGACCTAAACACCTCTGTCTCTAATGTGCACAGTGCAGCAGCTGATGAGCCCAACTCACAGGTTGTGAGTATCAAACAGGATAACCCATGTTCACAGCCCTCAGTCGGGGCCTGACGCTTTATCACTATAAGAGACATAGCGTGAGGTACATGAGCAAGTCTGAATAGATTAAAGTGTTCTTTGAAGATACATTTGTTGGCTAAATGTGGTGGTGCATGCCTGTAATCTCAGCCCTGGGGAAATGAGGGCAGAAGAATCAGGAGTTTATGGTCAGCCTCAGCTATACAGTGAGTTCAAGACCAGGGTAGGCTACAAACATTAATTTAAACAAAAAATTAAAATAGGTTGGCTTAAAAATGGGCCTAAGCTTAGTGAGGCCAAGTTTCCAAAAACATCTGTTCTGATGACTTGAGGATTACTAAATGTCATTGTGTCTCCCTGTAACCACACAGCTTGCAAACCGAGATGGTCTAATGCTGTTCTCTGGGACGCTGAGCTTTGACGCCTCACCTAGACCTCCCCTGAGCTGTGTGGAGGGCTCCTCCACAGAATGAGAAAATGGCCATTAAATTATATGTGGCCTCATGTCCCCACTGTCTCCTAGGCCACCTCTTTGCACTGATGACTGTTCCCAACTTACAGGAAGCTACTCAGCTTGTCACAGTCATTGGACCCTTTACCTGTCTGTATCCTTCCAGCTGCTCGCTGGTGCTCTCAGCCCATAGCCATAACACATGCTGGCTGGCGCTGTCCTGTAAGAACTGCATCATTCTCATGTTTTAATTTATTGTTTTTATCCTCAACAAACCGATGTTCTTCCCTCTGCTAGTAAAACTAAAAAGCCATGGGCTACTGAAACAAAGAGTGCTCAGGGAAATTGTCAGGGATCTGACACCAGTCGGTGTTGAAGGCAGCTTAAAGGCAACATGTACGCATAGCAGTAAGGACTGAATTTTACAGCCCCTCCCACCTCACCCCCCACAGAAAGGTCAATTTGTTCCACATTTTAATAAGGAGGGAGTATGTGGGGTGTTCCATCACATTTAAAAAGTCTGCGATTTAACCTGAATCACTTCTTTCTGGCTTCTGGGAAAAGGACTCGGAGACAGGCTAACTGCTGAAGCTATTTTGAAAACTGACCTTGCCTCTGTCTCTCCTGGGGATGTTTTGTTCTGGGACATCATGATCAAGCCTGTGGTGGGTACTCCAGGAAAAACAAAATAAAACAAAACAAAACAAAACAAAAACAAAGCAAAAATCCCATCAAACAAACAATAGCTCCCACTTTCCCAGCAAATAAAGGCCTAAGCAGAAATAAAGTTTTATGAGAGCAAAGTCTTCGCCGAACTTCGATGCAGCAATGGTAAAACAAAAACAAAAACAAACAAAACAAAACTCCATGTTTAACTTCGTTCTTGCCCTCCATCCCTGTGTTGGCTCTATCAGGGGAGGGTTTCGATCTGGTCAGCTCCAGCTGAGGGCTTGTGCGAAATCAGTTTCACCTCATTGTAGGCTTCTGTGTATGATTAGTACGGAGTTCCCTAAAACTGAGCTAAAGCTACCTTTCCTGCCCAACAAATCAGGTACATATGAGCCCGTGGGGGCTGACTTGAATGCAGAAGCTGGATACATGAGGATCAGTTTGACTGTCTCTTCCAGGAGTTTCAGTCGCAGGCAGGCTGCTGGCCTGCAGACCTCACAGGCCCTGAGGTCCATGTGGCTAATCATAGGGGCTTGGGTATAGATCTGGGGGCGGTTACTTGAGTGACAGTAAAAGTTGAGTCTAGCAGGGATACTTAGTCGATTGGGGCAGCGTTACCTTTAGAGTGTGGAATGTCTCTCAGGCTGGTGTGTTGAATGCTCTCTCCCCAGATGGAGGTGCCTTTTGGCAGGTTGTAGAACCTTCAGGAGGTGAGGCCTTGCTGGAAGAAGTGGGACCCTGAGGGATGGGGTCTTGAGAGTCCTGAGGCTTGGCTCTATTTCCTGTTTCCTGTTTTGCCAAGGTGTGAACAAGCAGCCACACAACCCTACAGCTACAACCTAAAGCTCTCCCCACCCCCCCCCCCCCCCCCCGTGGCTGACAGTATCCTTAAGCCACTACCACTGCCACGCCTTCCTCTTCCTGACAGAAGGTATCCTCAAGCCAGGAACCTGAACAAACCCTTCTGCTCTTGGCACTGTTTTGACTACAGTGGTGGGGAATGTGAGGTTTTCAATGTTGAATGAGAATTTTCTGAAGCCATCATCAGGAACTATAAACTGACTCCTCACAGGAAACTAAAAGCAAAGAAAATGATTTTTGAAGGTAATGGAGTAATTGCACAAATGGTCTGGAAAGCACCAGATAAATTAAAACATATAGCAAGCACTTTATTCTTAGACCACAATGACAAGAGAAAACAAAAACAAACAAACAAAAAACCCAAAAAACAAAACACCTCAGATGTATGACATTAGAGAATGCTAACAGGACCATAGAAGGTTCTAGATGAGCTGCGGTCATTATATTAATGATAGTAATAGTTATAATAATCCTACATTAGTGTTTCCAGACCTGTGCTCTGCTGGATCTATATGCTTATTAGAGCATATAAGCATCAAGAGCAAACTTTAAGACCATGGAAAACTCTAGGACGAGGGTATCACTGTGACTTCTGTTTTCATGATGTGTTTTGCAGAAAAGAATTCTTTCCTGGAATTTTAAGATTATGTGCTTTTAAGAGGAGGTCATTTAAAAGGAATTTTTTTTATATATACCACAGAATCAAGTTTTAAGATCAGGAACAATAAACCTAAATGATAAGTTAGACCAATTTCAACTAGACCACTAAAAAACTGTTCAAGTTATGATTCCTATTCTAAACTGTATGGAATGTTCTGAATTTATAAAAGCTCCTGGTGATAATTAAACTGATTTATTCTTCCAGTTAGAATAATTTTGCTTCTTGTATTGGTTAGTGGAGAAGGAGAGATGAGAGACAATTAACACCAAGGCTGTTTGATGGAGCCTCGTTATCTTATATTTACCTAAAATTATAACCAATGCGCACGCGCGCGCGCGCGCACACACACACACACACACACACACACATCGACATCAATGGGCATGTTAATGTGGGAGGAAGGATTTTTGAGTGGCCCCACCCATAGACAAAGGACTATAAGCAATTAATGAGGCTGGGAGAAGGAGAGCTAGCTTCTCCCAGACAGGAGCACTTATTGGTCATTCTTGAAACCATATACACACAAGTAACAAAACAGACCCAACCATCCAATTTTACCAATAAAGACACAAGAGCCAAGTACTGGGGTTAAAAACCTACTAGCTTAGAGAAGCAGAGAAAGCACCCAGCTGACCTTTCTACCCAGGTCATGTTCCAGAAGGAAAAGCTTCCTTCTCCTTCACTGTGCTGTCTTAAATACCTTTCTCTCCATGTCCCTCCGTTCTGTTTAAACCCAGCTAACTGGTTGTTTGCTCCATCTCTCGATCGAGGGTTACCTTTATTTACTGCTGTTTACAGAAAGCTCTTGGATTAAAGGTGTGTGTTAGGGCTGAGCCATGCCACAAGTATTGTTTACAGTAAACAGAAAGCTCTAGGACTAAAGACTGAGCCACACCACAATTAGAAGCAGGCTATTTTTACGGTTCACAATCTTGGGGTTCACAATGGGATCAAATACCCTGCAACAATAACCAATACAGACAAACACATGCATGAGTGTAACAATAATGATGAAAGAAAAAGAGACTGTTAAATTGAGAGTTGGGGGCATGGGATGGGTTTAAGGAAGAGTAGCTTGGAGGAACTGAAAGGAGGAGAGGGAGGGCAGCAAGTGATGTGCTCTGTTCCATCACTTTCTATTTCTATTTTATTCTACTGCTAAGAACATGAGAGAAATAAAACTATCCACCATAAATGAAGGAGAAAGAAAAGCCTTCCATGACATAAACAGACTAGAAAATTATGTCCAACAAACTAAACATAAAAAAGGAGGGAATATTTTGAGCTGAAGAGAGGAATCAACGTAGCAGAGAAATAAATACTAAATAATTAGTTATAGAACACAAAGCACCACTGGGAACACACCAACAACAAAATCAACTATACACTGGTCAGAAGTAAGACACACATTTCAATTAAAAACTTTAAATATAAAAGGACCTCAATTCTGCAATTAAAAGACACACACTGACTGAATGGAATAAGAAGCAAAATCCATCTACCTGTTGTCCACAAAAATCACAGCTTGCCTTTAAAGACAGATACCACATTAGAGTGTGAGGATGGAGAAAGTGCTCCAATCAAATGGGATCAGCAAGGAAGCAGGTGTCGCTATCCTAATATCTGGCAAAATAGACTTCAATCTAAAATGAGCCAGAAGAATAAAGACAGACACTTCATTCTGATCAAGGGAAGAGTTAAACAAGAAAGTATTACTATCCTCAGCAGGCATGCACCAAACTCTGGGACATATAATTTCATTTTATAATGTACTACTGGACTAAAGACACAGTTTAACATCAATCCATTAATAGTAGATGATTTTAATACCCCACTTTCTCTAAGAGACATGTCATCTGGACAAAAACAAAAAAACAAAACCCCAGAGAAACAGCAGAGTTACCTGACATAATACATCAAACAGATGTATGTATCTACAGAATATTCCACTCAAATACTAAAGAATACATCTTCTACTCAGCAACACATGTACTGCATCCTGAGACACAAAGCAAGTCTTTACAAGTTCAAAAAGATTGGAATAGCTCCTTGTGTTCTAACCAACCACAATGCAATAATTGACAGCAGACAAAAGTCTAATAAATATGCAAATTTATGGTGATTAAACAATCCATTACTTAATGCTGAATGGGTCAAAGAAGAAGTCACGAAATAAATAAAAATTTTCTGGAACTAAAAGAAAATGAAGACACAGCAAAACTTTGGGGATACTTTGGAAGCAGTCTTACAAAGAAGATTTATAGCTCTAAGTGCCTACACTAAAAAATCAGAAAGAGGCTGGGCGTGGTGGCACATGCTTTTAATCCCAGCACTTGGGAATCAGAGGCAGATAGACCTCTGTGAGTTCCAGGCCAGCCTGGCCTACAAGCCAAGTGCAGGACAGTCAAGGCTACACAGACGAACCCTGTCTTGAAAAAACAAACAAAACAAAACAAAAACCAGAAAGCATACAAATAAATGGCTTAATGATGCAACTAAAAAAATATAGAAAAATGAGAACAAAATCAAATCCAAACCCAGTCAACATCAAGAAAGAAGAAAAAGCATAACAGAAATCCGTGAGATATAAACAACACCAATACCACCGTACAAAGAATCAATGAACTGAAGAGCCGGTTCTTTGAGAAGATAAATAAGGTTGATTTTTTGACCATTGACCCAACTAACTAAAAGATATTGAGGGAGGAAAGGAGGGGGGGGCTAGAGAGAGAGAGAGAGACAGAGAGAGAGAGAGAGACAGAGAGAGAGAGAGAGAGACAGACAGAGACAGAGACACACACAGAGAGAAAGAGAGAGGGAGAGAGAGAGAACCCAAGTTAAAAGAATCAGAATCAAATAGGGAAACATTACAACAGACACTAAAGGAGCTTAGAGTATTATTCATAAATTTGTACTCAATTAGACTGGAAAACCTAAAATTTTACCAGAACACTTCTAGAAATGCAATCTGACACAACTTTGAGATTCCTCCTTTGCCCAGACAGAATAGCAAACACCAACAAAACAATTCACGGTAAACATGAGAGGCATGGGCAGGAAAGGGAACCCCACTCACTGTTGGTGGGATTGCAAACTGATGTGGCCATTATGGAAATCATCGTGGAGAATCCCCACAGAGCTAAAAAGAAATCCACCATATAACCCAGCTGCACCACTCCTTGGTATATGCCCAAAGGACTTAACATCCTACTCCACAGATACTTTCTCAGCCATGGTTTCTTTTCTTTTCTTTTTTCTTCCTGTATTCACAATATCTGGGAAATGGGAACAATCTAAATGTTTTTCAACCAATGGATAATGAAAATGTGCTACAAAAACCCTGTGGAAATCTATTCTGTTGTGAAGAAAAAATGAATCAAGAGCTTGGCAGGTAAATGGCCAGAACTGGAAAAATACATACCAAGTGAGGTCGCTGAGACCAAGAAAGACAAATGTCACATGATCTCTTTAACTTGAAGCTCCTAACTCTAAATCTTCAGATGTGAGTCCATATCCTGGAGTAATTTCAGAAACCAGGAAAGTAGGGGTGGGGGATGGGAGAACAAGAGAGGAAAATAGCAAGGGACAAGTGATCTGACCAAAGAAATGGAAAGGGAAGGCTCTAACCAGGAGGTGAAGGGAGACAAACATAGAAGGAGAAAAGAGGGGAAAATAACAGTAAGGATCTCTAACAATTCATAAGGAATCATAGTATTAACTATTTACCTAAAATAAAAACCTGTAATACATGTAAATCTGTACACACACACACACACACACACACACACACACACACACACACACACACACACACACAAATACACATTTATAGCTTAAATATCAATTTCTCATCTGGGCTGGCAATGTTCCCACCAAGAGACAAGGATTGCCTAGCAAAAACATCAACATCAAGCAGGAGAAGCTCTCTTATGAATTGTTGGTCAGAGCTCTCCAATAGACTTCCACAACATAACAGACTACTGCTAGTGCCCTTAGCCAACCCCCAACCCACCCAGTGGTGGAAGGTAAGTCCCTTTGCTAAAGACACCATACACTTCAGACACAGGGGCCAGAGGTCCCCAACTAGACCTGACCTGAAGGGCTAGCTTTCATAGTATCAGAAGGCACCATGCAAGCTTCAATAACCCCTCCCAGCTATGTTCCCTATAATGCACAAGAGTGACCAGCACATCATGATAGCCCTAAGGATGCAGTAATGGCAAGGAAATTTGGAGGTAACCAATAGTTCTCTAATTGGACTTAAGCCACACTCAACAAGGAGGAAACCATGCCTGGTACTGGAAACTCAAGACTTAGTGAAGTTATGAATCTTGGAGAAACTACAACCATCACTGTACCAAACCAGCACAGTCCCTAACTACATCCCAAACATTTGTCTGTATGTCCACAGAGAACTATACTCCTTACCACACATCAGGGAGATTTCTCTTTGTAATAGACAGAGGCATCCTCAGAAAACTAGAACCAATCAGAAGAGAGTCACGGAGCCCAGTCCCAATGGATATATCTACAAATCAACTCCCACACCTAAGGCTTGGGGAGCACCGAGGAAGAGAGAAAGCCTGTAAGAGTCAGAGCATCAGAGGGTTTGCTGTGAGACTGTACCCTAATGATGTCAGAAGCTAAACCCATGAGGTCTACACAACATGGCTGTCTACGTGGATGAGCAAGGATGTCATCAATAGAGAAGCCAAAGAGGTGGAAGAAAGCCTGTGAGGACTCAACTCTCCAGAAAGAGCTACAGGCAACTAAGCCATGCTCGCTTGTTACTCAAAACCAAAGCGTTAGCTCTGAAAGCATGCATACGAGTAACACTTTACAGACTAAGGACATTATATTTAAGGAAGATGTATGTATATACATATACATATATGCAGGCAACAACAATTAATGAAAAAAGTCTATGAAAGAGAGCGAGGAGTGTATGGGACAGTTTGGAGGGAGGGAAGGGAAGGGGAGTGATATAATCTCAGAATAAAAGAAATAAAAACATTTTTTTAAAAAGAACATTTTTGTGTTTGCTTTTAAGTAGTGGGTGGTTACCATCGCCGTTTTTGCTTTACAATCTGCCTGTGAGACACAGAGAGAAGTAGCTAGGGCAATTACATAGATGAAAAGGTTAAAGCTCAAAACAACCAGTGACTTTCCAAGGGCCTCATAGCCTGTTGGTGAAACACAGGGCTGAGTCATAACTATTCGTCTTTTCTGCTTGTCCCACTTATATATTATGTTATGGACTTTATGTCTTTTCAACTGTCTGCTAAACAGAATGAAGGATCGAGGGAGCTCTGGGTCCATTACATTTGGGGACTTGAGTTTGAAGAGACCCAAAAACTAATAACTGAAGCACACAAGAAGCAGAGCTAGGGTGGGGCCTGTGTAGTTGTAAATATGCCCGCATCTGGGCACGTGGGAAGAAGATTGAACGAAGACAAACAGGGGGTCTGTATCCGACTCAGCAGAGGGGAGCTGCAGTCCTCATAAGTTCTTTTGTGTAAAACCGTTTCAGCAACGCTCCACATTTCTTGTGAGTTAGTCATCACATGATGTATTTCTAGAGTTCACAACTCAAGGCCACTGGGGTAAGGGAGAGTTTAAAAAGCAGAACAGGGAGGGCAGTCCCAGCCGGGCTCCTTTTCCATCATCTCCAGAAACATAAACAGTGAACATCCACATTTGTACCCTGAGAAGCTAGGGGGATATGTGTTATTATGAAATTAACTAAAAAATTTTTACCTGTCTTGGGGAGGCAGAGAGGCAGGTGGATCTCTGTGAGTTTGAGGCCAGCCTGGTCTACAAAATGAGTCCAAGAGAGCCATGCCTACACAGAGAAACCCTAGCATCTAGGGAAAAAAAAATTACCAGTGTCTTCTTAATTCCTTAGAGTGATGTTTGTTTTGTCTAAATTTGATACAGAGATGACATCACTATGATGACGTCATCTTTCAGATGCTGCAGGACCTGGCCCTGTCCCTCAAGAAGTCTGCTTTCATACCTGAAAGCCTGAGGAACATGGAGGGCGTGATTTACCTGGTTCTTTTCAAAGGCTAACCCTTCCAGAACAACAGGAATGTTGCCTCATTTCATGTTTGCACTGTTTCCCACACATCTCAAATGATTTCAGAGTCAGGGGAATTCATGGCATTGAAAATTGTAGTTCAGAAAGGCCAACTTCAGTACTGAGTCATAGCAACTGCCCAGGGCACCTTGGTAGGAATTTGCCTTGGTAGGCTTTCCTCTCAAAATCAGTAGCAAGTGTGCGGGCATCTTTAGTCCTTCCTGTTTGCGTTCCCCCTAACTTGGTCTTTGTAGGTTCCCAGGCCTGCAAATGGGACCGGACACAGCATGGAGCAATGTGCCTGAAGAGTTGTGAAGACAGGACTAAGGCAAATGCTAGGAGTAGAAACTTCAAACAGGATTATCTCAGTGTCTGCAACGGCTGTTTCACAACCAGCATCACACAGGCAGGAGAAACGCAGGTGCTCCGCTGCCTGCAGGTGAGACAGAGGCTCAGATTCAACTGGGGTGGGATGGAGGTCTTCAAACATGTTGTCTTCAAAGATGCTGCAGGAGAAAGTATTTCTCTGAGCTATACGGGAGTGTGTTAACTGGGTGGAGTCACAGCCACCATTCTGGTCAGATTTAACGCTTTCTACAGAATTGAGGCTATGGCTCTGTTAGCCAAGTGCTCAGCATGCAGGCATGAGGCTGGGGGTTCATCTGCAGCTTGAAACCCTGTTGCTCAGGAGGCAGAGACAGCACCATCCCTAGCTTGCTGGCCTGGTAGCTTAGCATAGTCAGGAGTCACAGGCTAACAAGAGATCTTGCACCAAAAACCAAACCAAATCACCACCAACAAACACAAAACAAACAAACAAAAAAACCAAGGCAGGAGCTGGCTGAGATGGCTCAGCAGGGAGGGAGACCCTCTGCCAAGTTAAGAGCACTTGTACTTGCAGACGGCCAGGCACACACATGGCGGTTCACAACCCTCGGACTCTAGCTCCAAGGGAATCACCATTCTCTTCTGGCCCTCAAAGGACACTGTACACACATGATGTGCATCCATAAAGCAGGCAAAATAATCCATGTACATAAAATAAAAAAATAGATCTTAAATGGTATTTTAATTACCTTTTTATGTATAGCTTATATATAGAATAGATTTTATATATTGAGTCTATGTTCTGTAAATTTACTATTTGTTTATTACTTCTAGCGTCTTTTCTGTAGCTTTTAAATGTACAATTATTCCTTCTGAAGAGGGAGAATTATACACTTTCTTTCCTAATTGCCAAGCCTCTGAGCATGCCTGTGAGGGAGCTTACAGACCAACTTAAACAAAGTCAGGAGAACCACCCTAAATGGCAGTGCTCTTCCATGGGACGTAATCCTAGTACAAAGGAGAAAAGAGCTGAGCACCAATGTTTATCTCTCTCATTTCCCGGTGGCTGGTACAGTATGACCAGCTGCCTCACACTTCTGCCACCACAACTCCCCACTATATGAAATGCACCCTCATATGGCAAACCAAAATCAACACTTCAGATGGCCTTTTCCAGATATTTTGCAACAGCAATGAGAAAAATAAGGATACATATGCATTATTTCCTTTTGAGTTCTGTTGCACCAGCACACAGCAAGTCGGCAGACACCAATGACAAGACAGTGCCACTGCTCCTAGGTGCCACAGGACCACACTTTGTCATTTGCGCTGATGTCAGTGCAAACTGGGGGCATTTCATAGAATCTTTCCAGCAAATTAAGACAACTCACTTGAATCTAGGCTTGGTAAGACCTTGACACTTTGCAGGGTGGATCCAGACCCTGGTTCCTGCTATTGTCTGAGGATCATGTGGCTGACATATGGCTATAAAGCTTTCTCTCTCTGGCTGTGGGAGCACAAGTTATTCTCACTTCTGGGTGGGAACAGGAATCACTTCATCCTTTCACTCGTTCTTTCCCTGACTGGGGAGTCTCCTGTCACTCGCTCACCATTCAGCTAAGCACTTGAAGGGCTTGAATCTGCAGACCTCAGTTGGTGCTCTCTGGTTAGTGACGTCATCCCCATGAATTCTATTAACCCCGGGCTCACCAAATCTAAACCCCAGGCTGATTTGGTTCCTCAGGTTGTCAGAGCTGCCACGCTCTCCTTGGGCTTCTTCCGCCAGAGGGGCTGACAAGGAAGCAGCCGTGCACAGCCAGCTGGACCAATACTAGGGCATTTCTTTTTGCTGCTTAATGAGCCACAACCCCACACTGCCCATGGTCTAACCAGTGAAATTGTTACATTTTTTTTTTCTGAGTCAATAGTTTATGAAAATCCATCTGTTGCTCCAACATGGTCAGAAGTCCGTCTGATCCAATTTTAAGATACAATTAGAGCAACAGCCTAGAGATTTAACCTTCTATGCATGTTTTCTACTCTTATAATAGCCGGTGTGTGGACACCGTTTTCCTGGGCATTATCAATCCAAAGTTGATAGATGGACTGACTAACCCTTTGATCTGTGAAAATGGATGTAAGCTTTGAACATAGACGAAGAATTTGTACTTCTTTATCTACCAAACCAGACTATGTAGGGTTAACTGCCAAACACAAAAAGGAACTGAGCTTGATTTTGTATATTTGCATTTCCATAAGGAAGGGCTGCAGACGGGTCTGGACTCTCAGTCACAGTTTGTGTTGGTTTAATGACAGCATTAGGTTGGCTGGGCAGGAGAGCTCTCTGGCTACATTGTGGAACTTTTTGAATACATATAAGTCTAACAATTATCCTTTGTGGTGAGACATGAGAACTACAAAAGTGGCTTGTTTTCTGTTTTTATTCATTTACTTTTAACCCATGAACTATATCCTTAGAAAATATTAACAGAAAAGCATCACAGCAGACAATTCTACAGTTGACTAAGTTGGTTAGTTATTCTTTTATAGATAAAGAAATGAAACTTATCTTTTGATTGTTACGTTTATACAGGGTCTTTCAGGTTTATTTTTTTATATTTAAATTAAGGTGTGTATGCATGTGTGTGTGTATGTGGGTGGTGGGGGTGGAGGTGTGTGTGTATGTATGTGTATGTGTGTGTGGTGGGGGTGGAGGTGTGTGTGTGTGTAGTGTGTGTGTGGTGTGTGTGTGTGTGTGGTGTGTGTGTGTGGTATACAGCCTCTGTGTGTGGAGGCAGAGGTGTTGGATGTTTCTGAGCTGGCGTTAGAGGACCATGAGCTGCCTGATATGGCTCTGGGGAGCAAACATGGATCCTCCATGAAGGCGGTGCACACTCTTAACTGTTGAGCGATCTCCTCAGCTAGGTGGGGGTCTTGTGCATTCCAGGCTGCTCTCAAACTCACTGTGTAGCAAGGATGACCTAGAACCTCAGATCCTCTTGCCTTATCTCCTGGGTGCTGAGACCACAGAAGGTACCAGCATAGCTGGTTTATCTGCTGTGGGAAGAGAACACAGGGCACTGCACACTAGGCAAGCACTCTACTAGCCTCAGCTTCAAAACACTATGGTAACTATTATTGTAAAAGTAACTTTCATTTGCCCCATTTAATTGTCATCTCAAGGCATACTGCCTCCAGCTGCTAATCTAGGCACAGTCCTGGAAGTTTCTAGCCTCTGTACAATCTAATCTAGGCCTAGAAACTTACTGTCAAATAAACTCATCCTTTCTAGCTCTTTCTGAATTCTGGCTGGCTGGCTCAACTCAGCTGTTCTGGCTCAAACTCCTCTCCGAGATAACTGATTCCACCTGGCTTCTCTGGGCTTCTGACTGAATTGCTCTGTTCCGTCTCCAGCTAACTCTAGCAATCTGTTCTAATCTTCTTGCTCCTCATTCTCCAGCTCGTTCTGTCTTCACTGGCTTGTTCCTTCTTCAGCCGGTCTCTGTAAAACTCTCCTGGTAAAACTGCCTCTGAAGTCCATGAACTGCCACGAACTCAACCCGACTGCACTGCTTCTCAACTCAATGACTCAATCAAACTGACTAGAACTCAGAGATCTGCAGGCCTCTGTCTCCTGAGCGCTGGGATTGAAGTTGTGAATCACCACCTGGTGCTCCAGTGCAGAAGACAAAGCATAAGGTAGGAAGCTTGGCAGGAAGAGGAAGATGGCGGGGAGGGCATGACTTCCAAACAGCAAGGTAGACACTAAGGGATGATACTTAAATCTGACTCTTGTGGTTGGAACTGTGTCCTCTACCCAAGTCTATGGACATTCCAACTCTAGCTGTGATTGTGAGCCTACTGTGGAGTTTTTGGAAATACAGGACTTGAATGGAGGCCACACTTTCTGTCCCTGAACTTACTAAGGAGGAGTATCTAGTCACGGGGCTGATTCATCATTTACCTACAAAACAGCAGCCTGACTCCAAGTCCTCAGCATTGCAGTCCTTGAGGCCTATGTTATGCATATTTTAAAAGAACACTCACCTCTGTTCTTTTTCTTCTTTGAAGCTATTAACTGACATTTATTAGACACTTAGGATTTGCTGGGCCTGACGAGACTCAGTCTAAATCTGACTGATGATGTCCATATAAGAACAGAGTAGGCTCAGGAAGAACGGCTGGAGGATGCCACAGTGAGGCACTGACCAACAAGAAACACCCATGATTCACAGTTACCCGAGGCACTAGGGAGAGGCTGGGAGAGACCCTCCTAGAGCCTCCTGAGGTCCTGCTGACTGACTCATCGACTTTGAATTTATGACTTTTTAACTCCATCAAAGCCCTGCTGTATAAGCCACCAAGCTTGGGGTAGGGGTGGGGGGGCTGTTACACTAGAAAACTAGTGTAATGACCTGAACTTAAACTTGACTGAGTTACTTACTAGTTTGATATCTTGAGGAATTATTATTGAGTTTGCGGAAGAGTAAGAGCACAATAAGAAGAAATCCCATTAATCCCATAAAACTAGGTCCCTCACTGAGTCTCATGAGAAGTACTTAATAGATGTTAGTTAATCAGACGCCTCAGAGGAAAAAGTACGGGTGAATGTTACTTCAAAATACACCTAATAATTAATTGTGAGATCTGGAGTCACAATGCTCAAGGCATATTATAGATCAGTGGTTCCCAACCTTCCCAATGCTGTGCCCCTTTAATACCATTCCTCGTGTTGTAGTGACCCCCAACCATAAAATTATTTTCATTGCTACTTTATAACTATAATTTTGCTACCCTTGTGAATCATAATATAAATATTTTTGAAGATAGAGGTTGACCAAAAGGGTTAAAGGGTCAAAGCCCACTGTTGCTGTAAACAGACAGCACACAATGCTCTTTTTTTCTTTTTATAATTTATTTTTTAGAATTTATTCACTTTACATCCTGACTGTATTCCCCCTTCCTTGTCTCCTCCCATTCCCACCTTTCCTTCCTCTTCCCCCCTCCCCCCTCCCCTAGTCCTCAGAAAGGGGGAGCCCTCCTCCTCTACCATCTGACCTCAGCCTATCAAGTCTCATCTGGACTGCCTACATCTTCTTCCTCTGTAGCCTGGCAAAGCTGCCCTGCCAGAGATAAGTAATCAATGAGTGGGCAACAGAGTCCATGTCAGAGGCAGCCCCTGCTCCCCTTACTAGGGGACCCACACGGAGACTGATCTGCCTATTATCTACATCTGAACAGGGGGTCTAGGCCCTCTCCATGCATGGCCCTTGGTGGTGCATCAATCTCTGCAGCCCACATCCCCCCACCCCCGGGCCCAGATTCCACAGCAAGGTCAGAGATGTAACACAGTCCACCTGTGTACTCCTCTATTCATCCCTCTACCTCTCTATTCTTTACGTGTCTGTGGGGCAGCGGCCAGTGAGGCCAGAAGGCTGTGAGCCACCTTCTATGGGTTCTGGGAACAGAACTCATGTCCTCTGGAACAACAACAAATATGCTTTAACCCCTGAGTCCCCCCTTCAGCCCATCATCCATCTATCTGTCCCTTAAGGCTTTGATCAAGTAAATGATGCCAATGGCATCCAGAATGGGAACTAACCCAGTACAACCGTTTACTAGTGAGTGTGTTGCTGCTGCTGCTGCTGCTGCTGCTGTTGTTTGTTGTTTTGCACTTTTTCTTTGTTTTTCTGTTTTGTTATGTTTGCACAGAAGATTCAAACCCTAATTCTGTGTTGATTCCTTATGGATCTGATGATGTCCATGCCAAAACATTCCACGGGTCCCTTTTAAAATTGCAGGAAATGTCTTGCTCAAATTACTTATGACTTTATGTCTACTCTTGGGACAAGTCTGGACATACCAGGAATAACTATAACACACATAATTCTGAGCTCTCAGATGAACTTTATATAAAGAGAACCTGTGGAGAACTATAAGGTCTATCTTCTTTATATATTTTTATATCAGGCCTGACATCTAAAATGAACTGAGATGTGCACTGAGAACTGTCAGGTATGATGGCATGGGAGTTGTCAGGATAGGATCTCCTGTGATTCACATGCTGCAAGCAAGTGTCACTATTAGAACCCTCCAGTGATCCGTGCCCTGGCTGAGCTGCCATTCTGTGTACACACACCTGTGTGCTCACGTATGTGAATTCCACCACAGTTCATAACTGCACGCCATCATGTTATAAGAAATCAAGAGGTGATGATGTGAGGAAAAGATAAGTGAACAGAACCTACAAGTAAACAGTAAAATCAGCAGCAATTACAAGCCTACCAGGGAACAAACTAGGCAAAACAGAAAAGGAGAGACTTCCAAAGATTAAAAATCATGATGTATACATCATTGTAATTTGCTTTGCTTTGGTTTTGGTGGGTGGGGTTTAGAAGGGTCTCACTACATGGTCTTGGATGAGTTGGCACTTACTATGTATCCCAGGCTGGCAAAGAATTCATGACAATCCTTTTGATTCAGTCTCCCGAGTCCAGAAATTTGATGTTTCTGACAGTCATAAAAGCCCCAGGTCTGATTCAGCACTACACACCCACATACTTTTTCAACCACTGCTACTCAGACAATGATTTCCCCTAATGATCTAATTTTTTAGTTTAATCAACAGCTTCAGTGTCTGCCAACAAAACACTTAGCTTTGGTCCACTAGTGGCCACCATTTTTAGCCAGAGAATCTATTCTTTGTTTTCCATGTGCCCGCAAGTTCACTGCAGTTAGTTTTCATATTAAGTATTATTATTAGCAGTAATGATTACAGCTTTCCTCTTCAGTGAAACCCTGGTTACTGTAAAAGGGGGTACCTTTTAAGAAACTGATGCTTTTGCTTAGCTATTCAGCCAGCTACGTAGCTGTCATATGGGAGGGGAATGGATGCCAGTATGCATAGTTTAAAGAGCGTGGAGTCTGATAACTGCATAGATAAAACAGTCACAATACTGGATGTAGTGGTGCATGGCTGTAATCCCAGCACTGGGGAGGCAGAGGCAGGTGGATCTCTGTGAGATCGAGGCCATCCTGGTCTACAAAGTGAGTTCAGGACAGCCAGGGCTACATAAAGAAACCCTGTCTTGAAAAACAAACTGAACAACAACAACAACAACAACAACAACACAACAACAACAACAAAACAGTTAGGACAGAAGATGATAAACGCATTCTTGACTAGTTATAGTACGTGCATCTTGTTGTGCTTCGAAGTGTAAAGGCCGAGCAAGTGAGCCAAGGCCTCCTATAGCCACGCTGCAGAGCCAGTGCCACACAGAATGCTCCTGGGAAGAATAACTTGCAGATCATCAAAAAGTCTAGTGGACGAATTTTTCTTGTATAAGAAAATAACATGTGGAGCCTGGAGAGGCAGCTCAGTGGTTGAGAGCAATTGCTGCGCTTGCAGAGGGTCCAAGTTTGGTTCCAATACCTGCCGGGTAGGATCTGACAACTTCTTCTGTCCCTCTCAGGCACCCACATGCATGCATAAACTAATAATGAATCATGCGTGTATACACACTAACAAAAATAAATTTAAAAGAAAAGCTACTTGTTTAAGAAGCATATAATATCTTGGAATTGACAGAAGTTGGTTAAGTCTGAGGAAGGGAGCTGGACTAAAAGCCATGGTCAGCGAATGAACCTATGCTACTAGGAATCCACCCTCATTGAGAAGCCAGAATTCTAGCTGAGTAGTTTAGAACCTGCTGGGTAGTTGTGAGTAAGAGGCATTGTGTATCCTGGCTGTTTAAGGATGATTTGTTGTTCTATGGGAAACAATCAAGGAAGCCGTAGATTAGGGCGAGAGGATATGGGATGGGGGAGGGGGGGTGATGCTGGAGGGAAGAGCCACGGCTTGAGTTAGCGAACTGTGGGTCACAGTGGCCATGGGAGGCTTTGAGCAACATTTAGGGTGCAACGTTAACTGGACTTGATGGCAGCATATATAGAGACTGAGGCATCAGATCCGGAGATAAGCTTAGCCTTAGACAGGACTGCCCACAGTTGCAACTTAGCACACAGGGCGGGTGTGGACTGAAGTAAGTTTGGAGGCAACTGGAAGTTAGATAGGTTTTCTTCGTAAAGCCCTCTTGCCTCCTCCTGACACCTATGAGACAATGGCTCTTAACTACCCACCTTTCCATATGGCTAACCACAAAGCACTGCTCTTCCTAAGGATGAATGCCCTGGTGATGTTAGAATGTTAAAATCTAATTGTTGAGATGGATTGGCTTCTGTTTCTCTTGGAAAGGAGACAATGCCCCTGGCTAAGAGCAAAAAACTGTTGGATCTGGGACTTAGTGGGTGTCTTAGTGTGGGTTCCCACTGCTGTGATGAGGCACCATAACCAAAGAAAAGTGGGGAGGAAAGAGTTTATTCAGCTTAGGCTTCCACATCACAGTTCCTCATGAAAGGAAGTCAGGACAGGATCTCCAGGAGGGCAGGGACCTTGAGGCAGGAGCTGAGGCAGAGGCCATGGAGGGGTGCTGCTTACTGGATTTCTCCCCATGGCTCTCTCAGCCTGCTCTCTTATAGAACCCAGGAGCTCCAGTTCAGGGATGACCCCTCCCACAGTGGGCTGGGCCCTGCCCCACCAATGCCTTACAGGTTGCTTAGTACTAGAGTCTAAGGACATTTTAATTGAGGTACTCTCCTCCCAGATGACTTTGGCTTGCATCAAGTTGACATAAAACTCTCTAGCCCAGAACATAAAACACCAAACTGGAAAACTTGACATGGAAGAACTTTAACAAAAAACATTTGGGCTGAATGCCATCAACTACGGCAGCACCAGCGTATTGCCCTTTTCTGTTTGGTGCTGAGCTTGTAAGCCACACGTGGGCATGTTAGCTGCCTGGAGGCACAGAAGTATGGAAGAGGCGGACAAGCTGATTCCTTCAGACTTTTGGGGTTTCATGATGGACGTGTGGGGTACTCCAGCAAAAGGCCAAGACTCCTGTAAACAAGGAGACATCAACTAATGTTGACTGAGGGCACATGCATGCCAAGTGACTGCATTTCCCTCACACAGACCCCAGAACGCCCTCAGAAACATTTACAGACAAGCACAGAGATATGGTGGCATAATGAAGAGTCTGCAGTGATGATCATAGACCTAAACACTGGCCAGTGAGAAGGGCCACACACAGCATGGCCCACAGACTTCCATGATGTAAAGATCCCAGGAACAAACTCGGAGAGCTGGATGAACCGAGAGTGAAGTTGATATTGTTGAAATATCAGCAGGACATGGAGGTGGAGGAGAAACCGTGAGGCCAGAGTGAGTGAATAGACAGGAAGAGGTTGCTGAGGGTTGGGGCTGAGGGTTTGTAAGGCAAGTGACAGGGACCTTAGGTCAATCTATTGTCAGCAACAGAACATTCTGAACACTGCAACAGAAAACAAGGGAACCGTGGGTATGACTATGATGAAACAGTTGGCTACGGGTTCTAACACATGCATTTCACTGACCATGCACCAAGTTGTTTCCTCTACTTCCTGCTTCCCGCCGTTTAGTGTAGATGTTAACATCTTTCAGCTTTGCCCATAGACCTACATATTTGTGCCAAGAATTTCATAATTGTCTCATTTCTATGAGCAGAGCACCAGAAATCAGCAATAAGATGTCAAAATGCACATCTCATCACACCCCAGGAAGCCTATGGACTCTTCTGTCAACCCACTGAAATCAGAGAAGGGAAACTGGTGGTTTGGGAAAGTTATCCTGAATAAAATAGACAAGATTCAAAAGCTGTGGCTGTATAATATTTTTTTCAAGCTACTGAAAAAAAATTTAATCATCCAGATTATTGTGCCAAGTGCATCCTTTCTGAGACAAAGAAAACTCTCAAGGGAAACATTTTCTTTGTGAAAATTTTATTTATTTTTATGTTTGTGTATATATGTGTGTGCCTGCCTTTCTGTTTGTATACCATGTGCACATGCAGTATTCAGAAAAGCCAGAGGGGGGAGCCTAATACCCTGGAACTGGAATTACGGGTGCTTGTGAGCTTCTATGTGCACTCTAGGAATCAAACTCTGGTCCTTTGGAAGAGCAGCAAGTGCTCGTTACCACTGAGCCATCTCTCCAGTTCTGGAAATATTTTTTCTATTAAATGCTGATTACAGTTTCTCTCCCTCTACTCCCAGCTCCTTGCCACTTCCTTCCTACCTGGATCCGCTCCCTGTCTCTGATTAGAAAAGAATGGGCTTCTACGAGAAGAAAGCCAAACATAACAAAGTAAAATGTAATAAGACAAAACCTCTCACATTGGAGTTGGGCAAGGCAAACCATGTGAAGGGAAAGATCCCCAAGAAAAGTCAAAAGACTCAGAGACTCCTCATCCACACATTTATGGGTCCCATAAGGACACTAAGCTGAAAGCTACAGTATAAGCGAAGGACCTTGAGCAGCCCTGTGTCAGCGTCAGCCCTGTGTGTTCTGCTTCGGTCTCTGTGAGTTCATTCGAACTTTGCTCAGTTGTTAATAAAGTATCAAAGTCCACACTGTGTATTTTGGCTTTACTTCATAGATGTTGAGGAACCGCAAATCTTAGAGTATTTATTCCAAAATAAATGAAAGTCACAGATGACAAAGTCTGTTCCAAAGTGTGTGAGGTGCACCGCTAAGTAGACGCCGAGTGAGGCTGGATCCCTTTTCATCCCTGTGGGTGGACATTCTCAGTACCCGCAGGAGTCTCACAATCTTAGCTGCTCACTGCTTCCCTCCCAAGGGTTTCCTTTGAAAACGGACACCAGTCAAACAAATCATCCTGTCTTAAAACATGGTACCCTCACCGACCCGTTACTATGGTCCCAGCACTGCAAGAAGATCATGGGATTAAGGCCGGCTTGGTTTATGCAGTAAGTTTTAGGCTGGCTTGGGTTACATTGCAAAATTCTGCTTCTGATAAAACAAACACCTCAAAACAGAACAATTAACCCAAGCTATTGCCTTCCTTCGTTCTCCCCCACCAATTCATTCTCCACTTAAAAGCCTTTCTTCATAGGGGGTTGCACATTGGGGTGCTCCATGCTCACTCCCTCTAGCTCTCTGGCTGTGTCTTTGCAGGCCTCTGCTCACAGTGACGTGTGGTGTTGCCGCAGTTCAGTTGTCCTTTTAGTTATCCAAACTGCACACACACCATTCAATACATTACTGTGCTGTAACCTTTTGAAGGCATTGTTTTAGATTCTGCCTGTCTGTCTCTATGTGCACAACATGCAAGTATTGACAACAGAGGGCAGAGAGGGCATTAGGACCCCGGGAGCTGGAGTTACAGATGGGGTTGTGTGTAACCGTATGCAGGTCCTCTGCAGGAGCAGCAAATGCCCTTGCTGCTGATCTGTTTCTGCAGCCCCCTATAATGTTGTTGTTATGCATTATTCTGCCAGAGAATAATCACATTATTATTTCGTTATAGTTTCATTATGTAGGTTTTTCCACCAAATTACTTCCTCAGCGGGATGGAAATATCTTTTATCTTCATATTTTCAACTTCCAATTCAAAACTTGACACTCCGTAGGCATTCGTATCACAGTGGCCCCTTTGTGACAATTTGTCATTGCAGAGGAGAGAGCGCTTTGCTCTGGCTCACTCTGCTAACCTCCTTACATTGCAGGAGCAGAAGTGTCACCAGACACAGCAGCACAGATGCCCCTTGGCTGTGCACGTCCATTTCTGTAGTCCAGTATAGACGACACACTCATCGCGACTCTAGATTTGAGAGTTTCTGGTTCTCTTAATCCATTTTTTTTGTCTGTTTTTGCTGCTATAATGAACACCTAAGACTGTATCTGTGAACATAAAAACCTTGTTTTGAATGACTGTTCTATGAACTGCCAAGTTCAAGGGCAGACTTGCCAGTCTCTGGTTTCTGGTGAAGCTCTCCTGCTGCTAAACTCACAGCTGGCCCAGCCTCCCAGTCCTGCCTCATTGGAAATCAGTTCTTGATACCTGAACTCCGACAAAGCACAAAGATCACCTGCCAGAGAGCACCTCGATACAGATAGAGCAAGTCTGTTGTGGGTCTCCAAAGTGTACACTTCATAAACATGCAGGTCAGGCTTGCAAAATGGACACATCCAGGGACTTTAAAAACACATACAAGTAGACACTAAACATTCTAGTGCAAAGTTAAATTGTCAGAGGAGGTTAAGGAAAGCAGAGAAAGATGAGCACCAGGGAAAACAGCACAAGTTCACCAGCGTGGCCAGATGCGCCTAGTCTGAAACCACAGCTGGATGGCACTGAGGATCCACCTAAGTTTTTTGAGGCAGGAAGATTAGGTCCCTGTGGATTTGATCTCTAAGGTCTTACAGATTGTCAGCTCTCGAAGGGAGGGTAGAGAGTTGCAGGATGCAGTTAAAGCTATTGGGATGTGTTTCTAACAGCAGAGTTTCTCCTTCAGAGAAGACGGGTGTGCTGCCCCCTTCATGAAGGCAATGGAGGAATTACACAGGGCCCTCATGGCGATGGCTAAACACAAGAATAGCTCACTGTGTTTCAAAAAAAGGCTAGAAGGTGTTGCTGAGTTACCTACTAGATATTTAATTTTATTATTGAAAAATGTTTACAGATGCTATTTTCTTGCTTACTGTCATTGACACATAAGTATTGGAAATATATAGAAATGTGTGCAGGGAAATGACTAAATGTAGGGTAGTTACTATATTGTACGTCACCTGCCACTTCAGCAAAGGAAGAGTGAGATTTGGACAAAATTGCTGACACCTGATACACACAGTGACGTGAGGATGTTAATGGTGCTACACACTGTCAATTACTCCAGTCCCAGACTTCTTATAAACCAACAGAAGTTAATCAAATACTTGAATTTTTATAAAAATAAGGACTACACAAGTTACAGAAGGAGTTAAGACATACTATTTTAGAAATTATTTGCCAATTTCCTGGCAAAAACGTAGGTAGCAACTGACCATTGGTGCCCAACCTCAAGGACACATGCACACTGCGGAAGTGGCAGAGAATGGAAAGACGGCACGTGCCAGGGAACCAGGAAGTCAGCTGTGACATAGTGTCTACTGCATATGACAAGGACACTGCACCCACAAAATCTCAAAATAATGGCTGCCTAAATAAGACCTGGGCAACCACAGTCTTTGGCATGCCGATATGAATGAGGGAACTCTCACAAGGCCCCGCCCACAGATGAAGAGCTACAGGCAACTAATGGCTGCTGAAAAGGGAGAATCAGTCTTCTCCAGCTATGAGGCCCCAAATAGGTTATCCAGTCCCAAGTGGTCAGCCATAAACATGCACGCATGAGTAACAGTAAATGGATTTGGCAGGCTTTTATATATACATATGTGTGTACATGTGTTATAGATATATATTTATATACATAACTAAAGAAGTCATAAAGTTGAAAGAAAGAAAGTGAGGGTGACATGGGGGTTAAGGGGGATGGAAATGATATAAACATAGCATTCATGTATAAAAATCTTTAATTTTACTTTTAAATCTAAAATATACAAAATGGAAAACTCAACAACTAAAAGTATTCTTTCCTAGTTTTCAAAGGACTGAAAATATAAATAAAACAAATGCATTCTTAAGTCAGACTCAGTGCTCTGGGAAACCCCTATGGTGAGTGACATAATCTGCATGTCCCCAAATAAGGTTTGGCATGAATAGCATGACAGGAAAGGAAAACATGTGTTCAGAGTGTCAGTCCTATTTTGGAGAAAGGCCACCTTTCTATGGTGCAAGTGCTACCATATACACCCTCTGGTATATTGTGACATGGTTGCTAGGTAACTGTCTCTTGCCTATGACCTATGCATGGTACTCTGTGGCTATAGGTTGAAGAGCAGAGTAACTTTCATGGGTAATCAGTCTTGTGCATGTTGCTTTCATTTTGTCTTGTTATTGCAGTCTTGTGATCAACCTCAAGGTCTTGAACATGCTAAACACTTCCACCCCAGGCCACACCTCCACCCTGCTGCTCAGCCCCAGTGAGTCAGGTCTGATTTTTGAGGACATAGTCTACTGAAATTGCCCATTTTTATTCATTCTGTGCCTGTTCTGAGGAGGAAATCCACAGACTAGCCTCACTTCCCATTGTCCACTTTCCAATCTTGCTCCCCCTGGACCTTGAACATCCATCCAATTCACTGAGCTGATTTTCTTTGGGCCTTGATTAGCTCTTGTCTCTAGGCACCTCTCTCATGGAGCAAAAGGCACAACCAAGGACGCTGCTCGAATCCTGGCCACCATTTCCCATCATGCATTTCTGAAAGGGTAACTGGGGCAAGCTTGTACTGCTGCAGCTTTCCGTACTGGACAGTGCTTGCTAATCTATTGTGTGGTACAAGAACAGAGCTCTATACTCCAATTATTGGTGACAAGGAACTTTCTGGTCTGCATTAAGGGAGAAGAGGCAATTTAGTGGTAGTAGAAACCTTAGTAATTTGAGCCAGCTGTTCATCCAAATAGCTTTTAATTTCTGTCACCGCCAGTCCCATGTGCATCATGTATATCTGCTGATGGAGTTTCTCTGTGAATCTTTATGAACATGGAACAACGCACAATACCTCAGTCAACTTGTGAGATTATCCCAAACTCTCTGGATTTTATGCTCAGATTCACCTTTAAGAATTCATTCAGGTCGCTCGCGGGCTGGAGGCAAGATGGAGGAGTACGCGAGAGAGCCGTGCCCTTGGCGAATTGTGGATGACTGTGGCGGTGCCTTTACCATGGGTACCATAGGTGGCAGTATCTTTCAAGCTTTCAAAGGTTTTTGAAATTCTCCAGTGGGAGTAAACCACAGACTCTGAGGGAGTTTGACATTAAAACCAGGGCTCCACAGTGGGGAGGAAGCTTTGCAGTTTGGGGAGGACTGTTTTCCATGACTGACTGTAGCATGGTTCAGATAAGAGGCAAAGAAGACCCCTGGAACTCCATCACTAGCGGTGCCTTAACGGGAGCCATCCTGGCAGCAAGAAATGGACCAGTGGCCGTGGTTGGGTCAGCTGCGATGGGTGGCGTTCTTCTAGGTTTAATTGAAGGAGCTGGTATCTTGTTGACAAGATTTGCCTCTGCACAGTTTCCCAATGGCCCTCAGTTTGCTGAAGACCACCCCCAGCTGCCTTCAAGCCAATTACTGACCTCACCCTTTGGAAACTACCAACAGTATCAGTAGGACTTTTCCCCAGGATCCTGTACCTGGGTGAACTGTAGTTCTGTAGGCTCAGAATATCACATTACAGTCTGTTGAAAGCCTTAGGTGGGGCAACAGTGACCAAGCGGGCCGCAAAGAGACATTTGGCACATTTTTCTATTTAAGAGACTCAGAGGGAAGAAAAGATACTGATTTTGTTTATTCATGCTTGGACTGCATTTATGATCAAAATAAATGTCTAATACCATGTTTAAAAAAAAAAAGAATTCACTCAGAATCTCTAACGTGTCTTTCTGATACACACTTTTAAAGAACCATTAGAGTCTGCTTTGATCCCCTGCTGGGTGGAGTCTTTCAGAGGACAGCTATGGTAGGCTCCTGCCCTGTTCCTTCTCTTCAATTGCTTCCAGTGTCTATTCTATTTGCCCTTCTGAATGAGAATTAAGCATCCTCCCTTGGGTCCTCCTTGTTACTTAGTTTCTTTAGGTCTGTTTATTGTAATATGGTCATCCTGTATTATACGGCTAATATCTGCTTATAAGTGAGTATATACCATGCGTGTCCTTCTGGGTCTGGGTTACCTCACTCAGGACGTTCTTTTCTAGCTCTATCTATTTGCCTGTAGATGTCATGATGTTCTTGTTTTTGATAGCTGAATAGTATTCCATTCTGTATATGTACCACAGTTTGTTTATCCATTCTTCAGTTGAGGGACATCTAGGTTATGTCCAGTTTCTGGCTATTAAGAATAACACCACTATTAACATAATTGAGCAAATGTCCTTGTTGCATGGTAGAGCATCTTTTGGGTATATGGCCAGGAGTGGTATAGCTGGGTCTTGAGGTAGAGCTGTTCCCAGTTTTCTATGAAACCTTCAGATTGATTTCCAAAGTGTTTGTACTACTAGTTTGCACTACCACAAGCAGTGGAGGAGTGTTCCCCTTTCTCCACATCCTCGCCAGCATGTGCTATCACTTGAGTTTTTTATCTTAGCCATTCTGATAGTTGTATGATGAAATCTTGGAGTTGTTTTGATTTGCATTTCCCTGATGGCTGAGGACGTTGAGCATTTCTTTAAGTGCGTCTTGGCCATTCAGTATTCTGCTCTTGAAAATTCTCTGTTTAGATCTGTGCCCCATTATTTTCATTTGATTATTTGGTTTGTTGGTGCTTAATTTATTGAGTTCTTTACACACACACACACACACACACACACACACACACACACACACACACATATATATATATATATATATATATATATGCCCTCTATCAGATGTAGGGTTGGTGAGATCTTTTCCCAGTCCGTAGGCTGTCACTTTGTTTTACTGATGGTGTCCTTTGCTTTATGGAACCTTTTCAATGGGCAGAGCACAGGGAGGCCTATGGATAAATTAGAGCCTAGAAGGACCTGGAGGGGACAGGAGCTACCCAAGGAGAACAACAGGGCCAACAAATCTGGGCCCAGGAGGCTGGGGGAGACTGATGCACCAAACGAGGACCATGTATTGAGAAGGCCTAGGCCCCCTCACTCAGATGTAGCCAATAGGCAGCTCAGTCTCCATATGGGTCCCCTATTAAGGGAAGCAGGGGCTGTCCATGCCATGGACTCTGTTGCCTGCTCTTTGATCACTTCCCACTGGTGGGGTGCCTTACCATGCCACAGATGAAGAGGATGCAGGCAGTCCTGATGAGACTTGATAGGGTAGAGTCAGTTGGTAAGGGAGAAGGGCTCCCCTTCTTGGAGAACTAGGGGATGGGAGGAGGGAGCTGAGGGATGGAGGGTGGGGCCAGGAGGAGACATAGGAGGGGGCTACAGTTGGGATGTAAAGTGAATAAATTTTTAAAAAATAAATGAAAGTTAGAAAAAAAAAACTTATTATGCTACACATACCTAATACATGTGCATTCAAATAAAGACAGTTTTACTGTTACTCTTTAAAAAAAAAAAAGAACCATTAGATTTGCTGAGCTATAAGGCTGGAGCAGCTGAGCAGTCAGAGTGGCAGCCTGGAGCGCTGCAGAGCTTCTGTTGCTCCTGTGCTACGCTCAGACCTGGGAGGATCTACTTTGGCGAGAATTCCGGAAGAGGACATTAGATGTATCAGCTTGTCCTCAGCCTCGGGAGAGATGCCTTGATCCTTCCCAGGCCACTACAGACATCCAATGGAGGCACTGGCCACAGCAGTTTTGTGCTTTCCCCTACAACCTCGCAGAATCCTGTGGACTAGGTCCCATTTGCACAGTACCCTTACCATACTGGATAATCGTGATAACCCTGTGGAATGGCGTGGTGGTTTTCAAGATGCCGACCCTGTGGTTTGCAAAATATGTTTCTGTCCACTATGAATTTTAAATACGTCCAAAAGCCTTTAAAACAGCTGTAGCTATAATGGAGTCTTATGATATAAGAATTAGAAAAATGGTAAATTTGGACAGAGGCATCAAAAAAAAAAAGAGAGAGGGGAGAGGGTGTGATTATAGGGTTTTTGTTGTTGTTGTTTGTTGTTGTTGGTTTGTAATTCAAGCTATTATTACTTTAAAACTTCCTATTTTAAGTTCAAGGTGTTATATAGAAACTTCATGGTAACCACAAAAAAAAAAAAATCTATAGTAGATGTATAACGCATTACAAAAGGATTCAAAGAAGACCACCACACAAAACCAAAGGAAGACAGAAAACTAGGTAAAAAAGAAACAAAAGATTTAAAAAGTCAGGAAGAAAATTACACACTGCACTGAGACCGTCTTAGGTGTTTTCCATGTTGCCTTTCTACTATATAAACTCAATCAATTGCTAACAAGCCCACTGTGGCAATCCTGTTAATCACTGTGATGACCTGAGTTCAAATACCCCACATCCACATACAGCTGGATAGGACAGCACACACCGATGATTCCAGTGCCCCTACAAAGAGATGAGAGACAGACATAGGCGAATCTCCAGAAGCTTCCAGGCCAGCTAGGCCAGCATACACACACACAGCGCACAAAGACACTCTGCCTCCAAGCATGATGGAAGGCAAGCATTCTGTGCCTCGGTGAGCCCACTCTCTAAGGAGGAAACACTATACAGTTTCCTGAATAGCCACAGCAGTGTCCACACATGTGTTCAAGCAGAGAAGTGAAGGCCCCTCCTGGATGTGTGTGCTCACGTTTCCTTGTCCTCACTCCTGAGGTCTTATTACTAAAGAGGAAGGATTTTTTTTTTTTAAGCCTGCATGGCATCACAAACTTGAGACTGGCCACTGTGGAAAGCCTCAGTAGAAACTATAACTATTTCTCCCTTAAAGTTCTGTTTGCTGGGTTAGGGACGTGGCAGTGCACAAGGCCCGAGAATTGATCCCCAACATGAAAAAAAAAGTTGCTAAGTATTTTAGCAATTAATTCTATTCTGTAATTTAGGATATCTGTATTTTGTAACTGTGAACAATATTCTTTACTGTATCTCATCATGCATGCTCACAAGCATATCTTCTTAAGAATTTAAAAGGATGATGAATGATGATGAAGATGAAGATGATGGTGATGATGGTGGTAAGGAGGAGGAGGCGTATAGCATGTATGTGTGTGTGCACAAGCATCCCGCGGCACTCCTATGGAGGTTAGAACAAAGCTTTCGGTAGTCACTGTCTCCTTCCGTTTTATGTGGGTTCTAGAACATGACCTCAGGTCAGTAGGCTCCTACTGCAAGCACTTTTACCCACCAAGCCATCTCACCAGTCCATGCACGCACGTCTTCAGCTGTGAATCTAGAGTATGGTTTGGCCCTTAGATATAAATAATTTCAACTTCACAAATGAATTTCAACTCCAAACTTAGGCAAGCGCAAAGAAAGAAGTAGATTTCCCGTTCCATCCAAGCTTTACTGACTTTTGCATCTGGGAAGGCAACCATCCTATTGGAACAATTGGGAATTCAAACTTACTAAGGAGTGTTCATTTTAGACGAAGTAATCCAGGGGGAAATGGCCTGCAGAGTGCAGACATAGGATGCAGAAACAGGCCACTCAGAAGGCAGGGAGGGCATGTCCCCGGCTCTGACTGTGGCTTCCCGTTCTGTTCCTTCTACAGACGCTTTAAAGGCAAACCGAGGAAGCTGCGTGCGCTCTGTGGAGGCTGACAGAGAGGAGCCACAGTGAAGTGATTTCATGTTAAGACAATGAGCCAGTAATGATGGATCTTTCAAAGAATGTTTTTGTCAACAGGAAATGAAGAGTCTTTCAAAGAATGGTTCTGTCAACAGGAAACCTGAGTCATAAATAATTATCTAATTATTAATCATGTTTCAAGCAGTCAGATTTTTTTTTTTTGGGCGGTTGAACACTCTCAGCAGTTTGCTGAATTCTAAGCTAATTTTTCAATTAGCAACTTATAATTCAAAACTAAAGTGGCAAAAACACTGAATTTAGATAAATATATTTGCATACATGCTTCGAGAGTTTGAATAAGGTGGACTGACAATCTTGAGTGAGTATTCAATTCAAAAAATTTATAGTTTTACAATCAGCAAAATATAATTTTATAGCATTTCTATCATGAAAAACTGTTCATCTCATCTGTTTGTTAGCAACCTCTATTTTCACACTAGATACCAGGTATGCTTTGTCAATATCATTCCTTTTGATAGCTCAGTAATATTCCATTGCTGGGCCAGACCACATTTTCTTTATTTATGCATCTGCTGATGGATGCATTGCTTGTTTCTACATTTTTGAAAACGTGTAAACACTACTGTTATACACACTGCTGTACTCAGTGTGAACACATTTTCATTTTTACACCTGTGAAGATTTGGGTCAGACACTTGCTATCTACTTAGGCTTCTAGGAAGAGACACGCCATATCACAGACACTCCATCTCGCTCTGCAGCTTGAGTCCCCTTAGGACAGGAATGACTTCGGCGTCTTCTGTTTTCCTCTTGCTGTTGGATTCTCCCACTTTGCTGTTGACTTAGAAGCTTGACAGCCTTCTGTCTACGCGTCAGTCTCTTCAAGTGCCTCCTGTTTGGGTTTTGCAGTCTTTCTTGGACCTGTATTTGCCAGATGTGTTTTTTGTTGCATTTGGGGAGTCTCCAGCCAAGTCGTTTCTAAGTCCGGGCTCCATTGGACATGCTGTTTTCTGGGCTCTGTCAACCTCCGGGGGCTCTGTTTTATTTCCTTTTCTCTTACCTAACCCCCCCGCTATCTGCCTGCCCTCCTCTTCTCCTCAGAAAAAGAGAGCCTCCCGTAGATATCAATCTGACTGGAGACATCAAGTTGTAGTAGGCCTAGGCACATCGTCTCCTACTGTGGCTAGGCAAGGCAGCCCAGTCAGCTGAAAGGGATCCCAAGGCGGCCTACAGAATCAGATACAGCTCCTGCTGCTGCTGTTAGGAGTCCCACAGGAAGACTGAGCTGCACCACTGCCACATATGTGCTGGGGACCTAGGTCCATCCCAAGTATGCCCTCTGTTTGGTGGCTCAGTCTCTGTGGGTCCATACGGGCCCATGTTAGTTCGTTCTGTATGTATTCTTGTGGTTGGCCTCTGTGGCTCCTTCAAATCCTTATCCATCTCTTCTATAGAATCCCCCAGACTCTACCTAATGTTTGGCTGTGGGTCTCTGCATCTGTTTCCATCAGTTGCTGGGTGAAGCGTCTCAGATGACTGCTATGCTAGGAGCCGTCTGTAAGTATAGCAGTATATCATCAATGGCGTCAAAGGTGGGCGCCCTCTCTCATGGCATAGGTCTCAAGCTAGGCCAGTCATCGGTTGATTATTCCCTCAGTTTCTGCCCTACCTTTCCCCAGTTTGCAGGAGGAATTGTGGGTCTAATATTTTGTGCCTGGGTTGGTGTCCCAATCCCTCCATTGGGAGACTTTTGTGGTTACAGGAAATGGCCAGTTCAGGCTCCATATCCCCCATTGCTGGGAATCTTAGCTAAGGTCACCCTCATGGATTCCTGGGAGTTTCCACTGTCTTAGCTTTCTAGTTCCTCCCAGAGATACACATCCTCACCGACTTCAGTCCTCTCTCCCCATACTCTCCCTCCATCCTCTCCTCACTTGATCTCTCCTGCTGACCTCTCCACCCCCTCACCCACCCAGTTCACTCTCTTCATCCATCCCAGTGTCTATTCTATTTCCCTTTCTCTGTGAAATTCAAACATCCCCCTATGGGCTCTCCTTTTTACTTGGCTTTTTTGGGTCTGTGATGGTAGCAGGGCTATCCTGTACTTTATGGCTAATATCCATTTATAAGTGAGTACAGACCATGCGTGTATTTCTGGGTCTGGTTACCTCACTCAGGATAATCTTTTCTAGTTCCATCCATTTGCCTGAAATTTTTCATGATTTTCTTGTTTTTAATAGCTGATTAGTATTTAATTGTGTAAAATGTATCAAGTTTTTTCTATCCATTCTCCAGTTGAGGGACATCTAGGTTGTTTCCAAGTTTTGGTTATTACAAATAAAACTATGTGAACACAGTTGAGGGAGTATCCTTGTTGTATGATGGGGCATCTTTTGGGTATATGCTTAGGAGTGGTATAGCTGGGTCTTGAGGTAGAGCGCCTCTCAATTTTCTGAGAAACCACCAGATTGATTTCCAAAGTAGTTGTACAAGTTTGCCCTTTCACCAGCAATGGAGGAGTGTTCCCCTCGTCAACATGTGCTGTCACTTGTGGTTTTCATATTGTCCATTCTGATGGGTGTAAGATGGCATCTCAGAGTTGTTTTGGTTTGCATTTCCCTGGTGACTAAGGACATTGAGCATTTCTTTAAGTGATTCTCAGCCATTAGGAGATCCCTCTGTTCTATATTTATATCTGTACTCCATTTTGTAATTGGGTAATGTAGTTTGTTGGTGTATAGCTCCTTGAGTTCTTTATATCTTTTATATATCAGCCCTCTTTCAGATGTAGGTTTGGTGAAGATTTTTTCCCATTCTATAGGCTGCCATTTGGTCCTTTTGATGGTGTCCTTTATCAGTTTCATGAAGTCCCATTTATTGTTGATCTTAGTGCCTCAGCTGTTAGAGTTCTGTTCAGGAAGTTGTTGCCTGTGCCAATGTGTTCAAGGATATTTTCCACTTTCTCTTCTATCAGATTTAGTGTATCCAGCTTTCTGCTGAGGTCTTTGCTGCACTTAGACTTAAGTTTCATGCAGGGTGATAAATACAACATCTCTTGGGCTTTCTTCCCATCTGTCCAATTCTTATGTTTCCTCAGTCTTGTCCACGTTGTCTCTTTTCTTTTGTCATGATTCTGTTAAAACCTGGAGACTTCAGACACTACATCCATGTTCTTTCTGTTGTTGTTGTTGGTGGTTTCTAATGCAGAAAATAATTCTGTCTTTCTTGCTTCTCTCTTTCTTTTAGGTAAGAAGAATACAGCAAAGATGGATATCAACTGGCCACTGACACTCAGGGACATCTTTAACAAAACAGTCTTTCCCTGTTGAGCCTGCCATGTGCTCTATCCAGGTCTCATTTCTATGCATTCCTAGCCCCTTTTGGTGTTTTTGAGATACATATGACGTTTTAAAATTTTCAATATACGAATGTATCCTTAAAATAGATATACTTTAGTTTCTAACTATCTAAAATACCTATTGGAATAATGTAGCCATCTGAACTATTTTTCCTAACAAAAACTAAAAATGATTCAAAATGTATCTCTGTCAATAAGTTGGTCAGTTGTTTACCAATAGATAGTATTTACAACTTACCTGTCTAGTCATCTTATGGCCAATGTGGTTATTTCTATGTTTTTGCAATTAATACCATGTTACATAAATATTTTTGTCTCTATTCATATGGACACGCAGACAAATCTTTAATGGGTAAATCTAAAGTATTACTTAGTCAACAGGAATGAACAACTTTAACTTTGCAAGTAAATTTCATGTAATTCTTTGTTGTTTTTATTGCTTGAGTTGCAAGAGTTACTAATTTATTGTTACACTGCTTCTAGCTGGTTTGAGTCTGTCGGCAGTATAGATGGCCCATGGAATTATGTTGAATTCTTGGGAGAGAACTGAAAACAACAAAGCTGGACTCAAGCTGGTGCAGGTGGTGAGAGGAAGCAAGGCCTCTTCAGGGTTCTCTGTGGGCACAGAGTTCTGTCTTGAAGGCAGTTGACAACACCATGTAAACCTTTTGAGATTCTTTTTGTTTGACTTTGCACACAGGGAATGTATCCCTCAGCAGTCATCCTGAGCTGGGAGTGGACTGAGGCAGCGGGCTATGAGAGGAGACCTGAACTGAGGAGAGTAATGGCCCAGCTCTGTAGTCACATTTGTGTTCACTTTCACCAGCATCAAGGCAGAGAAAACACCCTGACTTCTGAGTCCACCTTCTAGTTACACAAGGTTGGCAATAGCTCCCACTAATTCCTTTAGATGCTACAAGGGTGATGCCCGAGCTTGAAGTTTCAAGGCTGTTATTAAGTTTCCATTTAGGCTGATGTCTGAACCACGCTAAAATTAGAAGGCATTAAGCAATTAGAAGAAAGCCTAAATTATATCGTACCAGCAATGCAAGAAACCAGATCATTAGAAGGTCAGCAGGAAAGTGGAAGGCACACAGCAAACCAATCTTCAGTCACAAGAAACCATGGGGGTACAGTGGGGTGTGCCCCTCTGGAAAAGGTGGGTGAAGACCTAGACCAAGAACTTTCTGAAAGCCTCAGCTACCTTCAGCCTTCTGTAAACACTGGGGGAGCCATTGACTATAAAACAAAACAAAACCAACAAAAGGCTTTTCCTTTTATTGTCAACCCTTTGCCCTTTATACAATATTTGACATCTGTGCTTTCTGTAATGAATACACACACATCTATGCTGGGTGGGAGAAGGAAAGAGGAGGGAGGGAGCAGGGAGGATGAGAGAGATGGAGAAGGGGGAAAGGAGAGAAATCAATAGACCAACTGATTGATCATCTGATGATTGGCTGTGTGACTCAAGGAGTAGATTGGCAAATCCAAAGTCTGTCGCATAATCCTTAAGGATGGAAATAGAAGCGAGAGCCAATGTTGCAGGCTTCAGGGAAGTTCTGCATTTTACCAAGCCAAAAAGGCAGGTAAAGGTTTTATGTGATGGTCCTGAAAAGTCTTCCTCTAGGCAAACTTGGCCTTTGCCAAAACATCTCAAACTAATGGCATGAGGCCATCCAATGAGATCCAACTTAAGTTTGCTCATAATCACATCTTAAAAAAAAAAAAATATCTCTACCATAACATTTAGAGGCTGCTTGTCTGAGCCACTTGGAACCAGCCTTGATAAAATGACTCATAAAAGTAGTCACTGAGACTTCCGTTTCAGTATCAACGTGTTAACCCCACAGTCTCGTCAGCTCATGCTCAAAATGATTAAAACAGACATCTCTCCCCTCGGGTCCTCTCCGCTCCCCAGTTCACCTCCACACTGGGGATTCCCAAAGCCCTAGAATCCTTCTCCTTGGAGCTTTGGCATGATGCTGAGAAGATGGTCTAGCCGGCCACTTCCCACAGGTTCCTGTCTCCTCTGTCACTGTGCCTATATGTTGCTGAGCTTTCCCACATGCCCAGTGGACTCTCCGCTGCCACATCATAGCCGGGAAACGTGCATTCCTCGTAATCTAATTCTCTCCCCTCACCGACCCATTTGGATTATATCTATGCCAATTTCCAGTGATGAGCTCACATTTCCACATATTTACACCATCGATCATCAGGTGCAATTATGTTGTCTCTCTTTGTTTCATAAATGTTGACTTTATTATCTTGGTCAAATCACAAGGCATTAGACTTAGGAACAGTTTTACTTAGGGGCTATGTGAGGGACATATTTAGCCAATAGGCAGGACTAGGAATTTGAGGTCTGTCTGAGCTACATACATAACAAGACCTTGTCTCAAAACCACAAAAATGAACAAATTAACAAGAAAAGCCAAATGCTCTATGACATTTTGCAACTCTAATTTAAAGAATACATGAAAATCACTAAAGTACAAAGCTTCACCCAAGACTCACCTTCACCCAACTGAAGCAGAGCCTCAGGGGACAACAAACCAGTCACCTCACTCTCTACCTACACACTTTCTGTATGTGTGGGTGGGGGTGGGCTTGCATGTCGAGGCCAAAGGTCAAGGCCCTACATCTTCTTCCACTGCTCTTAAGCACACTTGCGGAGTAGAGTCTCTAGATGGACCTGGGACGCAGAGGATTACGCTGGTGGGCCACGCAGCCCCAGGGACCTGCTCCTTTCTAACTCCCGAGCACTGAGTTGTAGACACATGCTACCACACCCAGCATTTACCTGGGTTTGGGGGGGCGGGGTCTGAATCAGGCCCTCATACTTGTGCAGCAAGCACTTCATCCGTGTAGCTCATCTCCCCCAAAGTCTGTTTTTAAAACAAGCTCCACAGGTGATTCTCCTATGAATCTGAGCATTGATTCGTCGATGCAGCTTCCTGTTCTAGCATCCTCATATTTTCAAGAGTTCAGAGCATTTTCCTTCCCCACTTTAAGAGATTATCCCTGTGCTCTCTTTTCTGGAGGAGTTTCTTCTCATCCTTTTTGTCCTTGCTCCTTGCTAGTATCTTACATGTCTTCCAGGCCTCCCTTAAGGAACCCCTCCGCTATTGCTCCCATATTGCAGTCTGTGTTCGGGCTTCGGATCTGTGGGGTTGACTGGGCTGTTCAGGCGTAGCATACCTTTTCTGTTTTCCCTTGTTCAGGATGATGCTCAGATTCTTGACATGGCTTACAAAGTGGGTCAAGGCCTACTGCTTGCCTGCATCATAGACTAGACGTCTTCCACTGCCCTTTCCATATTGAACAGCTGCCTCAAAGCGGCCCCATCTCCCCATGGTGGTTTGTTTCCGCATTGTCCTTACCTGTCATGACAACACTTACTGAGCTGACACTATAGGCCAGGCGTTTGAGACACTATGTACCTGCTATTGAAGTTACACATGCTCTTCTTTGGAACCTAATAATCTAACAAGGAACCTGGAAAAAAATCTCTAAGAACAGTTTCTTTGGAGTGATAATTCATTATGTGCCAGAATTGGACTAGGAACTTTTCATGGACTATCTTTACAACCGTATCACTCAGCGCAGGGCCGGCATCTGGGCCACCGGGATTTAGAGCACAGGGGGTACTTTTTTCACTACAGTGGTAAAGAACCGAATGAAGCAAGGATTAGTTACAAGAAACCTTGCTAATTACTCACGGCACAGCCTCCTGAAGACAGTCAGGAGAGACGTGACAAACACTTCCTTCCACCCTTCCTCCTGCTGTGCTGCGATCTGACACTGTTCCATATATGTGTGGGAGGGAGAAAGAGGGAAGAGGGAAGAAGAGGAAAGGGAAAGATAAGAGCGAGGGGGAGGGAGAGACAGACAGAACAGACAGACAGAATGCACAGCAGTGTGTGGGTGCCAGCAGAAGCACACAGAGTGAGTTTTGGGTCCCTTGGATCTGGAAGTCCAGGTGGTTGGGAGCCAAGCCACCCAGTGCTAGTGCTGGAAGCTGAACTCTGGTGCTCTGCAAGAGCGGCAACTGCAAGCACTCCCTAACCACTGACCTACCTCTCCAGCTTATGCATGTGGTTATGTCCAAAGCAACAGAAACGAACAACCGCGTGGCAGAACAGAGTAAGTCAGTGTCACTCCACCAGCTCTCATCAACACTGTCAGGGCCTAGGAGTTGAAATTTTGCCTCTGGGCTTTCGCTTAGCTCTGGCTCCTGGAAGAGTTACCATGACCCCATTCGCAATTCCCTGACCTGTAAAATGGAAAAATGCAACAACCTGTACGCCAAAGCTAAGGCTTTAAGGAAATGGTTTAAGGAGGGAAATGACACACGCAGGTTTGTATTCTAAGGTAATTCATGCCAGCGAGCAGCTGTGTGTAGTCTCTGAAAGGCAGCACGTGTTGACGATATAGATAGCAGCACTAGCGGAAGAGATGTAGGGAAGGTCCTCCGGCATGTGTGAGCTCCGTACTCTCACCAGCCCATGGTGGAAGAAGGGACAATTGCTCAGGATGGCTCTGCTCAGTTATGTTGACTTTGACATAACACCCTTAAGTTTCAGGCCTATTCCCAATTATAATTCTCAATTAATTTTAATCCCTTTCTCAGTTTCAATGTACTGGATGGGCGGTTTATACTAAGCAAAAACAATTTCCTGTAAGAGTCCACAATTCTGAAAACTGTGGCTATTTAATGGAACAGTATTTAAATTATAGCACGAAACTTTATAATCCTCAGGCCTGAGGAGATGGCTCAGGTGGTCAAGTGCTTGGCATGCAAGGAAGAGGACTGGGTCCGTCCCCAGAATGCATGGAAACATCTGGGTTCAGTGGTGCATGTCAGCAGGCCGAGCACTGGGAAGGTAGACAGAAGCAGATTCCTGGGGCTCACCCGTCAGCCAGCCCAGCAGGTTCAGTGAGCATCCTTGTCTCAAAAAGTAAAGAAGAAACTAAAGAGGACATTTATCATCAATATCTGGCTTCTACATCCACCATGGGCATGCACATACGCATGAACACATGGGCACATGAGCACATAGATACACACACACACACACACACACACACACACACACACTTGTAATCCTGATATATATATGGGTGAAGGAGTTTACCCAGTCCCAACTAAACCTTTTAAAATGGAGATCTATGGCAGAATCTGGGTTTGAATAAACACAAACCAGAAGCGCATGTGTTGTATTGGCACCATGGTGATGACTTGCAGATGTAAACAGACATGACCCAAGAGTGCTGCTGAGGACCAGCTTTAGAAAACTCCTGGATCTCTATGAGCGAGGATGCTGGCGCTGAAGAGCTAGGGCTTCTGCATTTTTATCAAGCTGGCTCAACATGTTCAGTAGAGTGCCTGGGAGACATAGTCTACCAGAAAATGCCTGGGAGGAAGGCTCCCCCTCCACACAAGGGTATGTGGCGATCAATGGAACCATCCACTGCCTACTCCTCTAGGTGTGGAGTGAACCTGGAAGGGTGGGGCCTAAAAATGAGGTGGACTAAGGTCTCAGGCAATAGCCAATTTAATCAGAGCATCAGACAATTTATACCCAAGGGGTATTAAGAGTAGCTTGAGTAAAGTGTACAGTCACAAAGACAAGCCACACATGGCAAAATATGTTTTTTTCCAAAGAGGCATATAAACAAATAACAATAGCCACTTGCAATGAATGATCTGAGGTAATCTCACTCCTCTATCCCCTACACCTGGGAGAGGCATGAACGCATGATCCAAGAACATTTCCTGTTCTGAAGAAACTGAGGTCAAAAGACTCATGTCTTGTGTTCTTGGAGTTTTCTCACAGACACTCAGAATTCTCCTCACACAACTCCATTTTGGATCATGTTCTGGCAGTCAACCTGATAGATTTGGGATCAGGAGACACGCCTTTGGGTGTGACTGTGAGGCTGTTTCCAGAGAAGATGAACTGGGGTGGGCAGATCCATCCTGAACAAGAGAGGTGAACCGAACCCCAGCGTTCACCTCCCTCAGCTTCGTGACGGACCGTGGGCACGATGCCCACCAGCTGCCATGCTGAACCAAAGTGAATCCTTGCTTCTTTAAGCTGGCTTCACCAGGCATTGTGTCTCAGCAAAGATTAAAGTTACTAACACAGTCCTGAACCTTGCAGGATGGCTGAGGGGACCCATCCCATGCTGGAACTCTGCCATCCTAAGCAGGCAAACACCATCGAAACTTGTAGAGTTCTAAGAGCTAGATCTTGACATAAAAGTCTAATACTCATTAAAAGAACATTCTGATACAACCATTAAAATAGTCTAAAAGGAGGCACTTAAGACTATGAGTATGGCTTAATAGTCTCTCAAGATTAAATAGGCTTGGTTTTGTAATTTAATGCTATTTTTGAAATGTAATTTTCAGTAGATAAAAATCCCATATGCTTACATTGAATATTGAGCTCCTCTCTTCAGTGAAATTACTTTGCTTAATTATTCTGTTACAAACCGACACAGTCTGCTAATTTATCAAGCTAATGAGAAATTAGTAAATATTAATCAATAATACAAACAGTAAGAGAACGTATGACTTCAAGTAAGCAAAAGCCTAGCGTGTTATGAGCACAACTAGGGATGTGTGATAAAACTGACTTGTCCTCTGACTAATGCAATGGGGTGATGTATTAATATGTCTTAATGTGATCTGTGATCATCTGATCAGTAATATAATTTACAGAAGGCTGCTGGAGCGATGTCCTAAAGGGAGACACGGAAACACTCTTCTGTGTGGATCCTACTGCCAGCCTGGAATTGAGGCTGGGGCTGCGGGAAATTCTCAGAGGATTTTCACTAGACAAAGACTAGCTTGCTTTAGCAGAACAATGGTTTTGACCTTCAGCCAATCAGCGTTTGTGGCATCTCTCCTGCCTTATCTTGCTCACAGATAAAATTATCTTATTATTTTGTGTGTGTGTGTGTGTGTGTGTGTGTGTGTGTGTGTGTTTGTATCTGTGTGTGACTGTCATGTGCATGCATGCTTTAGTGTCTACGAAGGCTAGAAAGCTTCATCATACATAACCCACATTTAACATGCTGCTGCCTAGTCACATTGACTCAAGAGGCAGTTAACTTTGTATACTTTGTACATACTGTAAGCCCTCAAGGAAGGAAAGTGGCCAGGCCTCTGCCTGAGGAGCGCCTGTAGCTAGGCTCCGCCCACCAGACTTCCCTAAGGGCTGTTTTCTAATGGCTGTCACTGTTATTCCTAACTCCAAGGAGGCAGGACAGTGCCTAGACCCCACCCTACAAAAAAGTTCCCACCAATCCCTGAACAGGAAAACCCACCAATCCCTGAATTTCTCCAAGCTCAGGACTTGAAATCTCACCAGTCCTCATGCTGGAAGTCTCTGCCTTGAAAAATCTCCAACCTCTAAGAAATCCTACATAAGTCCTGCCTATGGTTTAGTTCCCTGCTGTCTTCTCCTGGGAACAGAGGCAACCAACCCTGGATTAGTCCTTCCAAACCCAAGAATAGTCCCTCCCAGAACATCCATCATCCATTCATAGTCTCTCTCTCTCTCTCTCTCTCTCTCTCTCTCTCTCTCTCTCTGTCTTTCTTTGTGTGTGTGTGTGTGTGTGTGTGTGTGTGTGTGTGTGTGTGTGTGTGTTTTGTGTGTGTGTATGTGTGTGTTCCAGACAGGGTTTCTCCATGTAGTCTTCACTCTCCTGGACTCTATTTGTAGATCAGGCTGGTCTTGAACTCACAGAGATCTGACTGCCTCTGCTTCCTAGAGGGCTGGGATTGTATAAATGTGCACTACCATGCTGGGTCTGGCTCCAATAAATTTCTTTTATGAGATTTGCTGCCCCATGTGACTCTCTCATCAGAAGAAGCCAAGAAAAAAAGAATCTAGGAAGGGAAGAAGCAAAGAAGTGGACAGAGGCTGAGGCTCCTGAGCTCAGCATGGGATACCCTCCCTTGGGAGCTGCAAAGGGGTGGCTATTACACTGTAGCACTCCAGCTCAGCTAGGGATACCCTCCCTTAAGGCTGCAACACCTCCACTGAGGATGCGCTCTCTCAGAACTGTGTGGTTCCTGGGCTCCAGAGAGTCCCAGGATACTTTTCCATGCTATCAGGAACAACAGCACATAGGCCTTGAAGACTCAGATGTCTTTAGATTTGTTACAGATGAAATTCAAGGGTCTATGTATGAACGTCTGTTACGTGGAAGCAATAGTGGGTGGAAAGCATGTTCTGTCACTCTTGATAGTTCCTAAAATACACATTAATATCGTGTAGAATCTATATTACAGTCAGTAAAAGGTAGTGCATCAAACCCGGTAGATCATATGAGAGACAGTCTAAGACAAAATAGAAGCAAAAATGGACTGACTAGGTCACCATGAACTTAAGACAATCAAGCTTGATACAAATAATACATCTAAAACTCCAGAACTTACGGATCAGATATAAGGTTTAGAGGAATAAATAATATGAAAACAAAGGGAATTGAAATGGGAGCTAATACCACAAGAACTAAATCGTCAAAAAAGTGTCAAATAAAGTCCAATCAATCCATGCAGGGCTGAATTTGTCCATGTGACGTGAGATTATCAAGGAATTCCCGTATGCCATATGTCGGTAAGTATTAGCATAGGGTGGCCTGGGAAGGCCTTCACATGAGGACTCCTTCCGACTATGAGCCCTAAGGAGGCAGAGGGCCAGGCTGGCAGACACCAGCTGCAAGCACTTACCTGGTGGATCCAACACCCACTGGAGACTGGGCAGTTGTAGCCTAACATTCCGGAGACTCCAGGGAGCAGGCAGCTAAGAGGAGAGACAGGGGGAAAGCTGTGAGTGAGGAGGCAAGACCTAGATTTGGGGGGGGCTTGTGATCTAATCTGGTGCTTTAGTTTTAAATCTGGGTGTAGAGGGAAGCCACCCTCAGTAAGGTGAGGAGAGATAAGTACTTGACCCCTTTAGCAGGGTCAGCTGGGGATTGTGTTGGGGCTTGGGCAGGGGAGAAGCCAGAAAGAAGAGTACCTGGGGGCGGGGCCAGTGGCCGGGACTCTTGCTTTCACAGTGCAGGTGGTAAGAAGTGGTTAAGACCACCATGCCAGTAAATTAAATAAAACTGGTGTTCTAACCGAATATGAGATAAGAAAGAGAAAAGTCATCAACGACTACAAAGATTTTGGCCTGAGCTACTGGGAAAATGTCCTGAGAAAGATGTAAGGGAAGGTGAGGAACCCGGAATAACACTGTATGAGATGGGAGGCCGAGCTCTGGGGCACATCAGGTCTGAGATGCCTGTTAGTCAACCAAGTGAAAATGCTAAGCAGGGAGTAAAAGTCCTGTGCTGGAATAATACATAGTACGTGGAAATAAAGAATTCAAACGCTGCACATTCAGTTTAAGATTGCTTTTATCCACCTTTATTTTTCTTTCCTAATCTATAAATAAACAAATTTAAAATCTAATTTACTCTTGATCGAGCATCTTCAACTGTAATCATGCTAGATTCAGCTCACTCAGTTGGTCCTCCCAAGTATTATGACCTCTTCATAGCATTTCCTAGATGCAGGACTCAGTCTCAGCAACAAATGTAGAGCCTCAAGCTTTAGACACATAACGAATGCATATATATTGGTTATTGTAACATTGCTGAGGCAAAAGGGCATAAAAATATTTTAGATGGAGTCTCTTGACTTCAATCTCCTTTTCTCATATATATGAAAAAATCTTATAAATAAAAAGAAATGGTTTCCTTCCCAAGTCCCGGAGTGTGGTGCTGACTCATGCCATAAAAGCATTTATTGGGCCTTGAAAATGGAAGCAGTTTCCTGCCAGAATCGGGTTTTATGTAGCTGAGTTTCCAGTGTTGTTTTGGGTGGTTTCTCCTCCTCATAAGAGACATTAATGATTCCATCTCAAGTCCCAGTAATGCTGCCAGTAGTTTTCTTTTTCCCTTAGATTTTAATTTCAGTTGTACTTTCCTAATTGATTGGCAGAAAATCATTTCTTAAAATAATCCGTGGGCTGATAGGTCCACAAATTTGCCGTCCCCATTCATTTTGAATCGTGTATTTCTTCAAAGTATGGAGGAAGAAGTGGTTTATAGCTCACGGATGTGAACCTACTGAACAGATACTGTGAGTGACAAGTGACAGTGACGGCAGGGAGCCGAAGATCAAAGGGCTGCTGTGTGTCATGCTGAGGCCAGCTGTTGAGTTCTGAGCAGAGTCAGGAGGTGGATTTATTTTAGTCTGAGCAGCTAGCTGGTCCAGAAGCAACTTGGGGCTTTGAAAATTCAGATTTCATTCCTCATCTACTTTGGAAAAACAAACTATTGGGATGCTAACAGTTCATCATCCTCTTGTGAAATATTGGAGCCAGAATATTCTATGTTCATTTCCTAGATAGAAATGGTGAGCTATGGACAGGCTAAGCTGTGAGTTAATAAGAGTCCTATTCTGCCATGGCTTTTGGACCTTTGTTTTTGAGTCTACAGAGATGATTTCTAAAAACAGACTTTTTAAAAAGGATGTTTTGCTTGAGGACACAGTGATAGTTCCCTTTTCTTCCACGTGCTGGCATTCCAACAAAGTGACTTCAGCTCTGTCTGCTGTTTAGGGACCACTTGTTGACATATTTTCTAGCTTGAGATAGTCATTTTCTGAACTGAAATAGAATAAAATTGGACATCTACATTGCATATACTTATGTGTGTAAGTAACGTTTTGCAGTCCTTTGCAAAGGACTATTTTTAAATGTTCAGCAAGGCCTCACGGTGATCAGGTGGTACCGTCAAGAGATCAGATCACGATAGTGGGGACAGGTAATACAGATTGTTGGTTAAAGCCAGGAAAACCAACCAAATGTCTTTCCAGCATAGACTCCTGAAATGTGGGTCTGGGCAAAATTTCTCTGCTTTAGACAAATACTAAAACTCTATGAGATCTTCAAAACAAGACAAAACAACAATAAAACAGAAAAATAAAACCCACTAGTGCCTGTCCCGCATCATGGCCTGAATAAATAAATCAAAGCGGAGGTGTGACTCGGGCACAAGGGCACTGGTGTGTCTTCCTAACCCCACAGGTGACTCAGAGGAGCTGCCAGGAATGAGGATTACCAGATCTGAGCAATAAACTGAGCACAAAAATGCAAGGGCTTGGGATGAAAGAGCAACTCCTTCCTGGGACCGGAGGGTAGCGAGCCTTCCTCTGAAAGGATGGAATTCCTCTCTTGCTTTTACAGGAACTATTACTTTTCCCTACCATGCAGTAAAACCTGGGTTGTCAGCACCCGAACAGGCGCCCGGCGGGTGCAAAGGGACATTGAATTCTTTATTGCTTGCAGAAATCCTGCCATCTCATCTCACTCCCTCACTGTATCATAGCTCATCTCCCTTTCTAGTACTCTCCCCCTCTAGCCATTTTCCCACAAAGGCAACAGATAATTCCGCCAGTCTTCATAAAGGACCTCATCCACAAACGACTGTGTAGTAAGCCAGCTGCAGTAGTGCCGGAAGAAAATGATCACTCTTTTGTAAACCGGCTGTGGAGTGGCTCCTAGCTAGGGCCAGGCACTGTCTAGACATTACAGCCTGTTTGGCCTTTCTTTCTAAAATCTAGAAACTTTTAACTTTGGTGTTTGATCAGGAGTTATTCCCTGGATGAAGTCCCAGCAAGAGTGACTCTCAGGTCTCCCTTGTTGGTCTGCGGATCAGGTGGAGAGGGGACACCTCCTGAGGGGACATGTGACTGATGTTCAGAGACCTCAGCTCTAGAACAACACCAAAACTCTCCAAGATCGTCAAAGCAAAACAAAACAACAAGGAAACAGAAAAATAACCATAACGCCCCCTAGTGCTGTCCTACATAGTGGCCCGAATAGATCAAAGTGGAGGTGTGGCATGGGCACGAGGGCACCAGTGTGACTTTTTAATTCCACAGGTGATTCAGACAAGCTGAGTGATGAGCAGATACCCTGAAGACAATTGTCATTACCCCATGACTTCCCAGCAAGGAGCAGAGGAGAACATGTAAAATAGCCCAAAGCCTTTTCTTTTAAATTCACAGAACTATTGACATTAAAAAATGAGCAGACATCTCCTAATGAATCAGCATGTGTGCATTTTAGTCCCAGAGGGGGAGAGGCTATGGGTAGAAATGGGAGGAGACACTGAGTGAGGGTGGCAAGCTAGCATTGCACAACTCCAGCCATGTGGTAACAGAACAGGAGACACCAGTTTTGCACAGGAGAGCTGTGCACAGGGTGCTCTCAAACGGAACAGGAGAGAACCAATAGTCACACGCAGAGCGGGGGACCCCATAGGTAGCACCTCCTGAACTCAGAAGTCTCCATGACCTGGACCAAAAACAGGCTCTGTGCACTGAAGTGTTGCTTTTGTGGCCTGAAGAGGAGGCTGAGCACAGAATGATGTGAGATTCAAACTATGAAAAGTAGGAAGAGGGGTGCATCTGTGTGTGTGTGTGTGTGTGTGTGTGTGTGTGAGAGAGAGAGAGAGAGAGAGAGAGAGAGAGAGAGAGACAGACAGACAGACAGACAGACAGACAGAGACAGAGAGAGACAGAGACAGACAGAGAGAGACAGAGAGAGAGAGAAGAGAGACTGAAAACCAGGCCACTCTCTGTCAAGAATGACAGCCACCACTATAGTAACATGTAAGTATCTGAGACAGGCTAGGCTCAGGATGACATGCCTAAAGCTCATACTACACTGAATGACAAGCCCCTGGGACATATGATGATGGGGTAAGGAAGAGAAATGGAGAAGGAGTGAGAATAGGAGAGTGGGAAGTAGACATGGTCAGAGAACAGAAATACATTTTAAAGGAGACAAGAGAATCTTGACCATATACCCTGTTGCATTTAATTGACTTCCATTTGATAAATTCAACTTTAAGAAGCTAATAGTGTGGGGAGTTTAGTCTTATACAGGCTCAAAGCCAGGAGCCCTGAGAGACAGGAAAGATATAAAAGCTCTCTTCCTGGCTCCTCCTTCACTCCAAGGGCTTGGCTGTCTTCAGATGAGCATTTGTTAAGCTGCAGGCTAAGGAACACTTTAAGGATCAATCAAGGCAGAGAGCAATCTGGGAATCTACTTAGCTTGAGCCATCCTCACACCCCTTCCCTAACAATGCATCCATCTGGCAACCGGGAGCCTTCAGCTCCGTCAGGCTGCATGCACACCTGCTTTAAGCAATAGAACTGGATTACTCCCCTTAGCATCCCTCAACAATGCAAATGATTCAGACACATCCAGGGATACCCTTAAACCAAGAGGTAAGCCAGGTCAGCCTAGGCTGGTTGGGATGCATGTGCAGATGCATTATGGGGAAAGATGTGCACAGTGAGGCAAAGGCTTCTGTAACCCAAGCCTGTCACTCAAGATAGACCACTCAAACCATGCCCTAGTAAGCAAGCACACACACACACTCTCTCTCTAACTCCATAAAAGGAAGCCCCAGAAAATGATCCGGGGGCCCTTGAGTTCTTTCATGCACATGGCCCGCTGTCACCCTCGACTCAGTATCCAACCTGCTTTGTTGCTTTTAATGAAGTCTTCCTGCTACTTTGCAGTGTATGTGAATATATTTCAGTTTATTGACTAAGACGCCACGAGCCTGGCAACACCTGGTCCAGACCTCGAGCACCTGCATAGTCACTTACTATTGTTTTCCCAAGTGGAGGTAGTTCTCAATCTGCAGCAGAGAGCTTGAGGGAGACGCCTGTGCCGGGTTATCTTGCGGATAGACTGCCACAAGCACAGGGGCATGCGCAGTAGAAGAGATGGTTTCTCTAGTTCAGCACACCAGTTTTCTGCCTAAGTCAAGTGGAGGCAGTTTTTCATCTCTTCAGGTAATGTGCTTACGAAGAGTAAGGATGCCATGTCTGAAATCAGGTTGATAAAAGATATTGTTTTGGTTTTATTTTTTCACCAATATACTTTAATCATATACCTTCCTCTGCCCCAACTCGTCTCAGAGTCTCCCCATCTCTCTGCCTACCTAACTCCATGTTTTCTTTCTCTTAACATGCACCCCCCCGAAAAAACAAAGCCTCCAAAATGAAGACCCAAGCCAAACCACCCAAATAGACAAAAATACTGAAACAAAAATTTTGTTTTTTCTATTTATTCTGTCTCAAAACTATTTGTCAATCTGCCTGCAGGAGACATGGGAGGGAAAGGAAAGAGGCTAGCATTGCACCTATTGCCAAGAAACAAAACAGACAACAATAAACAAGTGCTTTTCCAAACTATAGTCTTGTGTGTACTTGTTCTGAGGCCGTATGCACAAACATCTGTTTATCCCAGATAGGGAGGGCACCAATGAAGGAGGAAGAAACCATCCCAAGTTCAGCCTGGGAAGCCGGTTAGGGGGTCACTTACAGGAGCATGTGCGCGGCAGCTTCTCCACGGAATAGTCTTGCTCCCAGAAACACCTATAGATCTGCAGAGAGGTGGAGCCTCATAAGCCAGGCCCTCCTCTCCACGCTGCAGTGTTAAAGGGCCTAGTCATGTGCTAGTCTCTTGAGATTACCACAGCTGTTGAGAGTTGAAGGCAGCAGCATCCCGAAGTGCTGGAGGACGGAGTCACCCGGCGTTCGGTGTTCAACTAATGTAAAGCTAGGTGCTATGTCTTGAGTTAAAATACAAAGCCAAGGAAAGTTATCTTCCAAACATGGTTCACTCACATGGGGCAATGTATTTAAGACACACAACAGCAACTTAAGGACTTTATACAACAAAATACCTATAAATGGAAAACATTGCCATACAAGCCAAATACATGTCCATGAAAAGTCTCTGTGAAAACAAGCTGTCTGAAACAGGACAGGTCTACTGAGGAAAAGACACCCTGTGGCTCTTACTTTGAAGAGGTCAGGAGTCATAGATTAGGCAACCAGAGGGACATCTTTTCACAGAGACACAGGCAGATCCTCCTAGATTTGGAGGAATGTTGAAAGTAGACTGCAGTGACCCCCGAAGAGCAAGTAGCAGATCAAATGAAGGGCATGTGCCTGCCGACTTGTGTCCTAAGTTGGATCTGTATGCAGGTTGAGGTAAATTCCAGATACTGATTTATCATTTGGAAAAGTAAAAGAAAGTTTTAAGCTGGAAAGGGCACCCTCATTCCTCAGGGCATGCCTGACTGCAAGTTCTTTTGAAAGAAGACACTTGGCGGGGACATAATGCCATCAGCCCGCCCCAAATTGTATGTTCCCTTGCTTCTGTGGGCGGGAGCTCCCCTTACTTGACGGAGAGCCGATTCTGGATCCTGGTATTGCTTCAGGGCTGTTTGTCATCACAACCAGCCTTTTATTTCCTCCGTTTCCAAGAAACCATCTGTTATCACTGAGAAGGCCAATGGATCTCGTCCTGCCTGCTTCTGTGTGAATGAGCAGGAGGCATAGTTCCCCTCCGCTAGGCAGCCTCTCTGCTCTCTTGGCTGGATTCCCGCGGCAGAGATTAAGTCCTGTGCTTAGGGATATCACCTCGCTGCGGCTCCAGTGGTGGAGATCTCATCTTCAGAAGAGAAGGATGGGGAAGCAGAGAGCAAGGACCTGACGCTGGAGCTGGATTTAGACCCTGGGTAGAGCAGCCATTAAAGCTGGCACTGGCAGCCTGTATCTCTCAGGGCTGTTAAGCAGCCACTGGAGACTCCGATCACCTCCCTGGTCTTCATAATCACCTGTGAGCAAGAGATTTGGACCACGCGGTTCTAAAAGATTATTCGGGCTCTTAAAGGCCATGGCCTTATTAGCCAGAAACTGTCCAGAAAACCGTCCTCCGCGACCTCAGCCGTGACTTGCCAGCTGTGACTCCCACAGGAAGGAGAGGAAGATATAGTAAGTGGGGACCCAGGCTCTGAAGCAATTTATTTCAAAAGGGATCAATTTGCTTTGCTTTCCAAGGAAACCAGGTTATAGGAGTTTCAGATATCATCAAGGGGCCCTGTCTGTTCACAACTTCTCCATCAGAATCACGCACTTTACCTGACTTTACTGTGATCGTCGAGAAAAGTAGCAGGTTTTTAGAAAGTCTGTCAAATATTTAAGTAAAAACATTTGTTTAGTTAAACAGCAGCTGAGCTCACTGCAAATGACGTCACTAATTATGGTGGCCTAGGAAACAGGTTTACTGATTCCTCCTCCCTCCCTCCCTCCCTCCTTCCCTCCCTCCCTTCCTTCCTTCTGTCCTTCCTTCAGTAATTTAAAATGATCTGGTGTGCAAAATGTAATACAAGGAACCAGGACAAGCCAGAGCGGGAAAGGAAAGGTGGTGTTGGCCTGCTTCTGTGGAGGCCATGAAATGTCCCGACAGGAACCCACTTGTGATCACAGACCTTAGTTAGTTTGAGGTTTTCCTATGAGCCCAGCCAAATGCACTCAGACATCTGCACCATGCCTCTCCATAAAACAGGAGCGGAGTGTCCCTCTACGTCATATGGTCCACACAAAAAGACGGTTACAAAATGCGCCAATCGTGACCGATGAAAAGAAGCCAGTGAGAACAAACATTGAGGCCCATCCAGAGGCAAACTCCTCCATGCCTGGTTAGATGAAGCCAAATGCCATCTGATGTCCACGTCCAGAGTTCATAGCTACAGAGGGTCCGGCCCGTGGCTTTCCCCAGGGACAGTCAGCTTCCGGCTTCTCAGTCCACAGCTGATGTATCCTGGCCCCTTCCCTTTGATTATCTTTACTAGCACATTTCAGGAAAATCAAGGAAAAAGAAATTTGGAAAATTCTTTTTATTTTTTCAATTTTGAGACAGGATCTCATGTAGCCTGGGCTGACCCCAAACTCATTATGTAGCCAAGCATGAACTCGGAACTCCTGAATTTGTTGCCTCTGTTTCCCAAAAGCCTCGACTACAGGCTTTCATTATCACATTTAACAGATGCAAGACTTGACATTTTACCGAATTTAAATGATTCGAAATAGTTAATTTGCTGTAATGAATGGACTATGAAAACAAAGCTATAAACAGCATACAGTCCTGCTTCCTCTATCACCCGCGAACCTCCTTCCTAGACCTCCTGATGGGGAACTCCCCACACTAAATAGCCTTTTACTTTTTAACAGAAGAAACACATTTTTGTGTTATTTCTATAAATGTGAAACCTAAGATAATCCACTAAAACTACTTTTAAAAAAGTAGGCTATCTACAGACTGAATTAATATGCAGAAGTCAAATGGTCTTATTTATAAATAGTAAACAACAAAAATGAGCTAGAAATTTTGTAATAAGCCACGGAAGACAAAAGAAAACAACATAAATATGCTTATCAAGCAGTTCATCGACCCCATGAAGACTGTTTAAAACCCCGAGATATCAGAGGTTTCAATAAATTAAAAAACAGTGCCTTAACTTTTTTTTTCTTTTTCTTTTTTGGTGTTTTTTGAGAAGGGTTTCTCTGTGTAGCCTTGACTATCCTAGACTTGGTTTGTAGACCAGGCTGGCCTCCAACTCACAGCAATCTGCCTGCCTCTGCCTCCAGAGTGCTGGGATTAAAGGCATGTGCCACCACACCCAGCCTACCAGTGCCTTACTCTTAGGAACACCTTGTATTTGAAATCTATCTAAGCTATAAACTATGTACTTTATAGGATCCCAACAAAAGTAGCAAGAATTCAATATCTACTTTTGAAACCAAATTAATTGATTGAAAAGTTTACAGTAACTGAGGCTGGGGACACAGACCAATGCTTAGTATGGATTACGGCTGGCAAAGGAAGGAGTGGACGACCATAGGCAAACCCAGGTTATAGCGCTCTATACTGTAACATTGCCTCAAAGTCAGAAGTGAACTCTATCTGCTGACCTTTGGAGTCTGGGCTTTCCAGTCATTTATTCTCACTGAAATATAAGAGAGACTTTAAACTGGCTTGAAATGAAATTCAAGGAAAAGCTCTAACAGAGAACTTGATGATACCCCCGGGTCAGTGAGAGCAAGGGAAACTTTTCCCTTCTTGAGAGAATGTAGTTCCTTTTTCTCAGAGCCCTGTTGAACAAACACAAAGAAGGAAGATGAGCTATAAATGCATGTATCACTTAATTACAGACTTCCCATGATTCATTGTCAAAGAGCATAACAATATACAGAATGAGGAGAGTTAGCTACAAGGACCGTGATGGAACAAAGCCAGAGAAAGGAAGGCATTGCCAGACCACTATATGGGGTTTAATATATTTTCAAATAAATCCAAGACCATCTGATAATATTTATCTAATGCTTGGTCCGTACTTCAGAATGCACATTAACTAGTAGGTTCTCTTTATATAAAATATGGCACATTTTTCTGTAATTCATGAAGGAATAAAAGAGAAAATGACCTTGGGATGGAAGACCACATTACTATTTGGTCCTATATAACTGGACACAGGAGCACAGAGGACCATCAGTTTGGTTCGGTGTCCATGAAACCTCTAGGAGAAAGAAAACGGAATCCTTTACGCAAGCCTACACTCCTTATTCAGAAAGAGCACTGGCACCAGTGCAGGGTGACCCTCCTGCCAGAGGACAGAGGTTCTGGGATGTCAGTGTTCTTCATGCCAGTGGCCTGGAACACTCCTTCTGAGAACAAGATGGCAGCCTGTGTCCCAAGACTCACATACACGCAAACAGAAGCCCATGTAAGAGTTGAAGAGTGTAGATGCTGCTGTTGGATGAGGTGAGGCTGAATGTAGCTGAGGTGTGAAATGCTTTTGTAGTCTATTCACAGCCCGATGGAGTCCAGGCAGTGCGTGAAGTCTGTCCTCCCAGATGATGTCCACTTGAGAGATGGCTACGATGACAGTAATCTTGTTCTTTCCTCATTGGAGCACCTGAGATTGACTTGCTTAGAGTGGACCATAAAAAGAAGCAACCCCATAGCACACAATACACAAAACATGTGTCTGGGCCACAAAACACAACATTTCAGCAAGAAAACAATGTAGTTCCCAATTCTTTTCGACAGCATAAAAGAAGAGGAAAACAGGTGAAAGGTAAACGCCCTCCAGAGTTGATCTGGGGGTGGTGTGAATAGAAGCATGGGTGCTGTTTTCTGCACCATCTTCACTGCCAGGACTTCCTTCTGTGTGCAACTTTCAGCCTTAGTTTTAAGACTACGGGGGCGGAGTACTGAGGGAAGGGAGGCAGAAGGAGGAGAGTGCAAAGCTGAAGTGCCATTGTATGTGTTTAAGATTTTGAACACTGCTTCTTGGGAGAAATGGCTGCTTCTAGACCCAAGCTGGTGAGATGCTCCCTGGAGCATGGAGCATGGAGCATGTGATGATGGCAGAAAGCAGGAAATCTTCCAAAACAAACCAAAGCACATGCATGTGTGTACACACACACACACACACACACACACACACACACACACACACACACAGAGCACCTGAAATGAAAGCAGAATTCAAGCCAGAGCAAAAGTTAAGGCTGGGGCCAGGACACCATGCCTGAGAACCTCTTCCTCTTGGCTTTACCCACTTTTGTCAGCAATGGCACAATGCAACTGATACTGTTTCTCTCTTGGCTTTGAGGTGTAGTCTCAAATGCAGCGTAGATGGGCCTCAACCTCAAGGTCTTTTCCCCTTCAGCCTCGTAGTTCGGGGACCACAGGCTTCATCAGCATGTTAGAACTCCATTTGGGTGATGACATTTTTCCTCTTTTTCTCTAAATAGTTTTTGTTTTGTTTTGTTTGTTGCTTGTTTGTTTGAATCCATTGATGTTTAACTTCCTTGTAGTTTGATTTTTGGTGTTGTCCCTTGTTATGTCTTTTCCTTGGTTGGTGGAGAGGGTTGGCTGCAGTCATGAGGAAATGACGAAGGTCACTTTTCTCAGGCAAACAGAAGCAGCACAGCCCTGGGGAAGGAAGGGCTCTTGGGCTGAGTTTATCCGGAGTTCCTCTTAAGCTTTTCAAGAATGTTGAACCCTTTTTTTCCAGTACTGGGTAGAGTAGCATTTTGGTTTGTTTTTGTTTAGTCCAGACATTTATTTTTAACAATGTTTTAGCTCTTACCATAGCTGCTTGGCGTGTTACGACTGGCTGTCAGCTTCACTCCTGGGAGTGCTTGGTTGGCTCCTCTGAACTGTGAATCCAAGTCTTACCTCACCACACTTAGAGAAAGGAGTGGACTTTCCTCTTTCCTCCTAACACTGGGAATCTGAAGACCCTTAGTTAATGTTTGGACCAATGTCATACAGATAGAAGGTGTTAGTTATTCTCCTAGTACTTTTCAGCGTGGATGGTTCAATAGCATGGGGAGCCAGGGCATCCCCCCAGGTGCCACAGAATCCTGGCCTCATCACTCTGAGCCTTCAACCCTAGTCTAACCCGGAAACACATGATCCACAGCATTCTTAGATAGTTTTTCCTAACTGAAACTGAGCCTCTTCGTGGGGCCTCGCTTTCTTTGCATGCATTTTTGTATTACATCTTTAAACCAAGATGAACAGCATCAGACAGGGTTATGCATCACATCAGGGTTTATGCAAGAAAGCATGAAACCAAGAGACGCTCAGCTCATTGAAGGTGCCACACTTATTTTAAAGATCCATCTCAGATTTGCCTGTGCTTTAATTAGAATATCCTAGAGAGTGTTAAAAATACCCATGTCAAGTCTCCTCCCCTGGAGAAATTATACCAAAGGCTCTGGGAATAAGATTCAGGCTCCTGTACTTAGTGAAGCTCCCAGGCAAGCAGCCGCACAGTCAGGAATAAGGTCTACCTGCACAGTGTGTGACATTCATCGCTTCTACTGTTCTCACAAAGCTGGGTGGGAAACCGCAGTGGGGAATGGGAGAGCAGGGTGGTGGGGGTGGAGTGAGGAGAGGGGGGATGGG